>OZ023212.1:1328291-1455791 GCA_963995525.1 Escarpia spicata
ATTGTTTTATGTTCTCTCGCAACGTGGTTGATATTTTGCCCGACATGATGAGCATGGAGAACGGCACAGAAGACTTGGACTACTACCGGACGAACGCGACCACGTGGATGGATGCGGACCCGACGCAGTTCGAAGCGTTCGTTAACTGGATGGACCGATGTTTTGTGCCGTCTTTGTTGATAGTCGGACTCGTGGGTAACACTCTGTCGTTCATTGTGTTCCTGTCGCGACGGTTACGTCGCTTCAGCTGCAGCGTATACCTGGCGGCGTTGGCCGTGTCGGACAACGGTCTCCTGCTATGCGTGTTCGTCTCGTGGGCGCCTCGGATCGGTCTCGACCTGCTGCAGCGGCCTGGCCTGTGCGAGGCGTTCGTCTACCTGACGTACGTCTTCAGCTTTCTCAGCGTCTGGTACATCGTCATCTTCACGGGCGAGCGCTACGTCGCGGTGTGCCTGCCATTGCACCGGCGCCGGATCTGCACGGCTCACCGAGCGCGCGCCGTCGTCGCGGCCGTGGCGTTGTTCGCTGCACTCGCCTACACGTTCGCCACGTGGACGTCGGCACCAGTGCTGCTGCCCGGAACCGACACTCGCTACTGCATGCCGCTACCGCGCTATTTCGACTTGGTGACGACCCTCAACAGCGTCGACACCGTAGTCACCCTCGTTGTGCCGTGGATCCTCATCGTCGTCCTCAACGTGCGCATCGTCTACGGTGTCCGGCGGATGCGCGAGTGGCGCACGCGCAAAGATGACTTCCGGTCCATGTCGCGGCAGTGCAGCGGCTCGGAGCGGAGCGGGTCGCTGCATAGCTCGCTGCACGCCGAGCCGGTGCTGCGGCGATCACAACTTAAAGTCACCAAACTCCTTATCGTCGTGTCGACGCTCTTCATCGTCATCAATCTTCCCAGTCATGCCGTGCGGATCTACTCGTTCTTCATATCCTTCACGTCAGCCGCCTACCGACCGTCGATCTTGTTCATACACTGCCAGGCGCTGTTCCAGTATCTCTACTACACCAACTTTTGTGTCAACTTCTTCCTGTACAGCGCGTGCGGGGGCAACTTCCGACGGGCGCTCGTGCACATTGTCACCGGGTTCTTCAGTCGTCACTGTCGACTTCCGCGTCTGCGGAAGTGCTGCTGATTCGGAGAGGGTCTTCAGCAAATGTTGCGGAGTCAGGCCATGCAGCGTGAGTGTGTGTTGTGGGCTCGTAGTAACATAGGTACGTGGGACATTTCGAAAAATTTGTTAGATTCGGTACCCGGTAGCACACGACAGGTCCGTAGACTGGAGCATCCCTTGCACACACGCGCTGGGGGAAACGAGGTCCGTTTGAGGTGATAGAGTTCCGCATGACCAGACCATAATGGAATGCAACTGGAATTTTTTTTATCCTCAACGGGTGCGGTTGGAGAGCACACGGGGTGCAGTTGGAGGTGTTTGGTATGCCTCTAGGGCGTAGTTGTGTGTATCAACGGGGTGCAAAGTAGATGTGTTTGGTATGCCTCTAGGGCGTAGTTGGATGTATCAACGGGGTGCAATTGGATGTGTTTGATGAGCTTCAACGGGAGTGCAGTTGGAGGTTATCGGTGAACCTGCAGTCGCAGATAAAAACGCACCCTCAAATCAACCACTCTACGCTCCTGCAATAGGACAGCTACGAACTGACGTGGCCAAAATGTAGTGGCTAGTTTCGTTCCGTCCCAGTATTGCCATTGCATAACTGCTTAACTGACCCTGTGGAGTTTTAAATGCAGTCTTGAAATTATCCATACGGGTAAACCGAAATGCGACTGATGTTCCACCGGAATTCGATTTCCAACGTCTACAAATAAACATTTTCATATAATAAAATATGTTCGCTAATAAACGGACGATGTAACGATGGTAGGCCTTACCCGCTATACTGTCATCGGCTGTGTGTACTATCAGGATCCGAACAAAAGATCAGAATATATCAATGTTAATCAGAATGCGCCACTCGGGTATTGTGTACCAACACAAACTGCATTAATTTTTCCAAAGAATCAATCAGTTCACAGTTACACGCTACCACTCACGATCTAGGTTCGATTTTTCGCAAAACGAGGCGGAAAAGAGACGACCGCAAAATCAAGTGAGAATGCAGTTATTGGGGACAATTCACCCACCCACCCACGGTTGAACCTATTAACAACTGTACTGACAATACTGTAAGAACAAACTTGAAGAAGATATATGTGACTCCCTTGATTAGAACGTTGCTGGAAGGGCCCTTTCGTGGACATCCTTATGAGCTAATAAGCCCGATTTTGTTCGTTCGTTCAGACCAGTGTTACACCTCAATGGTGAAATATACTGAAAACTACCAACATCAGGAGGCGCCACCGGGACACTTTCACTCTTGTGTCACGAAACTGGAGTGTTCGGTGAGATGGCTGCAGCCCTTCGCGTTTAAACAAACTCGAAGTTTAACAACGGATTCCGTTTAACGATGGATTTCCTTATCAGTTATCATTACCGCAGTGAAGCGGTCATCGGGACACTCGAGGAGCATCACAAACGTACACACACGGCAGGGTCACCTCTGACGTGTATCTAGTATCTTGGTTGGGAAGCAATAGTGAAGACGCTTACTCATCCATTAGTGTTCCATGTTGCAATGGGGTGACGCAACTGGTTATGTAGGAATATGCACTAAATGCCAAAGGGGCCATAGGACAATAGGGCACGATTAATATACCACTAGTGGCAGAGTATAGTTGGGATAAGGTGGACGCAGAGAAAGGTTATAGGTCAGAAATAAAGTAGGGTTTATGGCTGACCGTCTGGTATGCGTCGCCAGGAGAAAAATGATGGCTAAGTAGGTGCATGAAAAAGACCTGCATGTCCTTAGCAACAAAGAAAGATAACTACCAGGAAACGCCGACGAAATAGAACGAACTGTGGAATGACAAATGGAGTCCTCGATATGGACGTATTGATTGATGTGCTGTTTAATGACGTTAAAGCAGCACATGGTCATTATTCGTGTAGCGTGCGTTGTCCACTAGCGCCACTATACTACCCGGATAATTATCTAAATATTCTGGCTTTTTCTTGATGTGTCTACCGTTTTGACAATGCAATCCAGAATACAATGTAATTGTTACTTGTATCATAATTAGCTAGCCAAAAACATACAATCACCACTTGTCAGAGATTTGTTCTAATACAGCTTTTATATAAAACAACTGGTTTGCCATACCGGCGTAATTATCTCATCGTGCAGAGCGCGAATATTGATATTTATGTTAGTAAACGACTTTGATGCGCGTATAACTGTATTATGTACGTTGTGTGCGTGTTGTACGTGTATTGTGTACGTTATGTATTATTGTACTGCAATGTGCGGCAAATGTTCCACAATATTTGGCATTTTTGATGACAAATAAATATAAATACGTCGATGTTGAGATTGTTTACTTTATTATATCGATATGTTCAATATATAGCTCGCAATACAAGTGTGTTAAGTGAATGTGTTGTTCTTTAGTAATAGTATAGTTCCTATACTTGGACATTTGACACATTTTGTTGGCGGGTTTGACCGATGTTTTTTGTAATACACTGCGCTCGAGAGTTTGTTGCGCGAGCGCAGGTGTGTGCGTGTGTGCGTGTGTGCGTGTGTGCGTGTGTGCGTGTGTGCGTGTGTGCGTGTGTGCGTGTGTGCGTGTGTGCGTGTGTGCGTGTGTGCGTGTGTGCGTGTGTGCGTGTGTGCGTGTGTGCGTGTGTGCGTGTGTGCGTGTGTGTGTGACAACTATCGCGAGTTTTACAGTTTTCAAAAATGTGTTATTTAAAACATTATACCTTCATGATGACACATCCGTAGCACAACCATATTGTACATGTCGGTGCAAACTATTTTGTCTAAGCCTCGGCTGAGCAGCGCATAAAAATCCGAAGACCCTGACATTAAACAAAAAACTTCAAACACGGGCATTTTTAACAAGATTTAAGAATGAATTCTAGGTGGCATGTGGAAAAGGAAGCCCTTTGGCTTATCGCGAATCAAACCCTTTTATTGACATGTATCCCGCCCTTCTGAGGTATGTGTAGATTTTATTTTTAAACACATTCACACTACTAGCACCCACACAATCAGCTGATAATATGTTCCATTCATTCACAGTCCTTTGCGAAAATGAGAACTTTCTTATATATAATTTACACTGCTTCTTTACTAATGTAGCTTCATGTCCTCTAGTATTTCTATCTTTCTTAACTGAGAACAAATATTTATATCAATATTTTCATAACCAATCAATATTACAGACACTTCTATCTGATCTCCTCTCAATCACCTGGTCTCTGGTGTTGTTAAACTACATTCTTTTAGGCGTATTTCGTAACTAAGATCCCTCAGTTTTTGTATCATTTTAGTCGCGCTCCTCTGTACTCTTTCTAGCATATATATGTCCTTCTTGCGATATGGCCTTTATTTGGCCTTTTTTAATATTCTAAATGAGGCCAAACTATTGTTTTGTACAGCGGTATTATTAGTTCTTTTTCCTTATACGCTATATTTCGCCTAATTAATCCAGGGATTTTATTTCCCTTTGAAGTTGCAATTCCGCACTGCTCTGAAACTTTCATATCAGCACTAATGATTAACCCTAAGTACTTAGTACAGTATCACCCATTGTATATTCTACCTCTTCGTTCCCATGTCCTGTGTGGAGGCATTTACATTTCCCAAAATTGAACAACATTTGCCACTTTCCAGACCATTTGATGCTGTCTATCTCCATCACTTTTAATCCTTTTGAACACTTTTGCATCACCCGCACATTTCAACACCTTGCTTGTTATATCATTGTCAAAATCGTTTATATATATATTAAGAATAATACAGGTCGTAGTACTGATCCCTGAGGTACCCCACTCAAAACTGATTTCCAGTTTGAAGCCTCCCCATCAACAACTACCCGTTGTCCTCTGTCAATGAGCCATTTTTCTATCCAGTTAATTATAGCAGTAATCTTTGATGTGACACTATGTCGAAACCTTTTTGAAAATCTAAGTAGATTATATCTATTGGTGATCCCTCGTCTACTCACTTAGTGATGTCTTCCAAAAAACATAACATATTTGTTAAGTATGAAACGCCTTTAGAAACCCATGTTAAGATAGGTTTATCAAGTCATTTTTAACAAGAAAATCCACTATGTGAACTTTAATTACTCTTTCTAATAATTTGCAAATCACTGATGTTAAACTCACTGGTCTATAATTCTCTGACTTGTTTCTCAAACCTTGTTTAAATAAAAGTATAATGTTTGCTTCTTTCCATTCTAAAGGAACCATACCCTCAATTGAAAACTACTGCAAGCGATATGCTAATTTGTTTTACAATTTCCAATAGTAGTTTGGGCGGAATCCCATCCACTCGAGGTGATTTATTATCCTTCATCGCCTTAATTTTCTTAGCTACCATTTCCGGAATTACAATTAACTGTCCCAAATAGTCTGATTCTGCCCCCCTGAATTTAACCTCTGGTACTGGCAGTGAACTAATATCTTCTCTGGTAAACACCGAACTAAAATACTCATTCCGGTCTTCTGTCATTAAGAATCCTTCTGATATTATATTTCCAGCACTATCTTTTAGAGGACCGACCTTATCCTGAACTTTCTGTTTGCATCGAACATACGCATAACAACTCTTGCTGACATGTTATATATTATAAGCTAATTTTTGTTCATAGCTTCTCCTTGAATTTATAATTTCAGCAGTAGGTTGGTTTAGTGCTTCTTTATAAATGTTGTAGTCTTCATTATTTTGAGTACGTCTGTATGACTTCCACTGAACAAATTAATCGACCATGTACGCAATTTCACTCTTTAAGATATTCCAGCATTTTGTTGCTGTCTTATTCTTCAGTGTGTCATTCCAGTCTATTTTTTGCTAAATATTTCCTCATGTCGTTATAGCTTCCTTTGCGGACATTTTTCCTGCACTGTTTTTTACTATTCCTTTCTGATTTTACTTTGATGGTAAAATGTACCCGGTTATGATCACTACTCCCCAGTGGCTCACATATCTTGACATTGTCAACTAATTCATTCTGTGAGGACAAAACTATGTCTAACATATTCTCACCCCTGGTTGGTTCTAGCACATGTTGAGAAAGGAAATTATCTTCTACTAAAACTAAAAACTTGTGGTCCTCACTCCCCGTATTCTGTAGAGATTTCCATTGTGTATGCCCATGTTTTAAATCCCCCATAATAATACAGTCCCGTTTGCTCACTACCCGTATAGCTTTTTGTACTTTTTCATTCTTTTCTCTGCTTATGTTTGGACTTCGATAAACTAACCCAATCGTTAACGTTGAGTTTCCTGTAAATATGTTACACCAAACAGCTTCTTCGCAATCTGCTTCACTTTCAAATTTTATTTCATAAGCCTGGATAAATTCTTTAGTATATAAAATAACTCCACCTCACTTTCTTCCTATTCTATCTTTCCTAAACATTACATATCCTGTCAGATCCAATTCGGCATCTGATATATCAGTGGTGGCCCATGATTCGGTTATACCTATTATGTGAGGGTCAATATCTTCCACCGTTATTTTTATGGTAGAAGATATTATGTTAATCCAGTAATGTGTGTTGAATTTGTTATTATTATTTGGTTACTTTGTTGTTGCAATAAAACAACGCCAAATTTTAGCCTATGTCCACATTTGGACGTATTACGTTATTTATTTGCTTTGAAATAGTACGCGTGTTACGGGAATATTTTGCACCGTGATAATGCGAACTTGTTGCGGTCGCAGAACGTGTTGGCTAATCAACAGTCAGCCATCTGATAGATGTTTAACCAGATTAAACATGATCGCCTCCCAAACCGACCAGCTACACATGGCACATTGGCAAGACGACATTGGCTTATATCCAGACTTCAACAGTGTTCCGTTTATGTGTGGCGCGCCCTTATCATAAACAAGTCAATTGGAATGTTAAACATATTCACGACCCCTCTAGCATCTATGAGAAGCACAAGACAAGTGTCAGGCCCTTTAGACTTAAAATATTATAATGCAAGTTAACCTACTGCAAATGCATTCAACAATATCACGCCAACAGAATGTATGCTCTCAAAATGGTATATTCTGGATACATTTCAGAGTTCCCGTCGGGTGCCATATTGCGACACGCTACTGATGATTGGCCAGTAATCCCAGAGCTGGGACACCGAACTACGCGACGGCTGTGACGCGTACATTTTTCGTTTTGCTCGATTTGTATACGAATATGCCAGCTCATATATTGGTTTATCTTATTCCCAACGATTCAAAAAATGTGGTACATTTTCATGTGGACGAATAACTGCTACAAAACAATATCGTGCACAGTGCGGACAAATATTACAGCGACTATTGTCTCTCACTACCGGCTCTGCTATGCCGGCTTTGGTTTAAACAATAATACATAAAAACAGCTTACATCACCAAAAGTGTCACAATCAGCCAAGAACATATGTCATTGAAAGGAAAAACGGTTAGCCAAAATATAGGGATTGCTGAGCAACTCAGACTAGAGTAATGTTTTAAGTACGACGTCTGGCGAACTGGAAAGAGTAGGCATTAGTGACTTGAGACATTCTACCACAATTGCTTTCTCCGTGCACTCTAAATTATGTGTCTTCAACAAGGTTGTTACAGTAAACTACAGGTAAAATATGCTTGAGTTTAGTTGTAAATGATTTTTATTATGTTTTGTAAGCGCATTGACCAAAACAAAAATCCTTTTTTTCTTTAACATAATCAGTACATGATGTGTACCATCAATGTTTCGTTATCGATGAGAAAGAGGACACGGCGTTCTTGTGTCCAACCTTAGCTGATCACTTCATCATGCACGCTAGTTCGACAGACAATTAAATAGTTCTAAGTTGAAGAAGATGTTAATGTCAATATCCTCATAGCCATTCCATAGTTGAACTAACATCCATTTGGGATCCTCTTAACCTCCTGGTCTATGTGTCAAATCACAGTCAACCAGACGTTTTAGCTAAGGTTTCTTCCGCAGTTTCGGAATCAGCTTAGTTGATCATCGTTGTATTATTTCTTGCTCGTCTATGGACTTCGAACAGTACTGCCTCAAACGTTCTAAGTGATCTACCAAACGAGTCGTACACGTGGCTTCACTTAACCTATCTCGTCGTGATACTTATACAATTAACAAATAATTTGATTACTCTTTGAAGACGCAAATCCACATTGCTATAAAATATGAATTATTATCCGAAGTCTATAATAGTTCTACCTAGTATATTATTTCTCGTTTTATATTTACACAATTTCATGTAAACGGTATTTTCGTTCCGTGAAATTGATCTTTGTTTATGAAGAGTGGTTGATCACGACCTGTTCTCTCTAAAAGGGCGAGCACAGAGTGCCAGTCGGTCGTCAGGATTGAACATTACTAAGCAAAAAGTAAATAAATTAACCTCATACTAGTCAATGAGTTTTATCGAGAGAGGTATCACTGATGCTTGTCAGAATGACCCACGACGAAGAGGGATTGCATTTCCCCTAAGTGCGATTGCACGGAATCATTTGATTTACGTTAAACGCCATTTTTTATAAGTTCCCTTTACTGGCCACTGAATCGAAATTGATTTCTACTTACGTTGCGTTGTTTATATGTATATACTCACAATCCGCTAGATTAGACATCGCGGGTAAATCACGACTTTCCCTGCAACAGTAACTATAGAGCAGCGTACCAATCCTCCCTAATGACTATGTCGTGTTTTGTCTCGACCATTCAATCTTGCCGCTAATCAATCTTGCCGCTCCCAATGCTTGCAAAGAATTCACCTATTTGACTCTGCAGATTAGGCTATTTTTCCACTCTCTGCACCTAGTTAAACCGACGGGTCCTAGAGATAAGGCATATGTTGAAATAGGATCGAGCAGTGGAAAGGTTATAACATTTCAATTGACATCGAATTAGCCCGAACGGAAGTTGACATAAGATTGGATCTTAATCGTGTGTGTGCGTGTTTGTGTGTGTGTGTGTTTGTCTGTGTGTGTGTGTGTGTGTGTGTGTGTGTGTGTGTGTGTGTGTGTGTGTGTGTGTGAGTGTGTGTGTGAGTGTGTGTGTGATATGTGCGTGCGTGCGTGCGTGCGAGTGTGTTTGTGTGTATGTGAGTGTGCGTGCGTGTGTGTGTCAGTATGTGTACCTGTGCGTGCCTGCGTGCGTGCGTGCGTGAGTGAGTGAGTGCATGCGTACGCATACGCATACGCATGCGCATGCGCTTTCGTGCGTATATACGTCCGTACGCCTATGTCTATTTGCGTACGTGCCTGTTTTCATTAAATTTTTAAAATCACGTAATGCACTTTCACAGAAATCAGGAAATCAATAAAACCTGCCACGAGCTACCTTACATAATGAACTGACTCGAATCAATTCCTAGTCTATAACGCAGCATTCTCAACAAAGTCGCAATCAGAGGCCCATTGTCGGGTGGACACCGCCACGATAATGCAGATCTGTTTTCTCAAATGTCCAGTTTTATATCTTCCGCGTCAGACTAAAATGTTACCGTAAACAAAATGATGTTGTTTTCCCACACAGAGGAACCTTCCCTCAGCGACACACTGAGTCAGTTTAATCAAACGGTAGTGCATTTGTTTAAAAGTCAAACTAATTGACTTTGGCGTCAATTTGGCGGGAACATTAGCAAACATTTAGCATTCAATCCACTGAATTTGTTGATCATATGGTTTCGAGAGAGCACGTATCGCTGTCAACGTCAACACAGAAACACGTCCGTAATCAATTTGCGCATTCACTCGAAGAGTGCTCCTTTGATAATAATTTGAAATGATTATGGCTCCAGACTAAAATTTGTTAATAGTGTGTCTTATGAGTTAAACGACATATTGAATTACATGCTGGGGGCAGCGACCGCCTGAATTAATGCAGTTATTGAACTTTTTTAATAACAAATAATTAAGTTTTTGGCGATAATGGAGCAGGAGTGAATTTGCCGCGGTATTCGTAAACGGTGCGCGAACAAGGTGTAGACCTAGCCTCTCGCCAACTACACGGTTGTGATCACGATACTGCAGTCGCGTGACCAATCTGTGGTCTGCTCCCGTCTGGATGTAGAGCCGACATCAAGATAACCGAAAGAAACTATGTATTGTCGGAGCACACATATGTTCTTACCTTGTTTTTTCAGCGTCTGTGTCAAATGTGTAAACAGAAAACAAACACAGTTTGCCTTTTTGTGATATGTCTTATACACAACCAACTTCATACGACCACCAATTCCTCTTATCAGATGTGCGTGTGCGTGTGCGTGTGCGTGTACAATGCGCGTGTTCGTGCGTGTGCCTGTGTGTGTAATGTAAACTTACGTTCTTATACAACGCAGTACCGAGTCCTCAGAACTGCTCAAGGTGTTTTACACTTTATTCCCTGGCAGACCTGTTCAATCGAACACAATCACAACTTCTTTTGGAAGCATTCAGCCACGCTGCAGTTAATGCAGAAAGGCTATTCTTACACAAATACCCAACCCTGTCTATAGCCAGGTACTCATTCATACAGCTGAGTGAACTGGAGCAACGTAGAATGAACGAACTTGTCGACATCGCAGCATAGGATTCGAACACGGGTTCTCTCGGTCGAGAGTCCGAAGTTCAATCGACTGCACTCCTGCGCTGTGGGTGGGTGTGTCTTTGTGTGTGTGTGTGTGTGTGTGTATGTGCGTGCGTGTGTGTGTGTGTGTGTGTGCGCGCGCATGCGTGCTTGCATACAGGCGTGCGTGAGAACGTGAAAACCGTGACAAACTGTCACTTTCCTGAAAATTACACGTCAACTATATAATGCATTATAGCTTCCTAGGCTATGCTCCTAAACGCTTTTCAATGAGATATTGCACATTCCTAAATACGTTATATTTACCATTTTTAGAATGTGAACCCACCATCTTTGAAATTTTTTTAAACAAGTCATTGAAAACGTCGTCATAATATGTCAAATAATTATATTATTTGAACTTTAACGTTTTCTATTGATGTTATTGCAGACATTACAGTCATTAAAATGTGTTTGAGTGTCGTAAACATTCACGGAAACGTCTGACAGCAAATTGTGACAGATTTCATAGTTATGTCGTTGCCTTAGAGTATGACGTCATTATTTGATTAACGATCACATACAGATCAGTCTTAATAATAACAGTTACAGTATATTGATAATACTAAGGTAATATATTTCGCCTAAATCCTCGGAAACCAAGCACAGAGGCGCAACAATACAAAAGTGTTAGTCAACATCGGAATCGATCAGTTATATTAAAGTCGTAAAGTTGCAATGCAAGAAAAGGTTAGCACAACAATCCAGCCATTCTGTTAGTAATTACATACTATGATACTATGCGGAACAACTATCCAGCCATTCCGTTAGTAATTACATACTATGATACTATGTGGAACATTGCATTCTCGGTTTAATGTCAACACTGACCTTTAGTGACTAGTTAACAAATGATACAATAACACATCGCCATGGAACTGCACAGCGCACGCTCTTGGGACATGCAACAATGCAGCTGTAGAACCTCGATGACTAGACTGTTTCTCGTCAAAGAAACGAAACGTTATCCTTGGTGGAAAATAATTGTTTGATCAGAAATACATCAGGTTAAAGCTATTTTTATTTCCCTTTGCCGCGAGATGACCTTCGGTACAGATTCCCCAACTAGCAGGTGGAACGAGACGTTCAAAGCGGATTCCCGCTGATTGTAGGATTGCAGACACTCCCTTTGTCGTTTGATCGTTCCCTCTCTTTGGTTAAATACATCTGAAGCAATACGCCGGCATTATATTCTGTAACACACCTACCAACGGATGGAGCTAGTAACATTAGCAATAAGAAAAAGAAAAAAGGAGAAGACACACTTTTATTGTATATACGCCGATCCTTTCGGTGTGGTACATTTCGCAGTTAATTAAACATTTAAGAATAATTCGCTTGAGGAAAAATGTATGTAAACGATATATTTCTAATCAATGGCGGTTGGAAATGTAAATTATGTGAAAGGTGTGTTCAATTGTAGAGTAGACGTATTGTTTTCTGCCCCCCCCCCCAGTAATAGGCTAATAGGTGGTGTGGCGGATAATTTTGTTAAACACCCCCTCCTCCCACCTTCGTCTTCCGACGTGTCACAGACGAGCCAACCGAGAAAACAAGGTAAGGGAAGATATAAAGACAGGCGGCGGCAAAAGATGTTCAGTGATGCTGAAGCTCCGTTAGCCCCCCAATATGAATTTCGATCCCGCGTCACTGGTGTCACTGCGACTGTTATCGCGTTTAAAATGAAACTCTATCCAGATGCGGATGTCCACAACGAACCATATCAACGACGAAGAGAAAGATGAAACAAAACATCACGAACAAGACGGAGAAGATATGGATTAGGGCACGGTGATACTTTCACATGTCGACAGCCTCAAAGCACCATAAAGAGGTCACTGGTAAGATCAAAAGACAAAGTGGAACCGTAAATGATGTGCAGTGGGTTGTACTTCAGGGTGTTAAGATCTAACAGTAATACCACAAACATCGAAGAAAAGAAACGTACATTAGGACATCAAACACACACACAAAGACGTCGAGAAAATCCTACATCAGAAGCAAAAGAGGGAGAAAGGAGGCCAAATGCGCAGACAGGGAGTCGGACCGGAGAGTGGGGCTTCAAAGAATTGACCTGGATAAGAAGAGACAAAGACAAGGTGACTCTAGATGAGAGCCGGTACCGAGACACACATATCTATGAAGTGCTCGGGAAGAGTCACCCAGGCGTCGGCTCGAGGGCACACACAAGCTGTCGGAATAAATTTGCTGATAGCAGTCGAGGAAACGTCGCAGAAAAAAGTAAACTGACTGAAATAACTATAATGTTTATTTAGAGGCTTCCCGAGAACGGCGTCACCAGACAGTATCAGGAACCACAATAACTACTGACTATCCTCATGGCGAAAGGTTCCGTGCATCGAGATTCGGTCTGCAGAGTCACATCCGCGTTAATGAACGTCATCAGACATGTGTGTACGTGAGATCACAGTCGTCGTTGAAACTGATGGATTCACTATTGCTTCAATACTGCCGCTGCTGTTGTGTCTGCTGCCGCTGCTGTTTCTGCTGCTGCCGCCTACCCATATGCACATACAATTAGTGCTGCTGTGTACCATACACACATACACTTAGTGCTGCTGTGTACCATACACACATATATTTAGTGCTCCTGTGTACCCATGCACACATATACTTAGTGCTGCTGTGTACCCATGCACACATATACTTAGTGCTGCTGTGTATCATACTCACATACACTTAGTGCTGCTGTGTACCCATGCACACATACACTTAGTGCTGCTGTGTACCATACACACATACACGTAGAGCTGCTGTGTACCCGTGCACACATACACTTAGTGCTGCTGTGTATCATACTCACCTACACTTAGTGCTGCTGTGTATCATACTCACATACACTTAGTGCTGCTGTGTACCCATGCACACATATATTTAGTGCTGCTGTGTATCATACTCACATACACTTAGTGCTGCAGTGTACCCATGCACACATACACTTAGTGCTGCTGTGTACCATACACACATATACTTAGTGCTGCTGTGTACCATACACACATATACTTAGTGCTGCTGTGTACCATACACACATACACTTAGTGCTGCTGTGTATCATACTCACATACACTTAGTGCTGCTGTGTATCATACTCACATACACTTAATGCTGCAGTGTACCCATGCACACATACAATTAGTGCTGCTGTGTACCATACACACATATACTTAGTGCTGCTATGTACCATACACACATATACTTAGTGCTGCTGTGTATCATACACACATACACGTAGTGCTGCTGTGTACCCATGCACACATACACTTAGTGCTGCTGTGTATCATACTCACATACACTTAGTGCTGCTCTGTATCATACTCACATACACTTAGTGCTGCTGTGTACCCAAGCACATATACACTTAGTGCTGCTGTGTACCCATGCACACATATATGTAGTGCTGCTGTGTATCATACTCACATACACTTAGTGCTGCTGTGTACCCATGCACATATACACTTAGTGCTGCTGTGTACCATACACACATATACTTAGTGCTGCTGTGTATCATACACACATACACGTAGTGCTGCTGTGTACCCATGCACACATACACTTAGTGCTGCTGTGTATCATACTCACATACACTTAGTGCTGCTGTGCAACCATGCACACATACACTTAGTGCTGCTGTGTACCCATGCACACATACACTTAGTGCTGCTGTGTATCATACTCACATACACTTAGTGCTGCTGTGTACCCATGCACACATATATTTAGTGCTGCTGTGTATCATACTCACATACACTTAGTGCTGCAGTGTACCCATGCACACATACACTTAGTGCTACTGTGTATCATACACACATACACGTAGTGCTGCTGTGTACCCATGCACACATACACTTAGTGCTGCTGTGTATCATACTCACATACACTTAGTGCTGCTGTGTACCCATGCACACATATATTTAGTGCTGCTGTGTATCATACTCACACACACTTAGTGCTGCAGTGTACCCGTGCACACATACACTTAGTGCTGCTGTGTATCATACTCACCTACACTTAGTGCTGCTGTGTATCATACACACATACACGTAGTGCTGCTGTGTACCCATGCACACATACACTTAGTGCTGCTGTGTATCATACTCACATACACTTAGTGCTGCTGTGTATCATACTCACATACACTTAGTGCTGCTGTGTACCCATGCACACATATATTTAGTGCTGCTGTGTATCATACTCACATACACTTAGTGCTGCTGTGTACCCATGCACATATACACTTAGTGCTGCTGTGTACCATACACACATATACTTAGTGCTGCTGTGTATCATACACTCATACACGTAGTGCTGCTGTATACCCATGCACACATACACTTAGTGCTGCTGTGTATCATACTCCCATACACTTAGTGCTGCTGTGTATCATACACACATACACGTAGTGCTGCTGTGTACCCATGCACACATACACTTAGTGCTGCTGTGTATCATACTCACATACACTTAGTGCTGCTGTGTATCATTCTCACATACACTTAGTGCTGCTGTGTACCCAAGCACATATACACTTAGTGCTGCTGTGTACCCATGCACACATATATTTAGTGCTGCTGTGTATCATACTCACATACACTTAGTGCTGCTGTGTACCCATGCACATATACACTTAGTGCTGCTGTGTACCATACACACATATACTTAGTGCTGCTGTGTATCATACACACATACACGTAGTGCTGCAGTGTACCCGTGCACACATACACTTAGTGCTGCTGTGTATCATACTCACCTACACTTAGTGCTGCTGTGTATCATACACACATACACGTAGTGCTGCTGTGTACCCATGCACACATACACTTAGTGCTGCTGTGTATCATACTCACATACACTTAGTGCTGCTGTGTATCATACTCACATACACTTAGTGCTGCTGTGTACCCATGCACACATATATTTAGTGCTGCTGTGTATCATACTCACATACACTTAGTGCTGCAGTGTACCCATGCACACATACACTTAGTGCTGCTGTGTACCATACACACATATACTTAGTGCTGCTGTGTATCATACACTCATACACGTAGTGCTGCTGTATACCCATGCACACATACACTTAGTGCTGCTGTGTATCATACTCCCATACACTTAGTGCTGCTGTGTATCATACACACATACACGTAGTGCTGCTGTGTACCCATGCACACATACACTTAGTGCTGCTGTGTATCATACTCACATACACTTAGTGCTGCTGTGTATCATTCTCACATACACTTAGTGCTGCTGTGTACCCAAGCACATATACACTTAGTGCTGCTGTGTACCCATGCACACATATATTTAGTGCTGCTGTGTATCATACTCACATACACTTAGTGCTGCTGTGTACCCATGCACATATACACTTAGTGCTGCTGTGTACCATACACACATATACTTAGTGCTGCTGTGTATCATAAACACATACACGTAGTGCTGCTGTGTACCCATGCACACATACACTTAGTGCTGCTGTGTATCATACTCACATACACTTAGTGCTGCTGTGTACCCATGCACACATACACTTAGTGCTGCTGTGTACCCATGTACACATACACTTAGTGCTGCTGTGTATCATACTCACATACACTTAGTGCTGCTGTCTACCATACACACATACACGTAGTGCTGCTGTGTACCCATACACACATACATTTAGTGCTGCTGTGTACCCATGCACACATACACTTAGTTCTGCTGTTTACCCATACGCGCATTCACAATCGATAATTGTTCGATTCACGACTATGCGATTACTGCAGTTTCACACTGTCAAATTCTTAGCACCCGAAGCGGATGTTTACAGGCTCTACGCACGCACGCACGCACGCACGCACGCACGCACGCACGCACGCACACACACACACACACACACACATACACAGGACACGCACACACACACACACGCACGCACGCACACATGCACGCACGCACGCCCCACGCATACATACATGCACACACGCCTCAGGCGCGTCCGCACAAACACGCCCCCCTCACACGCACAGACACACACATACACACGCACGCACGCACGCACACACAAACACACACAAGGTAACGTCATAACAACTTCGCTTCACTTATCCACTTTGCGTAACGAGCAGAGATATCTGTGCATCCAGTACAGCTAGCTTCCATATGATGTGATCGTTTAACAAAAAATAATCTTTTCATCAAACCGGCGCCAAAACTAAGAGTTATCGACTACACACTCGCGTGCAGGTTCGAGCACCCAGCTATTGTTCTCTAAATAATGAAATTTTCTGAGTTGGCCCAAATTAACCTGTTTATTTTTCCGGTGGTCACGATGGATATGGAGCATACGTGAGCGAGCGCTTAGACAAAAAAATGCATATATATTTAAAAGCGCCCTTTCCTGATTACGCTCGTTATCATTACGGGACATCAATAAGGATTGTTAATAACTATTACTAACGAATGTCGTAGGAAGGCTAAATTGTTTGATCATAATAAGTGCGGTTGAAATGTTGTTTACCGTTCGACCACTGCTGTGAAATTAAACGGAAGAAAAAGACGAGATGAAGGGGAGAAGGCAGACGTGATAATGTACGGGGTTTGTAACCAACAGCACATGAAGGGATTGAAGAACTTCCAGACCAGAGGTAAATGGGTAAAGCCAGCTAGCATCGCTGTAAAGTTTGGCGCCAGCAATCATTATCCTTCGGGGAGCGACGACGACGCCGATGAAGACGAAAACGCCGACGACGACGAAGAGGAAGAACAAGACGACGAAGACGACGAAGACGACTACTACTATTACTACTACGACGGCGAAGACAACGATGACGACGGCGACAACATTGGCGTTGGCAGCAGCAACCGACGACTATAACGACGTCTTTGCAATTTGATAGAACAACAGGGGCTGAACGACTTCATCTAATCTCATCCAACCTACTTCTGTATTGCAACAATTTCCATAATCCGTTTACGAAAATTGTGCCCAAGAAATAATCACCGCAAAGCTGTTTCATGACATCTGTTACGCCATCCACTTAGCTAAAGCAGTGGCGCTGATATGTTAAGAGGTTTCAGACCCATAAAGTGGACAACGCTCCTATTTTGTTTCCGGCCACTGCGGGCAAACACCTACGTTTTGTCGTCTGGTGTCTCAGATTCTGCAAGAATCACAGTATCGAATCTCCGGAATTAGGTCAACGGCGTCGGTAGGCATCAACTTGCAGCACTGGACCACATTCCATCAGATCCATAGTTATCTGGAAGTTACTCGTCAAATAGCATAGACATTCATAATAACGTTGATATTTTAAGCAGTTGATATAAATGAAATAAAGTTTGTATACAAAAATAAACGTAGAAATTGCGAAAAGGTACATTTGTATCACTTGTTATCTTAAAAATGGCGATGATGCATGTTAACATTTATTAAACACAAAAATTGTCAGGGCTCTTATTTGGAATTGCTTAGTTAAAATACTGGTATATTGAACGTTATTTTATGGATCGCGTCTTTTCAACTTAGCAGCAATAGCAGAACATTTCATCGTTCTATTTGTCACTGACGGTTTATTTCACTTTGATGTTGATCAGGTTCCTAAAATCACGGGACGAAGGCAGCAATTGCATAAGACAAAGTATAATTGATGCTGTGCACATCCATGCATTGCGTGGGGTCAACGCCAGGGGCAGTGGAGTACTGCCGCCAACCCTGGCTAGACGTTCGTCGGGAACGTAAACAGAACGGAAATTGCAAAACACGCGTGTATCTGGATGGGCGAACCCGATGCGCGTGGGCAAGAGAAGTGAGAGCCTTTAAGTGGCAGCGCAGGTGGCGAAAGGCACCGGCCACTCGGTCTGACTGAGTGATCTATAAAGGTGGAGAAAGGTGACACAACACTGGTATGCGTTCTTATTTAGAGACTCCTATAAGCCGTTTTCGTGGTGATGAATCATGCGAACGTCAGGTCTTACTGAACGGATACTAAACCCGAGCGAGTGCTGTTTCAGAGAACACGCAAACGGAATTTGCGATGTCAAAACAACGAGTAACCGTTTGTTGATGTGGCAATAATTGGTGAACGTAAACACTATTGTTAATTAAAATATAAACAGTGAGTCGTGCCAGTCGTGAAATACCTGTTCAGTGAGTATTTAAATTATTCTGTCCGCCGATGCAAGAAAATTAGAGCTCATTCTCATGCAACGATGTTTGTCGCATGTCAGCCGAACGACATATATATCAGATGTGGTTCCTGTGATAGCTGCGTGGTTCAATTGATGGCGACCGTAGGCGAGGGTGGGAAATGGGGCACCTGCCCCCATGAATTTCACTGGGGGCATACATATGGTTTTGTCCCACTCCCATCAAAATTCACGATGCGAGTTAAATGACGCTGAAGGTCTTTTTGCGAACCTCAAAGGGGTGCAAATAGTGTTTTTGGAAAGCCTATTTAAAACATCGCCGCGACAAATATTCAAAAGTTCTTAACAAGCTATTGCGCTGTAAGCAATATTCGAATCGCGTGAGCATCCAAAATCAAGTTGTGTGATATTACCTAGAAATCAGGTACATCACAATGTAATAAAGAACAAGACAGATGGAAGGAAGGACGGACGGAAGGAATGTAGGAAGTAAGGAAAAAGGAAGGAAGGGAAGATGGAAGGGAAGATGGAAGGAAAGAAGGAAGAAAGGAAGGAAGGGAGAAAGGAAGGAAGGAAGGGAGGAAGGAAGGAAGGAAGGAAGGGAGGAAGGAAGGGAGGAAGGAAGGAAGGGAGGAAGGAAGGGAGGAAGGAAGGGAGAAAGGAAGGAAGGGAGGAAGGAAGGGAGGAAGGAAGGAAGCGAGGAAGGAAGGGAGGAAGGGAGGAAGGGAGGAAGGAAGGGAGAAAGGAAGGAAGGGAGGAAGGAAGGGAGGAAGGAAGGAAGGAAGGGAGGAAGGAAGGAAGGGAGGAAGGAAGGGAGAAAGGAAGGAAGGGAGGAAGGAAGGAAGGGAGGAAGGAAGGAAGGGAGGAAGGAAGGAAGGAAGGGAGGATGGAAGGAAGGGAGGAAGGAAGGAAGGAAGGATGGGAGGAAGGAAGGAAGGAGGAAGAAAGGTAGGGAGGAAGGAAGGAAGGGAGGAAGGAAGGAAGGGAGGAAGGAAGGAAGGGAGGAAGGAAGGGAGGAAGGAAGGAAGGGAGGAAGGGAGGGAGGAAAGAAGGAAGGGAGGAAAGAAGGAAGGGAGAAAGGAAGGGAGGAAGGGAGGAAGGAAGGAAGGGAGGAAGGAAGGGAGGAAGGAAGGAAGGGGAAGGAAGAAACGACCGAGGAAGAAACGAAAGAAGGCAGACATAAACGCGGCTGTACGAACCACGTTATAATCGTAATGGTGATTTTCCGAAAGACATGTCAAATACGTAACCTTTAGTCGAAAACTGCAAATTGAGATATATTAAAAAGCAATGTCTGTAACAATATAATATGTTTTTGTAAGATAACTATCCAACCACTGACGTGTTAAACGTGTCTGATTCCTTTGCAGTGGTCGATCTCTCTGTAGGTCAATGTTAAACCAAATTAGTGCGTGGCAAGAACTTGTTCGTCATGTTCCGAAAGAGTGGCACATCAAAGACAAAGGGTTCGCAGACAAAAGACAAACTGCCTTGAGCACGGCGTGGGAAGATAAAAAGGATTCGCTCGAAGACTGCGTTCTACGAGTACACCTGCGTGTACAGTCCTTGTGCCAGACACCGGGGTGGTTGTAACACGGCACAACTGACATTCTTGACAGTTAAGTACGTCATGTTTCAAACCATTAACATTGATTTACCTTATTTTACCTTACCTAGCCTTGGTTATCCTCATCGAACCTTATGACTCATAAAACTGCATTGATTCTTCTCCAATGTGTGCGTTTATCTCTGGTCATCCGTTGGGTTTCAGTCTATCTATCCATCCCGTTTTACATTATTTTCGCCTAGATCTCGGACATTTTCAAATGGCACGTTTGGTTGGAATAAACGATATGGTGAGGATGACCGATTATCAAATATAATCTTCCTTTCTCCAGAATGAGGCCGATAGTAAAACTGATCTTTCAATTGTGCAATGATTCTGGTGTGGCCAACATTAGAATTCACGGGAGTGTGTTCACTTATAAGATCGATAAAACTAATCAGCCGAATACGACCACAAACGTGCTGTCAATGTTCCATGCATCGCTTCCTTTACTTGTCACTTGGATCATCGAAGAAACAGGTCAGGTATCG
Organism: Escarpia spicata; assembly: GCA_963995525.1. NCBI lineage: Eukaryota > Metazoa > Annelida > Polychaeta > Sabellida > Siboglinidae > Escarpia > Escarpia spicata. Next base: position 1,349,228 of record OZ023212.1, read on the forward strand.
GCGTTCCATAACAACCCAATAACAACAACGTTTTATTTGTTTGGCAATGAAAACTTATCTCATCAACATGACAACAAAGCAATTTTCTACAACGTACGTTTGATAAATATATTGGTAAAATGACAATAATAATAATAACATTGTGTTTGTTCAAAAGGACACACACACGCACACGCACGCACGCACGCGCACGCGCTCTTGCTCGCGCACGCCGACGCACACGCACACGCACACAGACAGACACATACACACATGCACACGCACACGCACTTACATACACACACATGCACACGCACACATTCACACAGACGCACACGCACGCGCACGCGCACACGCACACGCACATACATACACACGCACTCGCACACACACAGACACACACACAACCACACACACACACGCACACACGCACACGCACACGCACACACACACAGACAGATACACCCACAACCGCACACGCACACACGCACACACGCACACGCGCACACACACACGCACAAACACACAAACACATACACTTTATAAGCAAATGTCCTGCATCAATATCTGGACTGACATAAATCAACAGCCAGCGAATTAAAACACAAAAATTGAAAGAAATATTTGCATATTACAAGACCTTTCCTCTGTTCAGAGCTGCGCTTATTGTGTGTTAGGTCGCGCCCGTTCTTGTGCATCAGCATAAAATATGTTTTTAGTGAACCGATTGATAGAGGGGGGGGGAGTGTGGAGAAAGGAGTGGAGAGAGATGGACATAGGGAGTAGGGGAGGGATGAAGGGGGGGGGGGAGGATTGGAAAAAGGGGAAGGGAGGGAATGGGGGAGGGAGGAATGGAGAGAGAAAAGGGTGGACGGAGGGGGGCATAGGGAGGATGGGCACAGGGAGGGAGGGATATGTGCAGGAAGGGAGGGAGGGAGGATTAGAGGAAGGGAGGTAGTGAGGGAGGAACAAATGAGGGAGGGAGGGCGGGGGAAGGAAGAGAGGGAGTGATGTGTAGAGGGAGAGAGAGAGAAGGAGAGAGGGAGAGATGAAGAGAGGGAGTGAGGAAAAGAGGGAGAGAAGTTGTGATGTTGGGAGGGAAGGGTGAAAATAAGGAAAGATGGAGACGTCCAATCTGACATACATATAAACAATTGTAGTTTACCAGTTGCACTCTTTTGTATACCTTGTGGCTATATGTGAGTACGCGAAAAGTAAAGGTTGGTACATAACACTCCTTTGATGGGTCCGGCAATCCAACGTCACACAGCCCGGAAGCGCGGCCGCTTTGTCTGTTCGCTGAGCAAACTGGTTTTGGCGTGTATAAAAAACGAACACTACTGCCAGTTTCAAACCATTACCAAATTCGTATGTTATTTGACCTCAATCGACTACAACATTTGTTGGGCGCCAAGTGGTTTAGCCTACCGGGTAAAACAGTGACCTCATAGATTGTTGTCCGATTGCCAATGTTACTTGATAACAATTGTACAACTGTACCTAGAGCAGAACATGTGGGTGAAAACATATGTATTCTGTGAGCCTAGCAGAACAATATTCGTATTTCCTGCTGCAGGTTCTCAAATGTTGGTGTAGATATGTAAGACAGACGTTTTCTAACATTTTGTGGTGTCTGCCAGGGGATATTTTATTATTTGTGGTAGTTGTTGTCTTAGAATGCCAGAGTTCACTGTAACCCACAATTTCTTTTGATCAATATACACAATATATTGTTTCGTGTATTTTGACAGCGAGATGTTGTATCGGACGCCAGAGATTTGGTAGGTTTGTTCTCAAAGGTGGAGACACAAGTATTTTTACAGCTAGATGTTGTATCGGACGCAAGAGATTTGGTAGGTTTGTTCTCAAAGGTGGAGACACAAGTATTTTGACAGCTAGATGTTGTATCGGACGCCAGAGATTTAGTAGGTTTGTTTTCAAAGGTGGAGACACAAGTATTTTGACAGCTAGATGTTGTATCGGACGCCAGAGATTTGGTAGGTTTGTTCTCAAAGGTGGAGACACAAGTATTTTGACAGCTAGATGTTGTATCGGACGCCAGAGATTTGGTAGGTTTGTTCTCAAAGGTGGAGACACAAGTATTTTGACAGCTAGATGTTGTATCGGACGCCAGAGATTTGGTAGGTTTGTTCTCAAAGGTGGAGACACAAGTATTTTGACAGCTAGATGTTGTATCGGACGCCAGAGATTTGGTAGGTTTGTTCTCAAAGGTGGAGACACAAGTATTTTGACAGCTAGATGTTGTATCGGACGCCAGAGATTTGGTAGGTTTGTTCTCAAAGGTGGAGACACAAGTATTTTGACAGCTAGATGTTGTATCGGACGCCAGAGATTTGGTAGGTTTGTTTTCAAAGGTGGAGACACAAGTATTTTGACAGCTAGATGTTGTGTCGGACGCCAGAGATTTTGTAGGTTTGTTCTCAAAGGTGGAGACACAAGTATTTTGACAGCTAGATGTTGTATCGGACGCCAGAGATTTGGTAGGTTTGTTCTCAAAGGTAGAGACACAAGTATTTTGACAGCTAGATGTTGTATCGGACGCCAGAGATTTGGTAGGTTTGTTCTCAAAGGTAGAGACACAAGTATTTTGACAGCTAGATGTTGTATCGGACGCCAGAGATTTGGTAGGTTTGTTCTCAAAGGTGGAGACACAAGTATTTTGACAGCTAGATGTTGTATCGTACGCCAGATATTTGGTAGGTTTGTTTTCAAAGGTGGAGACACAAGTATTTTTCCATAACAAGAAAAGTGGATAACCAAAATTACTCATAGCGCCTTTGGTGAAAACTTTTAAATCATGTTCATACGATAACGGCAGGACAGTTTGAAGCTACAACAACGCGTACCAGCCCCAAAAGATGAACACATTATGGTGTCAGTAATATAATATACATCGCACCTACATTAACATTTCCTGCTATTTAACAAGAAACACAACAAGCGAAAGGTATAATATGTGGGAAGTCGGTGGGTGATACGAACTGCGTGCAAAGAAAGAGAAGAATAGGGAAGCTGAACGAGGAGGTTTTTGCGAAGGAACGTTTCAAGAGGAGCGAGGAGTCGGTTGAAATTGCTGAACACAGAAATGTATGGACGTGGAATAGTTAACGAAGAGCGGATTTACCTAAAGTGGAGAGTCGAGTGGACGAGGAAGACAACGACTGAGATAACAATAACAATAATAATAATAGTTGTAATAATACTAATACTAATAATAGTTATAATAATAATAATAATAACGGTGACGTGTATAGCAACAATATCTGTCAAACAAGGCGTTCATGACGCAGTGTGGATTTAGAAATAATCAAATTAACTATTATAAACCATTATTCTTGATCATTCGTCATAATAACAATATCATAGAGATAATAAAATTACCATCGTAGATAACAGGAAATCAATCAATATTGTAAGATCATTATCAAAATATTACAGAATCGTTAACATACATTTTCTTTAGAAATTAATAAATAACTATTCTAAGATTAATTAATAGCATAACAAATCTAAGATAGTTTTCATTTCAAAACAGTATCATAAAAATAACACTATTTTCGAACGTTCACTTTCTACAGCAAGTCTACGTTTTAGTTCAAGTTGAAGAGATGTGTTTTAAGAGTTGTCTTAAAGTTGAGGTAATGTGAAGATGTGACGACTGTGAGAAGGGATAATTGGCGGAATAAGGAGAGGAATGGGTGACGGGATTGGGGAGGAGTGGAGGACGATAGAGAGTGACAGAGAGAGTGGAAATAGATGTTGGGAGAGCAGTGAGTTGGGACCAGTGACGGAAGAAGGTAAACGAATCTAGAGGGCCAGCATTGAGACCAGTCCAAGGAGGGAAACCACAGTGATGTCAGAAGAACCACAAATACTTCACACGAGCCGCTCAGACGCACAAGGCGGCATTGTTCATCGTGGGTGTCTCTGCAAATCACGCATGATGTCTCTCGTGCAGTTCAGAGACTATCATGGAGGTCTATAACATTTGGTTCCATACAGTTGCACGCAATACTGCTGATACGTGTGCAGGCTATTTTAATAAATTTATCCACTGTTTTGTGACACAGATCTCGCATACTATTTAAAGGACATAAGTACAAACGCACGCTCCGTTGATCGTAGTCGGGACTGGTCGGTATAGTGGACACATTGCAGTCTGATGTGGTTTGGTGCGGTCGTGTCTGGTCAGGCGGAAAGTGCCAGTGTATCTCGCACCTTTTTATGGACTGATTCCTTTCAGGTTTGCTATCCACACGTAAACATCATGTATGAATAAAAACTCCATTGATGGGCAGCCATTGGTTGTAACATCACGACGTAATTCTTCCACATAATATTATATAATAATTATGTGCAAACAACAATAAATGCTGCTACTAATGTTCTTTCGTCAGCCATAATCGCTGCAGACTCCGCGATAACCCGGCCAGTGTAGTTTATTCAAGTGAATTGCAGCGAACAAACCATTCAGGTTAGACGGGCATAATTAGACTAGCTAATTGTGCTATTTAAATCCCGCTTATTTCTTGGTCAGATCGACTTTTATATGTATTAATTTGTTATGTTACTAGTAGTGTGCATGCGTGTGTGTTTGTGTGTCTTTGCTTGTGCGTGTGTGCTTATGTGCGTGTGTGTGTGTGTGTGTGTGTGTGTGTGTGTGTGTGTGTGTGTGTGTGTGTGTGTGTGTGTGTGTGTGTGTGTGTGTGTGTGTGTGTGTGTGTGTGTGTGTGTGTGTGTGTGTGTGTGTGTGTGTGTGTGTGTGTGTGTGTGTGTGTGTGTGTTCTCATAAAATATACAGTTAATTTTATCCGAATAATGTCACCTCTAGCTTTGCAATTCGCCTGATAACTTGTACTGTTTTCATATTTTTTACTAACTACATTTCATAATTGTATTTATAAAACATATTTGCACAATTACCTCTATGCGGTGCGATAGCCTTTAAAAATGACTCATGTGGAAAGCCCTGACCCAAATACGGTCTGATACTCTGGAGTCTGGGCAACATCAATGGCTTTACTTACCAAACCTGACGCACTGGTAACGTTTATCGGATCACCAATTAACCACCGCCCAAGTGTGTTCACTAATACTGTCGCTACATTTCCCATGGGCATGGCTCGGCCGTACAACAACACCCGGAACCCGAAAACATGTCATTGTAAAGCAACAGAGAACGCTGGAAATGAAGCATCAGTAGAAGTGAATCTGTATGACACAGGACAGGAGGCATTTGGCAGGAACATCGGTAGCGAGGTACCTTTAGTAGCGTACATACTAGGGGATTGGGTCGAAGCCCCGTTTGATTTTGGTAAAACAATGTTTTCATACTTACTTTGCTGTCTCGTTATTCCCATGGTAAATAGTTCGTGCCTTAAGAATGGGCAATAATTGTCCGTAGCGTTTTTTTTCGTTTTTTTTTTCTTCAAATTTGTTGTGTTGATTTTGGTGCTATTGTTGATACTATTGTTGTTCTTGATGTTGTTGTAGTTGTTGTTTTTGTTGTTATTGTTGTTGTTGTTGTTGTTATTCCTGTTTGTCTACGCTAGTTTGTATAGTTATAGTTGTGTAAGTCTGAGCGGTCTCTCCAATCTCATCTGAGGCAAGACTACCCTTGTTTTGTTGTCTGTGCCCGAACTGTGTCGTCCATCAGCGAGTGTCACGCTCTTACAACTCTGGTGGAGAAGGATGTACGACAGGGCTATCTACCAAGTCACTTAGCTTGTCCACCTTTGGCCCATTGTCAAAGACCCTAAACAAGACACCGCGTATGTACCACACAATAAAAAGTGTAATATCTTGACCATCAGTGGCAAAGCTTCGAAGTCGCACAGCCAACGCAGTTTTGGTACACCTGTGTATCAGTGGCTGGACATGTATCAGTGGCTGGACATGTATCAGTGGCTGGCCATGTATCAGTGGCTGGACATGTATCAGTGGCTGGACATGTATCAGTGGCTGGACATGTATCAGTGGCTGGACATGTATCAGTGGCTGGACATGTGTGTAATACAAACAAATGGGTATTAACATGAACAACGGACATCTACATGCCTGCCAACTCTTCCGAGAAATCCGGGAGTGTCCGGGAGTTTGTGTGTATCTCTCGGTCTACTGGAATGCAGGTAAATATCTCGGATTTTTTCAGAAAATCTCCAAAAACACCCCCCGGAATATCTTAGATCACCTGCTACAGTTGCATGACTTGCTGATATTTCACCTCCAGATAAAACGTTCCACCATCGATCATGTTTAGTTTGAAACGACCGCGGTGATGGTTTCATGCAATGAGAAGAAGTTTAAGTTGTTCATTCGAACCATGCACACTAACCAATGTCGCCCATCAGGACAATTAGTAAAAATAGAGTTCATGGAAAATATAGCGATTTTCTTTTTTTTAATGTACATTTCATCATGTTTTATTTACGTTAATTTATATCCACCCATAGAGCATCAAACCACGCGTTTATGGCGCCGCCACCTAGATAATTCATCAACACTCAATTCGTTCAGGTAAAATAATGGTGGTCTAGAAAAGTAAAGCATGTTAAAACAAGTAAGTATTACCTACATCTAATTATACATTAAGACATTTGCAGTGTATTTTAGAACGATTACTCACTGGGCACTTTTAAACATTATAGGGATCCAACACAACGGCTCCAGTTATGGACCCCTCTTGGTTAATTACGGTACGCATACATTCTTTATCCAAAAACCACGTAAGCAATCCCCACAAAAACCCTGGTATGACTAATGTCCTTACACATGTCTGCCATAATTTCTGCAGATACGGCCGATATCCTGATCAATGTAGTTAAGTTCAACCACTCTGGCTGAGATAACGCAAGATTAGCGGCCAATAAATCGTCACGATTATACCCGTGTAATTAATTTAGTTAATCGCTTTGTTTAAGTCACACTTGTTAATGGGTCGTGGTCAAGCTATAGTATATGTATAGTGATGGACCTCAAATGCTATTATTTTCCTTACCACTTGAGGACCCATGCCAGTGCTGCGAACAGACCTTCATTTACTAAATGTCACCCTTGAATTGTGTACATAGATGTATCAATCGTCACTTAAAGCGAGTCGTTTCGGTGTATTTAGTGTTATAATACAAGTTCCTTATACACAGTAATGCTATTTTGGTAATGATTATATTAAATATATAAAAAGCCCTGACCTCAATTCTACTTTTTCTGTCTGGACCACACCAATGTAATTACTTATCAACCTTACCGCAATGACAGTAGCATTTTATCAGGAGACGAGTTAGCCACCGGACAAATGAACGCACCAATAGTGTTTATACAGCTGCCGTGGATAAAGATCAGCTGTAGAATCCACGTCCTAATAACTGGCAACGGGTCGATATGAATTAGCCAATAACGCCTGAAAAGAATGATCGCTGGCTGGCCAGACAGGGCACCATGGTCCTACAAACATAGGCGCTTTGCCAAGAACATAGGTAGCCTAACATTGTTACCATACAAACATAGATACATTATCAAGAACATCAGTAGCAGGGCATCTTTTAAAAACAAAACAGAGTGGCATTGAACACAATTAAAAGGGCATCTTTATCATACTGAGGGGCATTGAAGGATAATTGAATAAACAGGGGGCATTGCCAGGAAGATCGGGAGCAGGATTTCTTTATTGTACTAATTAACGGGATTTACAGGAACTTCAATAGAGGTACATTTTTATCATACAAACTAAGGGACACTAATGGAATACCGCGGGTTCGGGTCCACCTGCGGCCGTCTCAAACAGTTTTTTCACCCTCTTTGCCTGTGGTATTTCGGATGAGACTAAAGGCCGTAGGTGCATTCTACCCGGTGTCTATGCTCGGGGGAGTAAGACAACCCAGACAGTGTATACAATGTATAACCAGCTGTGTTACTGGCTGTAATCTAAAAAAATTAGGATGGGCATTGCGTTGGCATCGCTATTTTTACATCGCCCCTGTCGGTGCGAGTTCCTGCGGCAATGTTTACGCTATGCACGTAAGTGTTACTAAATACTGCCATTAAACCCGGGGTGTTGTAACGCTGAAAGGGCACCATTGTACCCCCTCTCACAGTGACGCACGTATCGCTTACAATCAAGTCTGAAAGCTAGACACCTCACACCGCTCCAGTCAATTGCACGTGTTGCTGAAATTTCTTCTCAAATTCATGCCTTATATTGTTATTACCATAAACGGCGTTTAGATTAAAGAAGTCGAAGGTGTCGGTTTCTTGCTGTCAAGATCATTTCAAAAGTTTACATATAACAGTTATTCGATCCCTCTATGTATGCAGCAGTTTTGAATTCGCGTATCCTGCAATTTGAGATGTTTCCTTCTCGGCATATTTAGTTTGCCTTTATTGTTCTCCAGGACAGCAATCGAATAATTATTCTAACTGACGAATTTTCGTATCCCCCATCCACTGCCTCTTTAAAGTATCTGCGTTGGCTTCCAGTCCGACATCGTATCCGAGATCGTTTACGTTGCTAACATTCATATTATCAGTCACTGTCATCTGATCTCACATTCACTGCTCACTGATACACGAACATTTCGATAATCTAGTTCTGATCTATTTTTCGTGCACAAAATTGACACTTAGAAATTGGAACAAGGGATTTATCGATTACTTAACCAACCCTTTGGAACTGTCTGCGCGCTGTTGTTCAGTCAGCAGGAATATGTTGACGTAATCTCCTCTGTTACTTTCGTACTCCCTACCTTACCTCTCTGTGGTTGTCATCACCCATATGTTGACAGCTATACCATCGTATGCCGATCTTAATACTAATCCCATTGTTAGGATAATTCTCTGAGCTCTTGTTGCTGAAGATTTAAGATTATTATTATTATTATATAAATGTCTAACAATCATATTTGTAATCAGCAAGGAGCCGTCTTTCTCAAAACTTGTGTCCACTACAGACCTTAAAATTATATTAAAACGCCCTGTTTTGGACCATGTCACCAAAACTTTGCATGCACGTGAAGCGGCGAGACTTTTTTCTATGGTAAGTATGTCTAGCCGCCTCGCCCCGGGCTCATGTATCGGGTGCCGGTAGCAATTGCTGCCAAAAAAAGAAATACGTAAACACCGTTACATGTCGACCTGTCTACCCGCCGACTTCTTTTTTGGTATGTCTGTCCTGTCACCAAGTGACAGTAAAACACTGTGTAAACATGCCTACTTTTTTCGGAGTTCATCGACCTCCTACACAAGATTACTGCGACAAATCTACAATGTGTCCTGGCGCGATCATGTCACCAACCAGGAGCTGTACGGCAATCCATAATAATAATAATAGTAACTTTATTTAGACACTAAATCAGTTCAGTAGTGTTGACAATAGTCGTTAGAAATTATAAGAAATAAATATAATAATAACACAAGTAAAACATACCTACATATAGCTAAGGCTGTGTTATACAAACTGAACTAGAGAAACTAAATCAAAGATGACATTGATGTAAATTATATTATGTATCATCAGTAGTAAAAATAAGTATATATATATATATATATATGTATATATATACATATATATATATATATATAGGGAGAGAGAGTACAGCCTATATATATATATATATATATATATATATATATAACAACTATATAGTAAATTGCGAGATAAATATATTATAAATATATATTAGTTAATTAATAAATAATAAATAACTACAATAATATATTATTAGTTTCAATTAAAATTTCAAATAATAAAGTAAATATGGGGTATGACGACTAAAGTATAAAAGTCATAAGTGGATCTCTACCACTGTGAGGCAACGTCGTCTACCTCTGGCAAGGCATGTGATGCGTCACGATGACATTGCTAACAGGGTTCTCCTTTGGAAAACCGATGGCCTTCGGAGATGAGATCGCCCGAACTTGACCCTGAGAGACACCAATCAGAGGGACACCGGCCTCAATGGGATTTGACTGGCTGCCACGTCATGTCAGACAGACAACAGCGGAAACAACCTATCATGTCACTACGTTAAGTGGATGACATAAGTAAATAAGTAAGTTAGCAACCAGGTACACAGCTAAGATCGTATATAACGTGATATCCCGTCCTTAGTATCCAGACTGGTCAGTGTTCTATACACTGTACACCGTAGCAGATCTGTTCAAACAAACACCATATCGGCTTCTCTGAATTGCACTAAGGCACGCTGCAATTTCTGCGCGAAGGCGTCATACACATATATCCACCACTGGCTATAGCTAGGTACTTACTGATGCAGCCGAGTGATCTGGGCTGGGGGCAAAATGGACTGAAAGAACGTGCCCAATAAATAAAGCAGCATAAGTTATTGTACCAGGAATATATCGATTGGGAGTCCAAAAATGTAGTACCACGCAACCGCAATCGAAATTATATTCCAAAGTACAGCTTATATTGGACATAATACCACGCCACCTCGCTCCACATTATATTCCAAAGTACATCCTATATTGAACATAATAGCACGCCACCTCGCTCCACATCATATTCCAAAGTACATCCTATATTGAACATAATAGCACGCCACCTCGCTCCACATTATATTCCAAAGTACATCCTATATTGAACATAATAGCACGCCACCTCGCTCCACATTATATTCCAAAGTACATCCTATATTGAACATAATAGCGTAGACAAGCTAAGACAAACCGACCTTAATGAATATGTCATGCTCATGTTGCAATTGATTAGACAGTTCTGTTCTGAAATAATCTTTGGCTTGATAATGTTTAGTCCCCCTTGTATGCCCGGTAAACATTGAATTCTCTGTTTATGTTGTATGTGGAGATGTTTTAACGTATTCTTGTATGCTATTTATTGACGTTGTAATCGTATACTTTACAACACGTGTGTAAACCTTTTATTTACAACGTGTATGCAATGATATCATGTGTGTGTTTATGCGCGTGCGTTTCTTTTTTTTATAATCAATTGACAGAGTTAATTAAAGTAATTTAATCAGTGGATGAGTCTGAAAAAAATGTTTTGTTTAAAAAGCATTGTTTTAAGACAGACAATAAAGTGTTTTTATTTGATGACGCTCCGAAAGCCTAGATGTAGTAGATGATTGAGTATATTAGAAGATCTATGCCACGTGAAAAATCATAGGTATCGGAACGAGGTGAACAGTGGAGGGGGGGGGGGGGCTAAACCGTCACATTTTCCGCGGACCTTTTTCAAATGATAGCCTCACACAGCTTTTGGATGGACATCGAAAGACGGAGGAACGGGTATAGCTGAAGATTTTCAGGGATCAACAAGAGATGATACAGTTTCAGCATCAATATTGCGACTCGGTCACCAAACCATCTACATAGTTCACTAAATATTGTGATTAAGCCCTCCTCAATCTCACTGTCCCGACGATTATAGAGTTGTTCCAGTTATCAATATGCATGTATGGTTGGAGACCACAGAATGTCAATGAGCAACATCAAACTAGACGTCAAGGCTGAAAGGAAGAAGTTGGTAAACAAGAGGAAGAAAAAAGATCGAATTCCAACTCGAACTGCGAAATCAATTCGAGACACTACAGGAACTAGACGACATCGACACCATGAGCAAAAACATCACTGAGATGATCCAACTAAGTACAAGTGTAGCCAAAGCAATCAACAGGCACATAGTGACGAGAGTATCATCACCGACACGAGCACGAATGAAGAAACGACAACATCAAGAGAGGAATACGACAGGGTGACACCATATCGCCCAAGCTGTTCACGGCAGCACTCGAAAGCATATTCCGAAGACTGACCTTGGAAACCAGAGGCTTGATGATAGACGGAGAATGTATCAGCCATCTACACCGCAAGAACTACAAAACATGCTGCAGGTACTAGCGGATGAAAGTGAAAAACAAGTTCTCAAGATGAACATCTCGAAGACAAAAGTGATGCTAGAAAATGACACACCAATATATATATATAAACACGACGCAGATAGAGAACGTTGAAAGCTATGTTTATCTGGGACAGCGAAACAGTATCAGAGACAAAAACCAAGACAAGGAGATTCAAAGAAGGATCACTGCCGGCTGGACAGCATTCGCCAAACACCGCGACATCTTCAAGGGTAACTTTGGAACCTGCTTCAAGAGACAAGTCTTCAACTCATGGAAACATGGGCACTCACCACCCAGGCAAAGAACAAGCTAGCAGCCGCACAAACAAAGATGGAAAGAAGTACGTTAAACATCACATATCGGGAGAGAATAACAAACATCTGGGTAAGGCAGAAGACAAAAGTCATAGACATGATAGAACAAATCAGAAGACAGAAGTGGACCTGGGCAGAGCACAAAAGCAGACTACGAGATAATCGATGGAGATCGCGAATCACAACCTGGAGACATTACGAAGGGAAACGATCTAGAGGAAGACCGGCGAGACGGTGGAGAGTCGAACTAGACGAGTACTGGAAGGGCACCATCTGGCAGAGGATAGCGCAAGACAGGCAGATTTGGAAACGACGTGCTGAGGCCTTCGCCCAACTACGGGACACTACGGCTGCACAATGATTATGATGATGATGGTGATGGTTGGAGGCAGCTTTATTAATAATATGAGCGATCGGTCTAGTGCATGTAAGTTAAAATGTGTATTGCTCTTAAAAGTGGTAAAAAAGCAATAATCTGTTGCATTCAACATGCACCAAACACATAACTGGAGCTATTGAGTGAGTATATAAATAACAGTTGTAAAAACAACATACGTAATAAAATGGTATATATGTGTAGCGATTTTAATGTTGCTATCCTACAATATGATCTTGTACAGATTGGGATTACGCTATTTTATAACAAGACCTACCAGAATCACAAGTCCCTCCAAAACACTGATAGATAATATATTCACAACAAACTTGTCAAATGTACAGAATAAATGATGTGAGTGATCATTTGCCCATTTTCCAAATAACGGAATACGTCCATAAAACTGCAGCAATGTAAAATATAACACAAGGAGAATAGTCAATGAACAGAACATAAACATTATGATGAATGAGCTTAAATAAATTTATTGGAATGAAATTCTACAAAGTGAAGATGTAAATGGTATGTATAATACATTTACTGAAAAGTTGACGAAATAATACAATACGACATGACCTATGATTAGATAGAAAACTGTTAATAAAAGGCCAGGCAAGCTATGGATGACCAATTCTTTAGTAAATGCATGCAAGAAAAAATGAACTGTATAAACAGTTCCTGAAGAAAAGATCAATGCCGAAAAATACAAAAAATATAACAACAAACTGACAGGCATACTAAGGTACTGTGAGAAACAACACTTTACAGAACTTCTGGAAAAAAACAAGGGGAACATAAATGAAATATGGAAAATTATAAATAGTCTGATGAACAAAAAACTAAGGGAACAAAATATCCCACTGAATTTAATAACAAATTAGCCACAGTCGCAGGGAGCAAAACATTGCTAATAGCTTTAACATTGTCTGTAAATATAGAGCCAGCTCTGGCGAGTAATATTCCAAAAAGCGATGATGTGTCTACAAGTTATTTATCTGATGTGGTTGAAGATACTTTGTTTCTAAAAACTGTTTCTGAAGAAGAAATCATTAACCTGATTAATAAAACAAAAAGCAACAAATCTAAAGATCATTATGTTATTGACATGTGCCTGGTCAAACAACTAATACCGTATCATTATGTTATTGACGTGTGCCTAGTCAAACAACTAATACCGTATCATTATGTTATTGACGTGTGCCTAATTAAACAATAATAACGTATCATTATGTTATTGGCATATGCCTAGTTAAACAACTAATACCGTATCTAGTAAGACTACTAGCGCATATTGTAATACCTCGTTACAGAAGGGAATGTTTCCAGATGGTATGAACATTGCTAAAGTTGCCCCGTTATATATATAATTGGCGATATTAATAACTTTACTAACTACAGACCTATATATATATTATCTCAGTTTTCAAAAAACAGGATGATATAATTTATAGATGACAAACCAATATTGTATGAAAGCCAATATGGATTTAGGAAAAAATATGTCAGCACCATTGGCAATGTTCGGACTCGTGGTAGAAACTACGGCTTTATTGATTATTGTAAATCTACTGTTGGTGTCTTAACTGACTTGAAAAAGGCCTTTGATACAGTGGATCACAACATTCTCGTAATGATACTCGAACATTATGGAATAAGAGGAATAGCTAATGCCTGGATCTGTAGTTATCTTAATAACAGCCGATATGTTTGTATTAATGATCCAACTTTAGATTGCATGAGTGTTATATGTGGAGTTCCACAGGGATCTATATTAGGTCCAGCGTTGTTTATCATATATATTAATGATATGTGTAATGTGTCATTGTTAATTAAATCAATTGTCTTTGCTGATGACACTAATTTATTTTACTCACGTGACAATATGTCACAAGTGTGTAAAACAATATCAACATAATTAGACAAACTATACAGATGATTTCAAGTTAATAAGCTTTCTCTAAATATAACCAAAACAACTGTTATGATTTTTGATAAAAGACAAAGTGAAAACAACTACATGGCCAGTGTTAATGGTAAGAACATTAATAGAGTCTACATTAGAACATTTCTTGGTGTACTCATTGATTCCCATTTAAATTGGAATGAACACATTAGCCACATACAAAGTAAAATCTCGAAAAATTTACCTGCAAAGAATAGGGTGAACCATTTATTGAATAACCCTTCATTATACTCATTAAACTGTACTCTTATCGTGCCGTATTTAAGGTATTGTTGTGAAATACTACTACTACTGCTGCTTCTGCTGCTGTTGTTACTGCTGTTGCTACTGCTGTTACTGCTGTTGTTACTGCTGTTATTATTGCTATTGTTACTGCTGTTGCTTAGCTGCTGCGCTGGCTGCTTCCACCAGACTATACTCCTGCCACTGTAGTGGAAACCCGCCTACATAGGTCTACGCAAAAGTTGTAATCGTGGAAGGATAGTAGTTGTGTCGTTTAGCGTTGTACGTAGGTGTAAAAAACAGTTCTTTGTTAGGCGTGCGCTGACACTGGGTGCATGCATTGTACATGCACCGCTAACTTCATACATCTCTTGTACATTTACTGCTGTGCGGTGTCAGGCAATGCGTCTACGGAGGCAACAGATCTGCTGCCGTTTGGAAACTCTGGTTCGTCTCCGGCTTGTCTGCCTATTACGATAAAACACTACAAGCTGGAGGCTATTTTTACTCCGTGTCTAATTGTCTACGCCAGGGGAAGTAACATTTCCCACACTAGGAAAAATGTTTAGGTGTAGCATGTTGTGGACTCACCGACTCTAATCTGAAAATAGTTTGGACACTTCGTAACTGTCGCTGTTTTAGATCACCTGTAAATATTATTCGAGTTTCTATTGTAATATTGTCATCACAGTGGCGAACAAATAATTCATTTATTAATATCTAGGGTGCTGTTACGTTCATGCAGGCATACGTGATCCTCACTCCCACCCATCTTGGCGTGTACGTAACGCAGTCCAAAACACAGTTGTTTTTACATAATAATAATATAATAATTGCTTTATTCACAGACTCCATGCAACATACAAGTACATTATCATGGTTCTATAGTTGTGTTATAAACAATAGTTACAATGTACAGAATGAAAAATCACCCGTCAACAAAATGTATATACAGTGTACAGGGAATTGAACCAGTATTTCCATATTCTTGACATGTATTTCACGTCACTATTAATAATGTTACAAATCAATATGTTTTTGAGAACTGCAGTCGGCATATAAACCCATATGTCAAATGTATAATAACAGCAGCACAGTTAGGTAAATTATTGTTAACAAACATTTCACTAGAACTACAGTATCTGTCAAAAAATAACACCATTCGAAATATATTGTTGTAAGAGACATACAATTTCCTGATTGCATAGTTATGAAAATTCCACCATAGATGGGCAGTATACATAGGTGAGCAAAAAGTAGTAAACAATGTCTTCTTTACATCATTTGAACACATATGAAATTTTCTTATGATCATGTTGCCTTGTGCATACAACTGGCGACATTGTCTAGATATATCATTGTCATCTAGCATACTATTTGAAATTATATGACCCAAATATTTTACAGATTCTACCTCACATAGTTTGTCGTTACCAAGCATAAAACTTGGAAATTTAACATTCTTACAACTCTTGTTTCTAATTATCATGACCATACTCTTTTTGGCATTGTACCTTATGTCATGAGATAACCCATATTGATCACAGACAGTGAGAAGGGTCTGTAATCCCCTGCTGGACGGACACAATACTACAAGATCATCAGCATACATAATATTATTTACACAATTATATCCTACATAACATCCTGTATTGCAACTATTAAGTACAGTGGATAAACCATCCATGTAAAAACTGTACAATTAGGGGGATCAAATACCTCCTTGTCTAACTCCATTATTTACATAAATACTGTCAGACACATGACTACCCCATCTTACACACATCTGTTGGTTCGCATACCAAAACACTAGAATTCTAACAATGTAACCAGGAACATCTCTGTCTATTAGCTTTTTAAAAAGTACACTGTGGTTTACACGGTCAAAAGCCTTAGATGCATCAACAAAACACATAAACAAACAGCTATTTAATGCTTGATATTTAGCAATAACCTCTTTTAGTACATAAATGCACATGTCAGTGCATTGCTTCTTTTTAAAACCAAACTGGTTGTCACTGGTTGTTAAAAGGTCATCCATTCTGCTGAGCAAGATTTTTTTTAAACTTTAGACATAACACTTGCCAGTGCCTGTAGTTGTCTTTACTGTTTATCTTGCCGGATTTATCCTTGATAATGGGCACTAATATAACAGAAATCATAGAACTTGGCAGTACGCCATGCATCAACAGACCTGTGAAGCACATTGACAGTAAAGGCAGTATGCGTTCACTGCAGTACTTCAGGTGTTCTGCATACACACCATCAAGGCCACAACTCTTGTTACAGTCAAGGTTTCTTATAGCATCTTTGACTTCTTTAGGTAACACTTTAATGCTGCTCTCATAACTAACATCAAATGCTAGGGTTTTGGCAGTACTGTTATTTACACAATTAAACAAGTCACGAAAGTGTTGAATCCACATATTCACAATAGCTTCTTCACCACTGTTACCATTTATATTAGTTGGCAAGGGGATTTTACTATTGTTAATAGTTTTGATTTCCTTCCAAAATTGATCGTTTGTATGGTTAGCCATCTTCTTGGCTCATTTTCATGTTTTTAATCAACCTTATTGCATATTTGCATCTAGTATCAGCTTTCATTTTTAACTCAAAAACAGGACCTTGTTTAGGTTTACCTATACTGTCCCATAGTTGGAAAGCTTCATTAGCAGCTTTATGGATATCTGCCACATAATCAGTCCACCCAGGCCGACATGTATAGTTTCCTTGTTTGTGAGTAGACAATCAGCCACTAGCGTCAGTTAAACACCTGGTTACATCATCATACATGTCATTAAATGCTTTGTGATGAGACTCGTCACTGCAGTTGGCACCAGTACATATAATAGCATCAATAGGTAATACAATGTTTTTCAGTTCAGTATCAGTCTGTCTACAGTAATTGTCAATGGAACCTTTGTTAAGTCTTGACCAGTTAAGACGTGGCTGAGTGTTATTGTTAGTACCGGGGACTACACCTGGCACACTGTCTACATTGACATCGATTATCACAGGGATATGATCTGTGGTAGCAAGATCATAGCACACACTAATGTCATTTATCACATCATTACCATCATGTGTACCTAGCTATACAATGGTCTAGCCATGAGGTGCTACCCCATGCATCACAGATGTACGTGAACGAATCAGGTGGTAGATACTGCTTACTGGGCAGCACCAGATTGTATTCAGTGCAGAAGTTTATAAGGGACCTTCCAAATGACGAAGTCTCGTGAGAAATGTCGGCGTTATAATCCCCTACCACCAGTACTCACGTAGTTTCTAAATCTTCTATAATAGATATTAATGTACCAAGTTTTTCCTGATATTCATCATTATTTTGATAACTTTCATATGGCATGTAAACACACAAAATTACCATTTTTTTTGCCACAATTATATTCGACACCAACAACCCAGGTAAGGTCAAACTTTAGAGGGGTGATGCCTGCTTCAAGGTCAAGTTTCCACAATATTGCAACACCACCAAAGATGCAACGCCGATTTACATCGGAATAAATGCCTTATGATTTTAAACTAACGCACGAATCTCGCTAACAATGTATTCCGTGACTTACAAATTACATACTCTTGTAACAAATTGAAGACAACTCCCTTTTTGGGGCAAAAAAAACTCCAAGTGCCCCCCCCCTCGAGATATCCTGCTACATCCCCATTTGAGGCTCCCCAGACACTTCCAACTGCACCCCCTTGAGATCTCCAACTGCACCGTCCTTGAGACCTCCAACTGCACCCCCTTGAAACCTCCAACTGCACCCCCTTGAGATCTCCAACTGCACAGTCCTTGAGACCTCCAACTGCACCCCCTTGAGACCTCCAACTGCACCCTCTTTGAGACCTCCAACTGCACCCCTTGATACCTCCAACTGCACCCTTAGACTCGCCATTGAAGCTCGCCACAAAAACAAACATTCACGCTCACATTTAATGGGGGGCAGAACCATGTGTCTGCCCCCCCCCGGAGAAATTCCAGGTGGCAGCTGCCTGTTCCCGCGCCTATGCTGGAATAAAGAGCTAACAACGTATACACACGCATGCATACTCACACGGGTCTGTCCGTTGGTGGACATAATTGGTTTACTGAGTTGAATAGGGATTTTCCGTTATAATACAACTGGAAACATTCATTGTTTGCATACAGTTTTATTGATCGCTGTTGGCTATGCTACACTACATTAGCCTAAGCCCTATAGCCAAATACGCGAGGTTCTGCCATTTACACACGTCAATAATAAAAATGTTCGCTCCAGTTGTCTTGGATGTCTTTTTCCTACCCAGTTGTATTCCGGGTTAATCAAGAACAATGTCCGTTGCCATTTCTTTTCGCACTGAGAGCCGTGGGCCAAAATGGCGTACTGTGACGCTACAACGTATGCGTCATTCTCGTTACGGGAATTTACGGTTCTTACACAAGATCCAACATTCCCGAGTTATTTCTCTGGCATAACATCCGGCGCGGTGGTCCGAGTGCCGGACTGTTAGTTGAGAGAACCGGGTTTTAAAATCCACCTACTGCGTTTTCAAAATTTGGAGAATTTCGTTCACCTTATTTTGTTTTGCATGTATAGTAGGCCTTTCTACAGGAAGAGACACCCCAGGCCGTTGGTATCTTCTGCCTGGTGTCTACACTAGGAAAGGAAGATTATAGCGAGACATAGTGGCGTGGTGAGAGTTGTCAGCACCCGGGTGCATAACGTAATTTGGCGCCCCCGCCTCCGCCCCCCCCCCCCCCGACACATATTTTACAACTTTCCTCTCCGAGGTAAACTTAACTCGTCTTGTATTACTTTGGCTAACATGTAAAATATATACCTGTACATTAAACTTTGTTTTAATGCACCAACAGTACAGTTCATTTTTGTATTCGATATTAACTGTGAACTTGTTTATAGTCCAATAATAAATCATAAACATTAAAGTATGAACGCATTTACAAATGCAAATTAATATGTGCACTAAAGATGAACTTCACACCAACACAGCTTTTTTTAAAGTCGATTCCTGTAAAGTTATAAATCGCGTGTTAGAAGTTGATTTGTTTTACATTCACCCCCCCCCCCCCCGTGCTAAGGAGGGTCAACTCAATGAGGCGATCTTATTCCACAGACGGTTACAAATATGTAAAGACTAACAGCATCGTACTGAATGTGTGTTCACATCTAGGCTCTAGCAGCTATTCTAATCAAAATTCGTAACGTGGCGCGTTGATTCGGGAATACAACTTCAGTGTATGACACGATGAAACAAAGCAACTGTCGTTGAGTGTCTTAATTATTCCTCAGACGGGATCTCTGAATGAACTACGGTTCCATCCGAATCGATGTGTTATGATGTTCCTTGATTCGTACAATTTTTACGCAGGGTGGATCAGTCGAACACTGGTAATCGCGTCCATGAAATCAGCCATGTGCATATCCAGCAGAAGGCCAAATCTGATATTGGTATTCGATTCCTGTTCGGCCGAGAGACTTTCGCATCGTGCTAGTTATCCGGGCAGTCGTTTCGGTCGGCATATCCTTTTCTGAACGTGAACTCGCCAGTCCACGCATCGCTCTTTGCCTTTGTCCACAAAGCTATGGCGTCACACTACGACGCCGTAGAGCAACTTCCCGCATACTCCTGGTTGCAGGTGACTCACTAAGATCCTTAACCTACCTCTCGAGTAAACCCACAGAGGGAGTGTCCAGAGAGGGTAGTCTGGGGGGAGCACAAAAAATCTCCACTGGCGGCCGAACCAATGGTGACGAAAATGATTCGCTGCTGCGCCGCCGTATCAGCTCCGGCTGTCTCGACTGTGACATCTGAAGACGGGGGAGGGGGTGCTGTTGACAATTGTTCGTCTCTACGCCGCAGTAACTTCAATCACGGGACACATTCAAAACGGTCTAGGGGGCACACCCATGGTATCATCGAAACAGCTGTTATTAGCTATGACATTCATAAATCTGGCACAACAGGGCCTTAATCGTGTTTTGAACACCCAGTTAACCATGGTGGGCCCGTCACGTTATGGTAGGCCCCGTCTGCTTTAATTCATATCTGCAATCGCAGACACCAATTCAATGTTCAAGAATGTCACACCAACTGATTCATGACTGTATACTGAACATCAGCCAAGTTCAAACTGTGGTAGCGCAGTGTGTAGAGCCGAAATGTCAATCGAGATCGAGATCCCGGCTTCGAAGCTTCTTGTTGCCGAACAACGTTGGACAATTTCATTCATTCCTTGTTACCCCAGTTCACTCAGCTGTATCAATGCGTGCCTGGCTATAAACAGTGGGTATTTGCGTCCAGATAGACTCCGTGCAGTAGGGCTAATTGCAGCGTGGCTGACTGCTTCCTAGATAACTCGAGATGGTGTTCGATTAAACTCCCGATTGCCAGGGAGTGAAGTTTGCTTTGAGCACCCATAAGGACTGCATACCGACCTATAACGTTTACGTCTACTTTACATTATACACAACCCCGCGCACCTAGCTTGGTCTGCGAACTGACACTCGTTCAAGCAGGATCGATACGCGCCTGCCTGGGCCATGATAGACATTGGAGGTTTCTCTGTATACATCGTAACTTTATAACAATGTATATTATTATTGAACGCCTGTACAGTTTGGATAAATAAATCCACTTATGTCCTGTTCATGGTGCCTAGGAATATGTTCAGCAAACGCTGAAACGGATCCCCTACGTAAGAGTGATAAGATATCGCATACTCGCACGCACACACACGCCGCGGCCCTGGCAAATGTAATGTTATATTATCCACCAGAGGCGCCACTGGTTACCTGGCATTTGAGAATTAAATATATGACTTCATGTAATAGATTGAGTCCTAATGTATATAATTTTATACATATGCTACAGACCAATGATCCATACATAATTCACAGCCTGGCAAAATTCATCTTGCATGGTTTAAAACTGTATGTTCGATGTTCTGCCTAGTGTATGTTATCCAGGAACCTGTATAAACCTGACTTTACACGGTTAGTAGTTTAGACTGATGGGTAATTATTATCCAGACTTAATATTTATATTTTGTATAATGATTCCTGTTTTATATATGTATTTGTGAAATTGTGATCCTCTATGTACCACAGTATGTGGTTAGAGTGAATAAAATTCTATTCTATTCTATTCTATTCTATTCTATTCATTTCGTGTCTACAACTAAACAAAGCACTAACGTATAGGGTAAATAGGGCTAGTTGTAACATGATGGATAAATGTGATATGCATCCTAAAAAAACTATTAATGCCTATTAATTCAAAAAGTGGCAGCATATTCATCAAATGTTTTAAGTCTATCACACTGTATCGCACAGACCCGATGACAAGTTGCATAAATATTCAATTTTGAAAAAATTTACTGTAATTAACTTGCTCTTCGGTCATACCTGTGCCATACTGTTGTGCAATTGTGCACTTTCTAAGTGCAGACATCAGTGGTCCCATTGGCATCCTTGGTATACCAAAAGGATAACAATCTAAACTACAACCGTGAACATCACAAGTTTACCACAAACATTCTCAATCTTCAAAAATTTTATGTACAGTTAACCTTTGGTACAAAAATGTATATAATTATGTGTAATTGCTCAAGGTGGTTTTTACTCAAAGCTCACATGTAGGGTAAGTGTATTTTGCATAAAAAATATAACATTCATAACTGCATCTTTCATCCTATAACAGCTAGGTTGAACAATAACAGCTAGAGTGAATTCAATTGTTGTAGCCAACACAATATAGTCCATTACTGTCTTGCTGTGAGTTACAACCAGCAACAAGGTCAAATTGTCCAAAGTTCATCA
Source organism: Escarpia spicata (assembly GCA_963995525.1). Lineage (NCBI taxonomy): Eukaryota > Metazoa > Annelida > Polychaeta > Sabellida > Siboglinidae > Escarpia > Escarpia spicata. The sequence continues at coordinate 1,371,823 of OZ023212.1, forward strand.
GAGATTTATCTACCTGATTAAATTACCGGGTAAACCTAAGTTGTGCAGTGCTGAGGAACGACTATTTACTGTGGAAAGAGTAGGACCAAATTCAACATGGAGAAAGGGTGTATATACAGAGTGGAACCAAGTGGGATGGAGTTTTGCAGAGAACGTTGTTGGTAGGAAATGGAACATTACTAAGTGACTTTGTATACCAGCTGGGTTACAAAGCAGATAAGTTAGTAAGTGCTACGGTTGTACATCCAAACACATGTGGGCAGTGAGCGGTCAGAGTGCTGGATCATAGACTGGTTGTACATCCAAACACATGTGGGCAGTGAGCGGTCAGAGTGCTGGATCATAGACTGGTTGTACATCCAAACACATGTGGGCAGTGAGCGGTCAGAGTGCTGGATCATAGACTGGTTGTACATCCAAACACATGTGGGCAGTGAGCGGTCAGAGTGCTGGATCATAGACTGGTTGTACATCCAAACACATGTGGGCAGTGAGCGGTCAGAGTGCTGGATCATAGACTGGTTGTACATCCAAACACTTGTGGGCAGTGAGCGGTCAGAGTGCTGGATCATAGACTGGTTGTACATCCAAACACATGTGGGCAGTGAGCGGTCAGGGTGCTGGATCATAGACTGGTTGTACATCCAAACACATGTGGGCAGTGAGCGGTCAGAGTGCTGGATCATAGACTGGTTGTACATCCAAACACATGTGGGCAGTGAGCGGTCAGAGTGCGGGATCATAGACTGGAAGAACTGGGATTCGAATTCGGGTGCTGATGGTTCGGTACCGATATCAGCCACCGAGTTGAAACTTGGGTGATTTTGTTCACCCTATGTTGCATGTGTCTTTCAGAATAGACACTATAAGCTGTTGGCCCTTTCTATCTGGTGTCTTTGCCAGGGGAAGTAACAGATGCAACACAGGGAAACAGAATAGACACTATAAGCTGTTGGTCCCTTCTATCTGGTGTCTATGCCAGGGGAAGTAACAGATACAACACAGGGAAACAGAATAGACACTATAAGCTGTTGGTCCCTTCTATCTGGAGTCTATGCCAGGGGAAGTAACAGATACAATACAGGGAAACAGAATAGACACTATAAGCTGTTGGGCCCTTCTATCTGGAGTCTATGCCAGGGGAAGTAACAGATACAACACAAGGAAACAGAATAGACACTATAAGCTGTTGGTCCCTTCTATCTGGTGTCTATGCCAGGGGAAGTAACAGATACAACACAAGGAAACAGAATAGACACTATAAGCTGTTGGTCCCTTCTATCTGATGTCTATGCCAGGGGAAGTAACAGATCCAACACAGGGAAACAGAATAGACACTATAAGCTGTTGGTCCCTTCTATCTGGTGTCTATGCCAGGGGAAGTAACAGATACAACACAGGGAAACAGAATAGACACTATAAGCTGCTAGTCCATTCTATCTGGTGTCTATGCCAGGGGAAGTAACAGATACAACACAGGGAAACAGAATAGACACTATAAGCTGTTGGTCCCTTCTATCTGGTGTCTATGCCTGGGGAAGTAACAAATACAACACAGGGAAACAGAATAGACACTATAAGCTGTTGGTCCCTTCTATCTGATGTCTATGCAAGGGGAAGTAACCGATACAACACAAGGAATCAGAATAGACACTATAAGCTGTTGGTCCCTTCTATCTGATGTCTATGCCAGGGGAAGTAACAGATACAACACAGGGAAACAGAATAGACACTATAAGCTGTTGGTCCCTTCTATCTGGTGTCTATGCCAGGGGAAGTAACATATACAACACAGGGAAACAGAATGGACATTATAAGCTGCTGGTCCCTTCTATCTGGTGTCTATGCCAGGGGAAGTAACAGATACAACACAGGGAAACAGAATAGCCACTATAAGCTGTTGGTCCCTTCTATCTGGTGTCTATGCCTGGGGAAGTAACAAATACAACACAGGGAAACAGAATAGACACTATAAGCTGTTGGTCCCTTCTATCTGGTGTCTATGCCTGGGGAAGTAACAAATACAACACAGGGAAACAGAATAGACAATATAAGCTGTTGGTCACTTCTATCTGGAGTCTATGCCAGGGGAAGTAACATATACAACACAGGGAAACAGAATGGACACTATAAGCTGCTAGTCCCTTCTATCTGGTGTCTATGCCAGGGGAAGTAACAGATACAACACAGGGAAACAGAATAGACACTATAAGCTGTTGGTCCCCTATATCTGGTGTCTATGCCTGGGGAAGTAACAAAACAATGGGAAACAGAATAGACACTATAAGCTGTTGGTCCCTTCTATCTGGTGTCTATGCCTGGGGAAGTAACAAATACAACACAGGGAAACAGAATAGACACTATAAGCTGTTGGTCCCTTCTATCTGATGTCTATGCAAGGGGAAGTAACCGATACAACACAAGGAATCAGAATAGACACTATAAGCTGTTGGTCCCTTCTATCTGGTGTCTATGCCAGGGGAAGTAACAGATACAACTCAGGGAAACAGAATAGACACTATAATCTGTTGGTCCCTTCTATCTGGTGTCTATGCCAGGGGAAGTAACATATACAACACAGGGAAACAGAATGGACACTATAAGCTGCTGGTCCCTTCTATCTGGTGTCTATGCCAGGGGAAGTAACATATACAACACAGGGAAACAGAATAGACACTATAAGCTGCTGGTCCCTTCTATCTGGTGTCTATGCCAGGGGAAGTAACAGATACAACACAGGGAAACAGAATAGACACTATAAGCTGTTGGTCCCTTCTATCTGGTGTCTATGCCTGGGGAAGTAACAAATACAAAACAGGGAAACAGAATAGACACTATAAGCTGTTGGTTCCTTCTATCTGATGTCTATGCCAAGGGAAGTAACCGATACAACACAAGGAATCAGAATAGACACTATAAGCTGTTGGTCCCTTCTATCTGGTGTCTATGCCAGGGGAAGTAACAGATACAACACAGGGAAACAGAATAGACACTATAAGCTGCTGGTCCCTTCTATCTGGTGTCTATGCCTGGGGAAGTAACAAATACAACACAGGGAAACAGAATAGACACTATAAGCTGTTGGTTCCTTCTATCTGATGTCTATGCCAAGGGAAGTAACCGATACAACACAGGGAAACAGAATAGACACTATAAGCTGTTGGTTCCTTCTATCTGATGTCTATGCCAAGGGAAGTAACCGATACAACACAAGGAAACAGAATAGACACTATAAGCTGTTGGTCCCTTCTATCTGATGTCTATGCAAGGGGAAGTAACCGATACAACACAAGGAATCAGAATAGACACTATAAGCTGTTGGTCCCTTCTATCTGGTGTCTATGCCAGGGGAAGTAACAGATACAACACAGGGAAACAGATTAGACACTATAATCTGTTGGTCCCTTCTATCTGGTGTCTATGCCAGGGGAAGTAACAGATACAACACAGGGAAACAGAATGGACACTATAAGCTGCTGGTCCCTTCTATCTGGTGTCTATGCCAGGGGAAGTAACAGATACAACACAGGGAAACAGAATAGACACTATAAGCTGCTGGTCCCTTCTATCTGGTGTCTATGCCTGGGGAAGTAACAAATACAACACAGGGAAACAGAATAGACACTACAAGCTGTTGGTTCCTTCTATCTGATGTCTATGCCAAGGGAAGTACCCGATACAACACAAGGAATCAGAATAGACACTATAAGCTGTTGGTCCCTTCTATCTGGTGTCTATGCCAGGGGAAGTAACAGATACAACACAGGGAAACAGAATAGACACTATAAGCTGTTGGTCCCTTCTATCTGGTGTCTATGCCTGGGGAAGTAACATATACAACACAGGGAAACAGAATGGACACTATAAGCTGTTGGTCCCTTCTATCTGGTGTCTATGCCAGGGGAAGTAACAGATACAACACAGGTAAAGAGAATGGACACTATAAGCTGCTGGTCCCTTCTATCTGGTGTCTATGCCAGGGGAAGTAACAGATACAATCCAGGGAAACAAAATAGACACTATAAGCTGTTGGTCCCTTCTATCTGGAGTCTATGCCGGAGGAAGTAACAGATACAACACAGGGAAACAGAATAGACACTATAAGCTGCTGGTCCCTTCTATCTGGTATCTATGCCTGGGGAAGTAACAAATACAACACAGGGAAACAGAATAGACACTATAAGCTGTTGGTCCCTTCTATCTGGTGTCTATGCCGGAGGAAGTAACAGATACAACACAGGGAAACAGAATAGACACTATAAGCTGTTGGTTCCTTCTATCTGGTGTCTATGCCTGGGGAAGTAACAAATACAACACAGGGAAACAGAATAGACACTATAAGCTGTTGGTTCCTTCTATCTGATGTCTATGCCAAGGGAAGTAACCGATACAACACAAGGAATCAGAATAGACACTATAAGCTGTTGGTCCCTTCTATCTGGTGTCTATGCCAGGGGAAGTAACAGATACAACACAGGGAAACAGAATAGACACTATAAGCTGTTGGTCCCTTCTATCTGGTGTCTATGCCTGGGGAAGTAACATATACAACACAGGGAAACAGAATGGACACTATAAGCTGTTGGTCCCTTCTATCTGGTGTCTATGCCAGGGGAAGTAACAGATACAACACAGGGAAACAGAATGGACACTATAAGCTGCTGGTCCCTTCTATCTGGTGTCTATACCAGGGGAAGTAACAGATACAATCCAGGGAAACAAAATAGACACTATAAGCTGTTGGTCCCTTCTATCTGGAGTCTATGCCGGAGGAAGTAACAGATACAACACAGGGAAACAGAATAGACACTATAAGCTGCTGGTCCCTTCTATCTGGTGTCTATGCCTGGGGAAGTAACAAATACAACACAGGGAAACAGAATAGACACTATAAGCTGTTGGTCCCTTCTATCTGGTGTCTATGCCGGAGGAAGTAACAGATACAACACAGGGAAACAGAATAGACACTATAAGCTGCTGGTCCCTTCTATCTGGTGTCTATGCCTGGGGAAGTAACAAATACAACACAGGGAAACAGAATAGACACTATAAGCTGTTGGTCCCTTCTATCTGGTGTCTATGCCTGGGGAAGTAACAAATACAACACAAGGAAACAGAATAGACACTATAAGCTGTTGGTTCCTTCTATCTGATGTCTATGCCAAGGGAAGTAACCGATACAACACAAGGAATCAGAATAGACAATATAAGCTGTTGGTCCCTTCTATCTGGTGTCTATGCCAGGGGAAGTAACATATACTACACAGGGAAACAGAATGGACACTATAAGCTGCTGGTCCCTTCTATCTGGTGTCTATGCCAGGGGAAGTAACAGATACAACACAGGGAAACAGAATAGACACTATAAGCTGCTGGTCCCTTCTATCTGGTGTCTATGCCTGGGGAAGTAACAAATACAACACAGGGAAACAGAATAGACACTATAAGCTGTTGGTTCCTTCTATCTGATGTCTATGCCAAAGGAAGTAACCGATACAACACAAGGAATCAGAATAGACACTATAAGCTGTTGGTCCCTTCTATCTGGTGTCTATGCCAGGGGAAGTAACATATACAACAAAGGGAAACAGAATAGACACTATAAGCTGTTGGTCCCTTCTATCTGGTGTCTATGCCTGGGGAAGTAACATATACAACACAGGGAAACAGAATGGACACTATAAGCTGTTGGTCCCTTCTATCTGGTGTCTATGCCAGGGGAAGTAACAGATACAACACAGGTAAACAGAATGGACACTATAAGCTGCTGGTCCCTTCTATCTGGTGTCTATGCCAGGGGAAGTAACAGATACAATCCAGGGAAACAAAATAGACACTATAAGCAGTTGGTCCCTTCTATCTGGAGTCTATGCCGGAGGAAGTAACAGATACAACACAGGGAAACAGAATAGACACTATAAGCTGCTGGTCCCTTCTATCTGGTGTCTATGCCTGGGGAAGTAACAAATACAACACAGGGAAACAGAATAGACACTATAAGCTGTTGGTCCCTTCTATCTAGTGTCTATGCCGGAGGAAGTAACAGATACAACACAGGGAAACAGAATAGACACTATAAGCTGCTGGTCCCTTCTATCTGGTGTCTATGCCAGGGGAAGTAACAGATACAACACAGGGAAACAGAATAGACACTATAAGCTGTTGGTCCCTTCTATCTGGTGTCTATGCCTGGGGAAGTAACATATACAACACAGGGAAACAGAATGGACACTATAAGCTGTTGGTCCCTTCTATCTGGTGTCTATGCCAGGGGAAGAAACAGATACAACACAGGGAAACAGAATGGACACTATAAGCTGCTGGTCCCTTCTATCTGGTGTCTATGCCAGGGGAAGTAACAGATACAATCCAGGGAAACAAAATAGACACTATAAGCTGTTGGTCCCTTCTATCTGGAGTCTATGCCAGGGGAAGTAACAGATACAATCCAGGGAAACAAAATAGACACTATAAGCTGCTGGTCCCTTCTATCTGGTGTCTATGCCAGGGGAAGTAACATATACAACACAGGGAAACAGAATAGACACTATAAGCTGCTGGTCCCTTCTATCTGGTGTCTATGCCAGGGGAAGTAACAGATACAACACAGGGAAACAGAATAGACACTATAAGCTGTTGGTCCCTTCTATCTGGTGTCTATGCCAGGGGAAGTAACATATACAACACAGGGAAACAGAATAGACAGTATAAGCTGTTGGTCCCTTCTATCTGGTGTCTATGCCTGGGGAAGTAACAAATACAACACAGGGAAACAGAATAGACACTATAAGCTGCTGGTCCCTTCTATCTGGTGTCTATGCCAGGGGAAGTAACAGATACAACACAGGGAAACAGAATAGACACTATAAGCTGTTGGTCCCTTCTATCTGGTGTCTATGCCTGGGGAAGTAACATATACAACACAGGGAAACAGAATGGACACTATAAGCTGTTGGTCCCTTCTATCTGGTGTCTATGCCAGGGGAAGTAACAGATACAACACAGGGAAACAGAATGGACACTATAAGCTGCTGGTCCCATCTATCTGGTGTCTATGCCAGGGGAAGTAACATATACAACACAGGGAAACAGAATAGACACTATAAGCTGCTGGTCCCTTCTATCTGGTGTCTATGCCTGGGGAAGTAACAAATACAACACAGGGAAACAGAATAGACACTATAAGCTGTTGGTTCCTTCTATCTGATGTCTATGCCAAGGGAAGTAACCGATACAACACAAGGAATCAGAATAGACACTATAAGCTGTTGGTCCCTTCTATCTGGTGTCTATGCCTGGGGAAGTAACATATACAACACAGGGAAACAGAATGGACACTATAAGCTGTTGGTCCCTTCTATCTGGTGTCTATGCCAGGGGAAGTAACAGATACAACACAGGGAAACAGAATGGACACTATAAGCTGCTGGTCCCTTCTATCTGGTGTCTATGCCAGGGGAAGTAACAGATACAACACAGGGAAACAGAATAGACACTATAAGCTGCTGGTCCCTTCTATCTGGTGTCTATGCCTGGGGAAGTAACAAATACAACACAGGGAAACAGAATAGACACTATAAGCTGTTGGTTCCTTCTATCTGATGGCTATGCCAAGGGAAGTAACCGATACAACACAAGGAATCAGAATAGACACTATAAGCTATTGGTCCCTTCTATCTGGTGTCTATGCCTGGGGAAGTAACATATACAACACAGGGAAACAGAATGGACACTATAAGCTGCTGGTCCCTTCTATCTGGTGTCTATGCCAGGGGAAGTAACAGATACAATCCAGGGAAACAAAATAGACACTATAAGCTGTTGGTCCCTTCTATCTGGAGTCTATGCCGGAGGAAGTAACAGATACAACACAGGGAAACAGAATAGACACTATAAGCCGCTGGTCCCTTCTATCTGGTGTCTATGCCTGGGGAAGTAACAAATACAACACAGGGAAACAGAATATACACTATAAGCTGCTGGTCTCTTCTATCTGGTGTCTATGCCTGGGGAAGTAACAAATACAACACAGGGAAACAGAATAGACACTATAAGCTGTTGGTCCCTTCTATCTGGAGTCTATGCCGGAGGAAGTAACAGATACAACACAGGGAAACAGAATAGACACTATAAGCTGCTGGTCCCTTCTATCTGGTGTCTATGCCAGGGGAAGTAACAGATACAACACAGGGAAACAGAATAGACACTATAAGCTGCTGGTCCCTTCTATCTGGTGTCTATGCCTGGGGAAGTAACAAATACAACACAGAGAAACAGAATAGACACTATAAGCTGTTGGTTCCTTCTATCTGATGTCTATGCCAAGGGAAGTAACGGATACAACACAAGGAATCAGAATAGACACTATAAGCTGTTGGTCCCTTCTATCTGGTGTCTATGCCAGGGGAAGTAACATATACAACACAGGGAAACAGAATAGACACTATAAGCTGTTGGTCCCTTCTATCTGGTGTCTATGCCTGGGGAAGTAACATATACAACACAGGGAAACAGAATGGACACTATAAGCTGTTGGTCCCTTCTATCTGGTGTCTATGCCAGGGGAAGTAACAGATACAACACAGGTAAACAGAATGGACACTATAAGCTGCTGGTCCCTTCTATCTGGTGTCTATGCCAGGGGAAGTAACAGATACAATCCAGGGAAACAAAATAGACACTATAAGCTGTTGGTCCCTTCTATCTGGAGTCTATGCCGGAGGAAGTAACAGATACAACACAGGGAAACAGAATAGACACTATAAGCTGCTGGTCCCTTCTATCTGGTGTCTATGCCAGGGGAAGTAACAGATACAACACAGGGAAACAGAATAGACACTATAAGCTGTTGGTCCCTTCTATCTGGTGTCTATGCCTGGGGAAGTAACATATACAACACAGGGAAACAGAATGGACACTATAAGCTGTTGGTCCCTTCTATCTGGTGTCTATGCCAGGGGAAGTAACAGATACAACACAGGGAAACAGAATGGACACTATAAGCTGCTGGTCCCTTCTATCTGGTGTCTATGCCAGGGGAAGTAACAGATACAATCCAGGGAAACAAAATATACACTATAAGCTGTTGGTCCCTTCTATCTGGAGTCTATGCCAGGGGAAGTAACAGATACAATCCAGGGAAACAAAATAGACACTATAAGCTGCTGGTCCCTTCTATCTGGTGTCTATGCCAGGGGAAGTAACACATACAACAGAGGGAAACAGAATAGACACTATAAGCTGCTGGTCCCTTCTATCTGGTGTCTATGCCAGGGGAAGTAACAGATACAACACAGGGAAACAGAATAGACACTATAAGCTGTTGGTCCCTTCTATCTGGTGTCTATGCCAGGGGAAGTAACAGATACAACACAGGGAAACAGAATAGACAGTATAAGCTGTTGGTCCCTTCTATCTGGTGTCTATGCCTGGGGAAGTAACAAATACAACACAGGGAAACAGAATAGACACTATAAGCTGCTGGTCCCTTCTATCTGGTGTCTATGCCAGGGGAAGTAACAGATACAACACAGGGAAACAGAATAGACACTATAAGCTGTTGGTCCCTTCTATCTGGTGTCTATGCCTGGGGAAGTAACATATACAACACAGGGAAACAGAATGGACACTATAAGCTGTTGGTCCCTTCTATCTGGTGTCTATGCCAGGGGAAGTAACAGATACAACACAGGGAAACAGAATGGACACTATAAGCTGCTGGTCCCTTCTATCTGGTGTCTATGCCAGGGGAAGTAACAGATACAACACAGGGAAACAGAATAGACACTATAAGCTGCTGGTCCCTTCTATCTGGTGTCTATGCCTGGGGAAGTAACAAATACAACACAGGGAAACAGAATAGACACTATAAGCTGTTGGTTCCTTCTATCTGATGTCTATGCCAAGGGAAGTAACCGATACAACACAAGGAATCAGAATAGACACTATAAGCTGTTGGTCCCTTCTATCTGGTGTCTATGCCTGGGGAAGTAACATATACAACACAGGGAAACAGAATGGACACTATAAGCTGTTGGTCCCTTCTATCTGGTGTCTATGCCTGGGGAAGTAACATATACAACACAGGGAAACAGAATGGACACTATAAGCTGCTGGTCCCTTCTATCTGGTGTCTATGCCAGGGGAAGTAACAGATACAATCCAGGGAAACAAAATAGACACTATAAGCTGTTGGTCCCTTCTATCTGGAGTCTATGCCGGAGGAAGTAACAGATACAACACAGGGAAACAGAATAGACACTATAAGCCGCTGGTCCCTTCTATCTGGTGTCTATGCCTGGGGAAGTAACAAATACAACACAGGGAAACAGAATAGACACTATAAGCTGCTGGTCTCTTCTATCTGGTGTCTATGCCTGGGGAAGTAACAAATACAACACAGGGAAACAGAATAGACACTATAAGCTGTTGGTCCCTTCTATCTGGAGTCTATGCCGGAGGAAGTAACAGATACAACACAGGGAAACAGAATAGACACTATAAGCTGCTGGTCCCTTCTATCTGGTGTCTATGCCTGGGGAAGTAACAAATACAACACAGGGAAACAGAATAGACACTATAAGCTGTTGGTCACTTCTATCTGGAGTCTATGCCAGGGGAAGTAACAGATACAACACAGGGAAACAGAATAGACACTATAAGCTGTTGGTCACTTCTATCTGGAGTCTATGCCAGGGGAAGTAACAGATACAACACAGGGACACAGAATAGACACTATAAGCTGTTGGTCCCTTCTATCTGGTGTCTATGCCAGGGGAAGTAACAGATACAACACAGGGAAACAGAATAGACACTATAAGCTGTTGGTCACTTCTATCTGGAGTCTATGCCAGGAGAAGTAACATATACAACACAGGGACACAGAATAGACACTATAAGCTGTTGGTCCCTTCTAGCTGGTGTCTATGCCAGGGGAAGTAACAGATACAACACAGGGAAACAGAATAGACACTATAAGCTGTTGGTCACTTCTATCTGGAGTCTATGCCAGGGGAAGTAACAGATACAACACAGGGACACAGAATAGACACTATAAGCTGTTGGTCACTTCTATCTGGAGTATATGCCAGGGGAAGTAACAGATACAACACAGGGACACAGAATAGACACTATAAGCTGTTGGTTCCTTCTATCTGGAGTCTATGCCAGGGGAAGTAACATATACAACACAGGGACACAGAATAGACACTATAAGCTGTTGGTCCCTTCTATCTGGTGTCTATGCCAGGGGAAGTAACAGATACAACACAGGGAAACAGAATAGACACTATAAGCTGTTGGTCACTTCTATCTGGAGTATATGCCAGGGGAAGTAACAGATACAACACAGGGACACAGAATAGACACTATAAGCTGTTGGTCCCTTCTATCTGGTGTCTATGCCAGGGGAAGTAACAGATACAACACAGGGAAACAGAATAGACACTATAAGCTGTTGGTCACTTCTATCTGGAGTCTATGCCAGGGGAAGTAACAGATACAACACAGGGACACAGAATAGACACTATAAGCTGTTGGTCACTTCTATCTGGAGTATATGCCAGGGGAAGTAACAGATACGACACAGGGACACAGAATAGACACTATAAGCTGTTGGTCCCTTCTATCTGGTGTCTATGCCAGGGGAAGTAACAGATACAACACAAGGAATCAGAATATACACTATAAGCTGTTGGTCCCTTCTATCTGGTGTCTATGCCTGGGGAAGTAACATATACAACACAGGGAAACAGAATGGACACTATAAGCTGTTGGTCTCTTCTATCTGGTGTCTATGCCAGGGGAAGTAACAGATACAACACAGGGAAACAGAATGGACACTATAAGCTGCTGGTCCCTTCTATCTGGTGTCTATGCCAGGGGAAGTAACAGATACAACACAGGGAAACAGAATAGACACTATAAGCTGCTGGTCCCTTCTATCTGGTGTCTATGCCTGGGGAAGTAACAAATACAACACAGGGAAACAGAATAGACACTATAAGCTGTTGGTTCCTTCTATCTGATGTCTATGCCAAGGGAAGTAACCGATACAACACAAGGAATCAGAATAGACACTATAAGCTGTTGGTCCCTTCTATCTGGTGTCTATGCCTGGGAAGTAACATATACAACACAGGGAAACAGAATGGACACTATAAGCTGCTGGTCCCTTCTATCTGGTGTCTATGCCAGGGGAAGTAACAGATACAATCCAGGGAAACAAAATAGACACTATAAGCTGTTGGTCCCTTCTATCTGGAGTCTATGCTGGAGGAAGTAACAGATACAACACAGGGAAACAGAATAGACACTATAAGCCGCTAGTCCCTTCTATCTGGTGTCTATGCCTGGGGAAGTAACAAATACAACACAGGGAAACAGAATAGACACTATAAGCTGCTGGTCTCTTCTATCTGGTGTCTATGCCTGGGGAAGTAACAAATACAACACAGGGAAACAGAATAGACACTATAAGCTGTTGGTCCCTTCTATCTGGAGTCTATGCCGGAGGAAGTAACAGATACAACACAGGGAAACAGAATAGACACTATAAGCTGCTGGTCCCTTCTATCTGGTGTCTATGCCTGGGGAAGTAACAAATACAACACAGGGAAACAGAATAGACACTATAAGCTGTTGGTTCCTTCTATCTGATGTCTATGCCAAGGGAAGTAACAGATACAACACAGGGAAACAGAATAGACACTATAAGCTGTTGGTCCCTTCTATCTGGTGTCTATGCCAGGGGAAGTAACAGATACAACACAGGGACACAGAATAGACACTATAAGCTGTTGGTCCCTTCTATCTGGTGTCTATGCCAGGGGAAGTAACAGATACAATCCAGGGAAACAAAATAGACACTATAAGCTGTTGGTCCCTTCTATCTGGAGTCTATGCCGGAGGAAGTAACAGATACAACACAGGGAAACAGAATAGACACTATAAGCTGCTGGTCCCTTCTATCTGGTGTCTATGCCAGGGGAAGTAACAGATACAACACAGGGAAACAGAATAGACACTATAAGCTGTTGGTCACTTCTATCTGGAGTCTATGCCAGGGGAAGTAACAGATACAACACAGGGAAACAGAATAGACACTATAAGCTGTTGGTCACTTCTATCTGGAGTCTATGCCAGGGGAAGTAACAGATACAACACAGGGACACAGAATAGACACTATAAGCTGTTGGTCCCTTCTATCTGGTGTCTATGCCAGGGGAAGTAACAGATACAACACAGGGAAACAGAATAGACACTATAAGCTGTTGGTCACTTCTATCTGGAGTCTATGCCAGGGGAAGTAACAGATACAACACAGGGACACAGAATAGACACTATAAGCTGTTGGTCCCTTCTATCTGGTGTCTATGCCAGGGGAAGTAACAGATACAACACAGGGAAACAGAATAGACACTATAAGCTGTTGGTCACTTCTATCTGGAGTATATGCCAGGGGAAGTAACAGATACAACACAGGGACACAGAATAGACACTATAAGCTGTTGGTTCCTTCTATCTGGAGTCTATGCCAGGGGAAGTAACAGATACAACACAGGGACACAGAATAGACACTATAAGCTGTTGGTCCCTTCTATCTGGTGTCTATGCCAGGGGAAGTAACAGATACAACACAGGGAAACAGAATATACACTATAAGCTGTTGGTCACTTCTATCTGGAGTCTATGCCAGGGGAAGTAACAGATACAACACAGGGACACAGAATAGACACTATAAGCTGTTGGTCCCTTCTATCTGGTGTCTATGCCAGGGGAAGTAACAGATACAACACAGGGAAACAGAATAGACACTATAAGCTGTTGGTCACTTCTATCTGGAGTCTATGCCAGGGGAAGTAACAGATACAACACAGGGACACAGAATAGACACTATAAGCTGTTGGTCACTTCTATCTGGAGTATATGCCAGGGGAAGTAACAGATACAACACAGGGACACAGAATAGACACTATAAGCTGTTGGTCCCTTCTATCTGGTGTCTATGCCAGGGGAAGTAACAGATACAACACAGGGAAACAGAATAGACACTATAAGCTGTTGGTCACTTCTATCTGGAGTATATGCCAGGGGAAGTAACAGATACAACACAGGGAAACAGAATAGACACTATAAGCTGTTGGTCCCTTCTATCTGATGTCTATGCCAGGGGAAGTAACAGATACAACACAGGGAAACAGAATAGACACTATAAGCTGTTGGTCACTTCTATCTGGAGTCTATGCCAGGGGAAGTAACAGATACAACACAGGGAAACAGAATAGACACTATAAGCTGTTGGTCACTTCTATCCGGAGTCTATGCCAGGGGAAGTAACAGATACAACACAGGGACACAGACTAGACACTATAAACTGTTGGTCACTTCTATCTGGAGTCTATGTCAGGGGAAGTAACAGATACAACACAGGGAAACAGAATAGACACTATAAGCTGTTGGTCACTTCTATCTGGAGTCTATGCCAGGGGAAGTAACAGATACAACACAAGGAAACAGAATAGACACTATAAGCTGTTGGTCCCTTCTATCTGGAGTCTATGCCAGGGGAAGTAACAGATACAACACAGGGACACAGAATAGACACTATAAGCTGTTGGTCCCTTCTATCTGGTGTCTATGCCAGGGGAAGTAACAGATACAACACAGGGAAACAGAATAGACACTATAAGCTGTTGGTCCCTTCTATCTGGTGTCTATGCCAGGGGAAGTAACAGATAAAATACAGGGAAACACAATAACAACTTTAGTGGACTCATTGAGCTGGGATCTAATTCTCTAAAATCCCATTACCAAAATGCCAAAATAATCAACCAAATGTGGGCATATATGGTAAGAAGACATAGTGACAAACCCCACTCCCTTGATTCAGCAAATATCACAACACAAGAGTCAGTTAGGCAGCCAATGCCGAATATTTTACTGGGTTTTTAAATAATAACAACTACATTTCTTGTGTGCAAAATCTCCCTTGTCTTTGCCGTCTTATTCATCACAAGTGTCTGTCTATATGACATCACTCGAGATACTGTCACAGTGACCAGGGCTGGTCAAGAAAGCAGAGGTCAAATGTACATGGATGACTAGTTCTGTTTCTTGAATTCCTCATAAGTGATGCTCATGCCCATCGTAGCTTCATCGTAGTTCTTCTTTAGGACGAACCTGTGGCCGCTGTATCCACACGTGTGTACTCCTGGGCCATCCTGCAGCCAGAGGACACATGCATAAACACCTGCATCTACACCTGGCTCAGTAGGTAATGGAGTCACCAGACTCCCCACTGGTACACATGTACAAACACCTGCATCTACGCCTGGCTCAGTAGGTAATGGAGTCACCAGACTCCCCACTGGTACACCTGGCTCAGTAGGTAATGGAGTTACCAGACTCCCCGCTGGTACACCTGGCTCAGTAGGTAATGGAGTCACCAGACTCCCCACTGGTACACATGTACAAACACCTGCATCTACGCCTGGCTCAGTAGGTAATGGAGTCACCAGACTCCCCACTGGTACACCTGGCTCAGTAGGTAATGGAGTTACCAGACTCCCCGCTGGTACACCTGGCTCAGTAGGTAATGGAGTCACCAGACTCCCCACTGGTACACCTGGCTCAGTAGGTAATGGAGTCACCAGACTCCCCACTGGTACACCTGGCTCAGTATGTAATGGAGTCACCAGACTCCCCACTGGTACACCTGGCTCAGTAGGTAATGGAGTCACCAGACTCCCCACTGGTACACCTGGCTCAGTATGTAATGGAGTCACCAGACTCCCCACTGGTACACCTGGCTCAGTAGGTAATGGAGTCACCAGACTCCCCACTGGTACACCTGGCTCAGTAGGTAATGGAGTCACCAGACTCCCCACTGGTACACCTGGCTCAGTAGGTAATGGAGTCACCAGACTCCCCACTGGTACACCTGGCTCAGTAGGTAATGGAGTCACCAGTCTCCCCACTGGTACACCTGGCTCAGTAGGTAATGGAGTCACCAGACTCCCCGCTGGTACACATGGTATAGGCAAGATTGGGTGTAGTCCGGCAGTGAAATGCTGTTTTGAGGGTGTACCTTGCAATACGGCTCGGATAATGTTTTTCACAGGTTCTACATATTTGATGTGTCCTTATAAGGAATTCGAGTGATGCCACCCTGGCACCCTTGAGCATTTTCCAAAATAGGCAAATTAGTATCATTTGAAAAGTTGTCATGAACAGTTCTGAAGATGTTGGTATGGAAATTGTTTGCCAGGACTACTATCTGAATGTCCTCATCGATATTGCGTGCCCTTAAACCACGGGTAGACACTTTGTCTGTTTTGGAATAATGCATATTTACTGCTATATGGGGCCAAATTCAATATTTTGCAAATGGCAGCACATAATTAGCATATTTTCAGTAATGGAGTGTAGTGTTTTTTAAACATCCTGAACAGTACCAGTGACCTTCAAAACATGGGCTTCGACAACCCATTTGTTGTGCTTTTGTCAATGGTTAGCAAAATATTAAAAAAAATATAATGTTTGGTAATGGTGACACTAAGTTGTATATTTTGAACAATTGCTCAATGATACAGAAGTAGCAAGCTGCAAAAACACTTTGTCCGGATCCTACTGCTACGGTTTTGGGCTTACTGCCGGACCAGTAATCACAGGGGGAGTCGCATCAGTTCTCAAAATAAGGTGAGTTGTGCTACTACTATAATAACTGTATGTATTCGGACAACTAAAAATAATTAAATTCTCAGCAAACGTACAATACAAATAAAGTTATTATTGGTGTCCAAAAACATACCGTCACACTATACTGTATGAATTCGGACACATAGAAATTACAGGTGTACGAAAACATACAGTACATCTTTTTTTTTATTTCTGTATGTTTTTAGGGTGTCCAAAAACAGTGTCAAAAGACATAGATACATACATAGAATAAGATACATAGAATAAAATACATAGACACATACATAGACACACACATACATACATACATACATATTGCAGTAACACATTAAAGGAAATAAAAATAAGGCATTAGCTAAAATCCTTTTTCGATGTGTACACAAAGTTTAACTTTGTATGTAAAATTTGACAACATTAAAAAAATACAGAAAAATACATTTGTAGCATAAATTTGATTTTAAACCTGTCTGTGTAGTAATTCCCGCGGAAAATTTAAATTTAATGAGCTAGGCGATTACGTAGTATCGGGACGTCACTTATAACCCACACTCGCATCAGGCCGACCCCTTCCATGCATTCAGAGCATGTTTACAAGTATAGCTTTTGGGTCGAAACGAGCGTCAGAATTAGTTATTGTGCAATATTCTGATGAAATACACACACTAGTCATCATAGAGGAACAAGCAGTTATCCTACCGTTCCACATGAATCCAATTTTATTCAAAACAATCAATGCGAATGGGCCTACAAGTCGACTAGGTTTCGCCGAGCTTGGGCTCGTTTTCAGCATAATTATATCGAATGCAACCAATGGGAGATAATGTACACCAATATATGTACATAACAAACATATATCGTATCCAGCTACCGAAAATAACGTGTATAATCTCATAATATCACTAGAATATCGATGTATGAAGGAGTTGTACAATTTATCATAACAACTTAAATCAGTCAGTGAATTTCTGTCGGTCCTGCTAGCTCAGTTAGTAAAGGTGTTGGTTCTTTGGCCTTTGTTCCCCACCACCAAACCATTGATTTTTTTAACACTTTTTGGTTTTTGTTTTCACGAAGTAATATAAACCAAATAATTTTTATACTATGATGCACTGTTTGTAAATATTTTGGTACTAATTATTTATTCGCCACAAAAATGAAAATATGGTAATTATATATAACGCGATGTTTCTACATTTTATTTATCCAGACAGATCACCATTTGTTTTCACATATATAATTAAAATATATTACCGTACAATATATATATATATACAATTAATAAATTATATATCCATTATATTTGTTTGGATAAATAAAATTTAGAAACATCGTTATATAATTCCCATATTTTAATTTTTGTGGCGAATAAATAATTACTACAAAAAAAAAAAAAATACTTACAAACAGTGCATATAGTATAACAATTATTTGGTTTATATTACTTGGTGAAAACATAAACCAAAAAAAGAGTAACAAAATCAATGGTTTGGTGTGGGGATTGAACCGGCATCGCCCGATTGCAAAATAAACGCCAAGGAACCAACGCCTTTACTAACTGAGCTAGCAGGACCGACAGAAATTCACTGACTGATTTAAGTTGTTATGATAAATTGTACTCCTCCTTCGTACATCGATATTCTAGTGATATTATGAGATTATACACGTTACTTTCTGTAGCTGGATAAAATATATATTTGCTATGTATGTTTATTGGTGTAGATTATCTCTCTTCTAACTGAAGTTATGGCTTAACAAACACATGTGGGGTAGAAACCTTAAAACCCAGAAAACGGCCGTCAAAGTTGATGCAAAATATTCGTTATGTTTCATGAAATGTACCTTAGTTACCGTGGACAGATCTAGCTAAAAAAATTTGCTCGTCAGGCTCGCTTCCATCCGTCAAGTCTTCCAAAAAATACTCCTCGATCAAACTGTCAATCTGTGCGCGATCACTTCCATCCGAATTTAACAGCTTCGCCACGTTAAATGCCGTTCTTCACGTCGTCTTAATCGTTATCTGGGTCAGCAGTGACGCGGTGAAATACATTGTGCGCATGCGTGTGTTTACATATTATGTAAATGACCCATCACTGAACCAATGAGAACAGTTGCCTGGGTCACGCAGTTGCTACCACATGATCCAAATTGTTTACACAGCTGGCGTAAACAGGGGGCGTCTTCCAAGCTCTCTGGAGGTCACAGAATGTAGTTGTTAGCATATTTATGCCCATATGTAGGAAGATGACGCGTCAAGCTTTGTGGTGGTATCCCATATGTTAGGAGCGTCCCAAAATTAGCAGTTGCGAACGCACACAATTACTGGCATTTCTGGCGTTATGTTAAGGAAATCGAGCGGAACACTTCGCACAGCTCTACAAAAATCGCTTTAAAATATACAAAACGAGTTAATTAGAGGGTAGCTAGAGTAGCAATCGATAAAACGAATACCAAAGAATAATTTTCAGGGGAAATCTCAAAATCGATGGATTTGCGATTTGTTCACATAAACGGCATTTACGGAAAATCAGATTTGCCGACATCATTAAGATGGGTCACATATTATGTTTTTTTTATAACAAAGTTAAATTACAAAATAAAAAGTACCTTTAATGCCCAAGTGGGTGATATGATAGAAGAATTAACAACGCAACATTAAGTTCTGCTTATTTTATTGTGTGACTTGATTCAGTATGAGTTAAATTTTGAATAGTTTCAAAAGAATAGTATTAACTGATACAGGTTTACTCTCATGTAACTGTTTATATTACAGTTAGCCTGAGAGCCAAACATAATGTCTAAGGTAAATGGTAAAGCCACATACATGTTAACATTTCAAAATCGACTAGTATCCCAAGCCTATGTACGGGATGCAAAAAGTCCTGCCACCTCGGTGACATTTTGGGGAGGTTGCTGATCTATGAAATTAAGAAGTTGGTGTAACAGGGACATGGCTAAACTGTGCAATAGGGATAACTATGTAGGGCAGACCTCACCGAATCTGTGGTAGACGTGACTTACCAGATTAATGAAGACCTTTGGGTGACCGAGTGCGCCGCCTGAATCACTGGCCACCACTCGCTTTTCACACACGACCACTGGCTCCTGTCGGATGAAATCTATCGCAAAGTTCTCGTTCACCTGTAACAAATACACACACCATTTTAACAGTACGGCAATAACCAGCAGTTAATCATGGCATTAACCAATTCAGTTAACAGTGAATCATGGCATTAACCAATCAAATTACTCACTTTCTGACATAGGTGATTTAGAGGTTGGGCATCAATCCATGTACCGACAGGTTGATGATTTTTTAGGGGCATTGATGTATTCAGCAGACCCTGTCCCATCTGGATGGACAAGTAATGATGTAGTAGCTACTGTCACCCTGAACCATTCTTGCAAGCCAGGGGTGGTGACTATACATTACCCATGGCTGATACCATAAACAAAGTGCGTTCACTGCATTGTACAGTTGTGCTCAGGGTTTGCAGTTTTATTCCATGGTTTATTCCATGTTGTTTCTTCCAGAAGAAAATGTATGTAACTAAAATTATATATAAATTATTTTAAGCTAGTGATATTGATATAAAATATGCTTTTTAACATTGTAACTCCATTGTACAAACTAAATAAGACTTCTTCTTATTTCAGGCATGTGGACTATCTATGTACTAAGATTTGCACTTGTGTTGTAGTTAATTTCAGTTCAGGTAGAATACAGTTCTTTATAATAAGTGGGTTTAATGTGTCACTTATGGCTTCTTACTTCAGGCAGTCAGTTTTGTCTGGCTTTTCCCACATAGTAGAACAATCACTATATGGCTTCAGTTTCTGTGTAACATCCACCAGGTCTGATAGCCACTACTTCAGTTAGCTACCTCTTGCTCACTGGGTCAGTAGTGCAAATGTAAATTACCAAGCCAAAGCAGAGTTGTTGTGCTAAGCAGATGACTGAGATATTCTAAACATATCTTTCAGTTTATATTTAGTCCCAATTATGACATGTGATTAACACAAATACACAACATAAAACTAAGACACAGGGGAGAGTTATTGATGGGCCTAGTTTCAATGGATATTGAATGGATTAAATGTGTCATTGTGGCGTGCAACACATGGCTTATGGTGGGTGATAAAAGGGAACCATACTGGATTTTGCTTTTAGGTGACTAAGAACACAAGTATTGTGCAAAAACATCAACATCAACCAACACAAATGCATACACTTTTTATGTTACCCTAATATTATAATGATTAAATGTATTATATTTATATATTTAATAAAATCAATTCAAAAATATAAATATCAGAATAGTTTCCACTGGCTAATCCTATATTCCACTTTCTTCCAGAGACGCCCTTGCCTTACATCAAAGAGCAGTCACATGAAATCCCAATATAATGACCCATTCGCACATTCTCTCAAGCGGCTCAGAGGAACTGTGTACTCAAAATATTTACTTACAACTACTACACACAAAAAACAGAAACGAAACCAAACCAAACACTGTGGCAGATGATTGGCTGAGCTTAATCTTCACAGAGTTTCGTAAGATGATCTGCCAGAGGGAACCAGGACTGTTGTAATCAGCACCACCCCCTGGCATGTAAGGACCCCCTGGCATGTAAGGATGCCCTGAATTGCCCAAAGACAAGTTTTTGCTATGAATGCACTAAGTTAGCAAGAGGAAGAGTGTGATGTCTCACCTACATAGACCAACTACCGGTGATGAAGGAGCTAACGATGACAGAAATTTTGACCTGCATGATGCATATATGACAGTGTCATGTCATTACTGCCAAGAAAGATATATAATTAACTTACCAGTTTCCTCTTGTTCAGGAACCTAACTTTCCTGTAGTCGCCTGGAGGGTATGACTGCAAAAGAAACAGACTTCCATCAAGAGTGAATTATTTATTACAATTAGGCCTATCGGGGTATTCAAATAATCGTGATTATGACAATCAGTGTCTGTTATCATTAATCCATAATACATTTTTAAAATATATGATCTACCGATTTTATAATATTTCATACAAGTGAAGTCAGTCCTTAAAATTAATTGATCACAGAGCGAACAGACATAATGTTGTATGTACTTGTTTGTCATTTGACTGTACCTTAGACACTGCTTGTCTGACCTATTGAGGCTGACTTGGCAAAAATTTTGTTTGTCTTGCTGTTCCAACATAGTAGAAGACTAAATGGCTTAACGCTCACCAGGCCTGACAGCCACCTAGTTCAGTTAGCTACTTCTTACTCACATCCACCAGGCCTGACAGCCACCTAGTTCAGTTAGCTACTTCTTACTCACTGGGTCAGTAGTGCAAATACTAAGTCAAAGTGCTCAGAGTTGCTGTGATAAGCAGATGATGACTGAGATATTCTAAACATATCTTTCAGTTTATATTTAGTCCCAATTATGACATGTGATTAACACAAATACACAACATAAAACTAAGACACAGGGGAGAGTTGTTGATGGGTCTAGTTTCAATGGATATTGAATGGATTAAATGTGTCATTGTCGCATGCACCAAATGGCTTATGGTGGGTGATAAATGGGAAGCATGCTGGATTTTGCTTCTAGGTGACTAAGAACACAATTAATGAGCAAAAAATCAATATGAACACAACTGCAA
This sequence comes from Escarpia spicata, assembly GCA_963995525.1. Taxonomy (NCBI): domain Eukaryota; kingdom Metazoa; phylum Annelida; class Polychaeta; order Sabellida; family Siboglinidae; genus Escarpia; species Escarpia spicata. The sequence goes on from OZ023212.1 coordinate 1,394,168, forward strand.
ACACATTTTATGCTATCTTAATATTATAATCATGAAATGTATTTATTTATACAGGGGTGTATATCGAATAAAATCAATACAAAAATATATATCAGAATAGTTTCCATTGTTTAAGCTTATCTTAGTTTCTTCCGGAAGAAACCATTTCTTACAGTTTCTTCCAGGCGTCCCGGAAGAAATAGGTTTCTTCCGGAAGAAACCAAACCCTTGTTTATAATTAATAAGTGTAATTCTTTACTATGTATGTATGGATACAATATGATAGATGTTAGACGTCTGGTAGTTTCCAGCTTTGCCAAACCAGCCGTGAGCATGGGCTGAACCCATTACAGGACAAATTGTTCACAAAGCAGGCCATTGCCATGATCTCTCATTTTTTATTAAATCATGCCTTTTTGCTGTGTATAATCTGACTATATCTACTGTCCAGAGACCGGGTTTCGACTCTGGGTCACCCAGGGTCGAAACCCAACTACACATGTTTTACACCTGCTACGTTCCCTTGACCAGGCCCAGGAGAGGATGATTCTGTGGTATCCATGTTGTAGCAGACGGGAGTCCCAGGACATTCAGAGACTACAAACTTTCATATCTCTAAATATTATTATTTGTGGTGGAAACTTATTATTACACATACATGTGTAAGGCACACTATGTATGATATATGTACAAAAATTACATTAAATATTAGTTGATATGACTAATACAGAGGTGTATATTAGCGCTGCAGATGGAACAAAACAGTGACATCACATTTAGGTGGTGGTGGTGTACCTTAAAATGATCTTCTGTTTATAAAAACGTTATGTGACTTATAGTTATATCAGTAGATAAGTAAATAATATTCCTAGGTAGATATGTTAACTATTTTTAAAACAACACAATAGTAATCAAGTTACACTTACTTTTAGTGGGTACACATTTTTGCAAACAGGACAGCTAAAATTGTTGCGGACAGAACATTTTGGCACTATAGCTAAAAACTGCCCACAAGTAACTGAAATGTCAAACAAATGTCAAACAAACTGGTGAATGTCATTCACAGTACATAATGTAGACAATTAATTATACATAATGCCATACTCTTTACAAAAATGATAAGTTATATATTTAAATAACATATTTCCGTTTTGGTATTATTTATCATTTACCCATAATCCCAACCTATAGAAGAACCTAAACTATACACAGAACTTTGTCATGATACAAGCAGTTAACTATCAGCATATATCTGAATAATGGGTCTTTTGGAAAGCAAAAATCACTGTAACTAGGAATTAGTACAGTGTAATGCAAAGATATGGCAGAGAACAACTATCAAATAAATTTAATAATAATTATAACCGGATGTAAACAGCCCCCATTTACATTCACCGTGCTCAGCAAGTTTCTCATTCGATGGTCGTACAGAATGTTTAGCTGCGTATGATAAAATGCTACGTTATTGTCTTATTTTTGTTTTATTCCATCACAACACCCAACTAGTATACATATACATAATCCATATAATCACAGCTAGTCCGATGGGAGTGCTCCTGTAAACATGGACTAGTTCGGTCACTGAAACTACTTCTCCATGATGATTGGACGGGCCTTTCTTCGAAGCCTGTAGATGCAAATACAATTTTTTGGTAGAATTATTTTCTGTGAAAATTGAAATTCCTGAAACTTTAATTACCTGACAACACTTTATATAACCAAAATGCTGCAAATAAAAAGTAATTCTTCACAGCACAAATCCCACAGAAACGCCCGAGATCCAAAATATTGTAAAAACGATTACAATGCAGTGTAGTAAGGTCTTATTGAGACACACGGTATTGACATATTCAGCATATGCACGGGGTGTAGCCATTTTAAAGCATACGGCTACTGTCCTGAGTCCTGACAACTTGTTGGTGTCATTGTCACTGTATCAACTGTCACTCACTCAGATTCAGACGGACCGCTCAGACTTACTGACACTGAGTCGACCTAGTCTAGCCTAGTTGTTTCCAGCACTCGGTTACGTTCTATTAACTGACAAGTCTGTATATATTGTGGTTACAATGTTATGATCGTATGAGGTCTCATTCAACCAACCAGCCTTTTTCAGAACATTATCGCCAAGCCAACCTTTCTATGCTGGCACTGAGGGTGGTCACTGCCAGGGTGCTTGTCGTCCTCAGTGGTTCTTTTACGTCCCAAATCGAGACGGGACCGACATTAACGTGATCTCCGAAAGGAAAGGTGATGCCACTAACGCATATCTAGTTCTGCTTTACGCACGTATTCTGAAATCTCATTGAAATGTTGAATTTATAGATACAAAATATATACATCAATATTTTAATGTTAAAAAACTAGATATGCGTTAGTGGCATCGCCTTTCCGGTTGTGATGGCACCGCGACACGTTTGGAGTAGATTTCGGATGATCGCCATATCAACAAAACACGCACCTGTCAAACGGTGCTGTTTTGTTGCATAAAAGTCCCCAAAACACAATAAATTTAACAAATACAGTTAGGTTTTGCGTCTATAATGATGGGGAATGATGAAACGAATACGGCAGCGTCGAAAAAATTTGGTAAAAAGATCGTTTAATAGCGCTAATAATAAAGGCCAAGAAGATGCAGGATTACCCAGGTTTTTACACTAAATAATGAAATATACCATACCTGCCCGGTCCGACCGAGTCAGTGTCACTCATACTTCATTTGCGCGAGAACTCTTTCTGTTATATATTTAATAAATCAGTATACTTAGTGTGGACTAGAGGACTGAAACAACACCAATCAATGGTGGTGCAAACGTAGTTACAGGAAATAACCGCTTGCTCTTGTCGGCTTGGTGAGCGACAATGTAGCAACAACGTCGTAACTCGTTCGTGTCTGGAATGATGCCGTGCTATTGGACATGATTCTGCCAGCAGCCTGGCACCAACACAAAACGTACCTGCCCCGTATGTGTGACCATTTCTGCCTCTTCGTCTTTTGGGACCATTGCTTTCGCTGAAAATGCTCGGGCAGCCGTAAAAACTCGACATTTTAGAAACGACCTTGCTCGTATCGCGGTCGCCATGTTGACTCGACCAACCCGGGGACGAATGTCTGTCCGGTAGATGACAGCACGTCTTCTTACTGCCACCTACCGGATTTCACAGGAGTTGTGCATCAATAGTTGTTAGCCGTCTTGTTGTTAGATACCTACCTATAGTACTCACTACGAAGTCGTCATTAATGACGGCAGTGGAATAACGAAAGAAGAAGATGAAGACTAGTTTTTCTTTAATTTAAACACTTCTCTACACGTTTTTTTTATTGCTTTGACGTTACGCACCGCACAAAACCCAGTTTAGCTCTGAATTAAATTAAAGGAATATATATTATTATATTTTCGTTTTTTTTAATACTGTTATTATAGTATAAATTGTATATATCTATAATAAGCTACTGACGGCCCAAATATGTTTTAACGACGCGGAACCAACTGTAGTATTTAACCGTACAATGTTTATAACAGCTGTATTTAACCTGAAGGTAATTATCCTCCTGGGGGTAATTTGGGTATTTTAAAGTTTCAATTTTTCAGCTATTAATTCATCACGACTACGCTTTTATAGCACGCTGCATTGAATACATATGTTGTGGAAAGACGTATCAGAAGTCAAAAGTAGAAGATATCTACTGGTGATCCCTCGTCTACCCACTTAGGGTGATCCATCATCACTTAGTGATGTCTTCCGAAAAACATAACATATTTGTTAAGCGTGACCACGCTTTAAAAAACCCATGTTGAGATGGGTTTATCAAGTTATGTTTAACAAGAAAATCCACCATGTGATCTTTAGTTAGTCTTTCTAATAATTTGATCACTGATGTTAAACTCACTGGTCTATATAGTTATCTGACTTGTTGCTCGAACCTTTTTTAAATAACGGTATAATGTTTGCCTCTTTCCATTCTAAAGGAACTACTCCCTCTTCTGATGACACATTGAAAACTGTTGCAAGCGATACGCTAATTTGTTCTACAATTTCCATTAGTAGTTTGGGCGGAATCCCATCCACTCCAGGTGATTTATTATCCTTCATAGCCCTTATTTTCTTAGCTACCATTTCCGGGGTTACAATTAACTGTCCTAAATAGTCTGAATCTGACCCCTTGAACTTAGCCTTTGGTACTGGCAGTGAACTAATATCTTCCCTGTCTTCTTCTGCCATTAAAAATCCCTCTGATATTATATGTTCAGCACTATCTTCTAGAGGACCGACCGTATCCTGAACTTCTGTTTGCTTCGAACATACGCATAAACAACTCTTGCTGTCATGTTTTATATTACTAGCTAATTTTGTTCATAGCTTCTCTTTGAATTTCTAATTTCAGTTGTAGCTTGGTTAAGTGCTTCTTTATAAATGATGTAGTCTTCATCATTTACAGTACATCTATATGACTTCCACATCACTTGTTTATACTAAATGTTTCTAATGGCTTCTTTCGATAAGTGTTTCTTTTTGGACCGTTTCCCTTGTTTTTGAAGGGTACAAATTTATTGACTACGTGCTTAATATCACTCTTTAAGATGTTCCAACATTCTGTTGCTGTCTTCTTTTTCAGTGTGTTATTCCAGTCAATCTTTGCAAACTATTTTCTCATGTCCTTATACCTTCCTTTGTGGAAATTTCTCCTATAGTGCTTTTTACTATTCCTTTCTGATTTTACTTTGATGGTAAAATGTATCTGGTTGTGATCGCTACTCCCCAGTGGCTCACATATCTTGACATTGTCAACTAATTCATTCTGTGAGGACAAAACTATGTCTAACACATTCTCACCCCTGGTTGGTTCTAGCACATGATGAGAAAGGAAAGTATCTTGAACTAAAACTAAAAATTTGTGGTCCTCACTCCCCATACTCTGTAGAGATTTCCATTGTATATGCGCATGGTTAAAATCCCCCATAATAATACAGTCCCGTTTGTTTACTTCCCTTATAGCGTTTTGTATTTTTTCATTCTCTTGTATGCTTATGTTTGGACTTCGATAAACTAACCCAACTGTTAACGTTGAGTTTCCTGTAACTATGTTACTCCAAACTGCTTCTTCGCAATCTGCTTCTCTTTCTAATTTCATTTCATAAGCCTGGATGGATTCTTTAATATATCAAATAACCCCACCTCCCTTTCGTCCTATTCTATCTTTCCTAAACATTACATATCCTGTAAGTCCCAATTCGGCACCTGATATATCGGTGGTGGTCCAGGATTCGGTTATACCTATTGTGTGAGGGTCAATATCTTCTACCATAATGTTTAGTTCATTTCTTTTGATAACTACACTCCTTGCATTTAAACAAACACATTTATTTCCAGACTGTTCTTTGCTGATTGATGTGGCTGTCTTTATCTATGCCTCCAGTTTCAGACTTCTCTGTGAGTCCCCCCTGCAAATGTCATTTAAATATATGCTACCTGTCCCACTGTCAACAGATCGCAGCAGGTTCTCTAAGAAAACTGCTGCCCCCTTTCCACTAAGATGGAGGCCATATCTCATGTACATATCTTCCCTCCCAACAAAGTATCCCCATAAATCTGTGAATCCCACCCCCTCTTCGTCACACATCTGCTCAACTAGTGCGTTGATCGCCATCCTCTTGCAGTTTCTAGAGATTGCCCTCCTTCCCCCAAACTGGCAACATTCCTGAGATAATAATCTTTTCACCTCTTGTCTTCTTTAGTTTCCTCACTAACTGTCTATGCTTATGTATTATCCCAGTTGTTCCCTCCCTCTCTGCATTATTTGTTCCTACGTGTACTAGTACGTACAGACCCTCCCTTGCCATGCCCCAATACATTCTGTACCCGTTCAGTCACATGTTCTATCCTAGCCACCGATAGACAAACAACGACGTCCTTCCCCTCGCTTAGTGTCTTGTCCATCTTTCTCATAATGGAGTCGCCAATAAACACCCTCTCTTTCCTCAATGCCCCCTCAATCACTGCCTCAGAGTAGCTCCTTCTCCGGTTTGCATCTGTCTGGATGTTGTTTTTCCTCCTGCCATTTTCTCTCCTGTCACATTCTCTTCCGATCCATCCTTTCCTGACGCTTTCTCTCTTGTCACCTTTCCTCCTGTCGTCGTCCCTTACCGACTTCTCTTCTATCACACTTGCTCTCACATCCTTTCGTCCCTTCATCTTTCCTCCCATCTCATTGTTTTCTCTCCTCTCCCATCCCCTCTTCCCTCCCTTCTTCTCTACGGTCACTTTCTCCCCTGTCACCTTCACGCATATCACGTTTTCTGTCGTCGATTTTCCAATTTTTTCCGTACTCTCAATCTCCTTTCTTCAGTCTTCTTGCCATTGCTATTCTCCGTCAGTCTTGCTGTATTCCCACCTCTCTCCCGTCGTCTCTCTCCATTCCACCCGTCTCCTTTCTAATTCCCGTCTCCATCTCCTTCACAATATCCACCCTCCAACACCCCATGCACTGCATGCACACATATATGGGGTAATACGGTCCCTGATACCGCTTCAATGCATCGCTGAAGGGGGGCATTTTACCTCACCGTGACATTATATACTGAATGACAGGACTTGGACGATGGGCATTTTCACGGCACCTTTAAAGAGTTCATACTGTCTGTCAGAGAATCGTAATCATTTTCTCCCAAGATTATTATTGGGGGCCGATTTACCCCGACGATTAAGCATACTTATTGTTCGCAAAAACAACTATTTAATTTAGAGCAATAAATGAAGAGCTTTTTGATTTCGTATATGTGCATCTCTTGTATTATGCCCTTCTTTTTCACCATTTCATCGCTTCAATGGTGCCTTCAAACTCACCGTAACATTCAGTCTAACCGTAACCATATACCATAAACCATAGACCAAACCCTAACTACTTTTCACACCACACCATAAAAGGGCATTTGTACGTGGAGGGATAGCAGGGAATGTTCTCCCTTTAGTCAAGGCAAATGTGAGGGGCACCAAAAGTGGTGACACCTACGGGGCCTAATTAATCGAGGCTAAGAATCCGGTGGTTGTCGATGGCAGCACTAATCTTGACACACGGTGTGCATACATTGTCCGTTGAGAGCGCCACAGTGTTCGCTTGTCTTGTTGAAAGGATCTTTATACAGCCATTTGTATCGGTGCACTTTGTACCGGTAAATACCTGTATATAACGGCAACGTGTACCAGACAAAGTTCCAACACTAAGCATATCTTGTATCACTTTGGAGATGTGGCGTAATTATGTTTTGTACCGGTAGTACTAGCAATTGTTTGGCGTTGCTATATGTTCTATTGGTACCGTTTCAAATGGACGGAGGTTAGGGATTTGTGCGTAATTCTCCCTTGTGACAATACGAGCATTGGTCGTTTCATGTGCCTTGCCTCGTTTCCTTTGTTGCCCGTTGCGCCATGCAGGCGTATTACGGGTTTATCTAGAGTGGAGTCGGCGGAAACGGTACAAGGCTACAATTACGTCACTTTCCTAGTTACGCGTTGATTTACAACGCAACGTGACGCGTCATCATTTTGGGCTGCGGCGCGTCACCACTTAGTCAAATTGTTCTCTTTGCATTGTGATTAGACTGCCGATTTGTGTAAAATACTTACTTATTTTCTTAGCAACATCAAATTGACTTGTCGTCACATTTTCTTGTTGTACTGCTTGGTTAAATTGAATTCCACGCTATACGAATGAACGCATTTGTACCCAGGACACTTTGGGTTGAACCGAAAGTAACTGACCTCCGAACAGGTCAATGCGACATTGACAGTACCGTCCTAATGTAAACCTCTATATTCACGAGTTGTCTTGTTCCTGTGGCATTATGTTGGGCGCGGGGGTCTGATAGTTGGAACGCCGGTGTACGATATTAGTTTAACTCTCCATAGCATCTGAACACCCGGGTGAAATATTATAATAGTATATTTTGACTCGCAGATGTCATTTCACACCTTCTCATTTCAGTCAGCACGTGGTGTCGCACTGCAAATAAACAGTTTTATGGAATACGTCATAACTATTTATCTTCAAACGACGAGTTAACATGGGTCTTACCTCATTGGCCTAGCGTAAATATGTATCAGCCATAGCCTACATATCGTAGGAAAAATAAAGACAATATAATTCAACTACAATGATATGACCTACGACACAGTAAATGGAAAGGCAAAATAAAGTATATGATTTAAGAGTAGCATATAAGTTATATAAAATTTCGGTTCGATAAACCCGAATAAATAAAATATCAGTTACATACTATAATAAGTAAAATGTGTTAACCGGTGAAATGCTTAAAATAAATAGTGTGCTTAAATTAATTAAATACATAAATAGGATAAGTTAATTAAAAGTGCATCATATGTACATCGATCGAATGTCCACATTGCTAACATATCACTGGTGCAGAGAGTAAGTCTGCAAGCCTGAGTGCCTGAGGCAGGGTATTCCGATCGGACTAACCACCGAGAAGAAACGACGCCCATAATGTTCCAGGTGATATCTCGGAACAGTCAGCAGTTCGGCCGGTCGACGTGTAACGTGTCACCAGCGATGAAATGTATCCACAGCACCATCATAAGAAGAGTAACAGGTAGAATTTGATTCGTTGCCGTACTATGTGTTCTCTTCTCCTTGTCCCAGCAACGAGACGTGCTGCATAATTATGTTCGAATCAAATGTTTGATAGAAAACTAGACAAACAATAGTGTTAGACTGTCAAGGGTTTAGCATGTTTAGGCTATGTTCTAAAGTTGATAAATAGTTGAAGACAACAAACAGTGGTGTTGCAGTGGCGTAATAGGTAGAACATGGGACTCAACCGAGAGATCTCAGGTTCGAATCCTGTGTTGCCGTATCAAACTTTGGAGAAGTTCGTTCGTTTTACGTTGCACCTTGTTCACCCAGCTGTATGAATAATGAATACCTTGCTACGGACATTGATTGCTATCTGTGTTTGAATAGTCTCCGCGCGGTAATTGCAGTATAGAATTGTATTATTGTGTAGCTGTGTTTTTCTGCATGTAATATATAAAGCGACGGCGTATGTGAACTTTTATTACAGACTGGTGGCAGCCAATTCGTTCTCCTGATCGTAGATTGTTGGTTGACAAGGCTGCAAGGTAAGTGTGCATTTTAACGACATCGTTTAGCTCTGTAAGTATCGAAACTCGTGGTTACAACACTTTAAGGCTCAACAATAGAAATCGTTTTATCCGTGAGTAATCATAAAATCTTCTTCACTATCACGTGCTCTAAATACGGTTTGTTTTGACTGTCCAGGCGGTAGAGGCAGAGTCCCAAAGTGGCTCTTTCATGAATCTAAATCTGAATGGTTACGTCGTAAGAAGCCAATATTGGCTGTGGTTACGACGGGGGATACGTGCACATGTTACTGAGTGTTTGGGCCGCAAGATAAACGGCGAAAATAGGCTGTGGTTTCAGCCTGAACTTACAACTAGTTTAGCTTGTTCCGGTCTAATATTGTCTTTACAAAATACGAGTTTTTAAATTGGTGGGTGTGGGCACTAGGTAATACATATCACCTGGTATTGTTGGTTTTAGGTGTTGTACAAAGTTTGAGGATACATGGTCTGGGAAATGTTTTGGTTATATGCGTCTTATATTTACTGTTTGGTGCCGGAAAAACGTTTCTGTGGGAATGGCTGGGATAGATCGCTCAACCACTCCATACAGGAATTTGAGTCGTAGGTCTCACCGTACGCTTTGTAAGGTAATGAGTTTAAGGTTGGTTAACATGGTTGTGATGGATACTTGGTGTCTGGAGTGGTAGTTGCCAGTAATGAAGCCAGCGGCGTGGTATTGGACATGTTCTAATCTATTTATATCTCCCCGATGATTATGGATCCTACACTACAGCTCCGTATTCTAGGGCAACGGGCACAAGGGCAATGTATGCCGTCCGTTTGCTATTTATCGGACAGTGGCGTATATTTCGCCTTAGGAAGCATAGTGCACTATTTGCTTTTTTGTTATTATATCAATATGGGTTGCCACTTTAGGTCGTCAGATACAGAGATGCCAAGATAAGGTTTGCTGTTTACGCGTTCTAAGGTTTCGTTATTAAGGCTGTAGAAATAATAAGTGTTGTTCTTTACGCTGAGGATGTAACATATGTTTGTATTGAAAGGTAATTCACCAGCCAATTTTTCTAGTTGTTTCATCTTATTTTGCAGTGCTCTGTGATCTAGAACTATTTTTATTTCACGATATAGTGAGCACCCAACTGCGAATAGGCGGACATTTTACTCGACTGATGGTGGTAAATCAAATCCTTGGATTAATTAGGCGAAATATAGCGTATAAGGAAAACGAACTAATAATATCGCTGTACAAAACAATAGTGAGGCCTCATTTAGAATATTGTATTCAAGCGTGGAGGCCATATCGCAGGAAGGACATAGATAAGCTAGAAAGAGTACAGAGGAAAGCGACTAAAAGGATACAAAAACTGAGGGATCTTAGTTATGAAATTCGCCTAAAAGAATGTGGTTTAACAACACTAGAGACCAGGAGACCAGAGGGGATCAGATAGAAGTATTTAAAATACAGAATGGTTATGAAAATATCGATAGAAATATGTTTTTCTCAGTTAAGAAAGATAGAAGGACTAGAGGACATGAAGTTACATTAGCAAAGGAGCAGTATAGATCAAATATAACAAAGTTCTAATTTTCACAAAGGACTGTAAATGAATGGAACAGATTATCAGCTGATTGTGTGGGTGCTAGTGCGTGAATATGTTTCAAAATAAAATCGACACATACCTCAGAAGGGCAGGATACACACAGATAAAAGGGTTGGACTCTCGATAAGCCAAAGGGCTTCCTTGTCCACCTGCCACCTAGAGTTAATTCTCTGGGTGGCAATCTGGTTAAATCTTGTTAAATCATTTATACGGCAAACAAAGAGCAAAGGGCCAAGCACAGTGCCTTGTGCAACGCCGGTGTCGACTGGCATTTCTTTCGATGCTTTGCCAACGAGCATAACTTTAACGGACCTTCAAATCTGCATGTTTTCTAGCCACTTGAGGGTGGTCCCTGCTCTACTCTAGTGCAATAGTTTGTGGAGGAGACACGGTATCGATTGCCTTGCTAAAATCCAATATTGCCAGGTTCCAGAGTCGAAAGAAAGAAGAGGTCGTGCATGGTGGTGAGAAATTGTGTTTCGCAGGAGAAGCCTGCTCTGATGCCGTGGTTGAGGTGCGTTAGGATCTTGTGTTCTTCGAGGTCATGAGGTGGCAGGTAGATGAGGTGTTCGAGAATTTTGCATAGGACAGATGTAGTGGAGATGAGACGATAGTTTTCTGGATGATGCTTGTCTCCTATCTTAAAAACAGCTGACACGTTTGATGTGCGCCTGTCTGAGGGTACGACGCCCTTGTCCAGGAATCTTTGACAGATATTCCGGAGCTGAGATCAATGGATAACGAAATAATTAACCGTTTGCGACTGCTGAGATCAATGATTAACGAAATAATTGCCGATCTCCATGCGTTGCATTGTATGTCTTTATTGGTTCAGCCATTTAACCAACCTTCAAGTCGGGCTATATTTCTTATTAATTAACGTTTGACACGGTAATTATCTCCGATGAAACGTATTGCAGTATTTCAGAGTAGGCCGGTCAACCATTTTGGAAAGAATATACACATATTTCCGCGACGTTAGCGACCTTCTCGACAACGACATTACTATAATCCGAAACCGTTTGCAAAATGCTATTAAGTCTTGTAAATAACACTCCTTCCAACAACCTGCATGGTATGTAGTTGATTGAAACCACCGGCAGTTTAGCGGGTATAAGACTGGTCGTGAATTCCTGTACCGAACTGCCACAAATAGTTCCTAAACTAGTTGTACTGTATATGCTGCATCGTGTGTTTACCAATGCTACAGGCCATTTCTCAAAATATTGATAGTACAACTTCGATAACTTAACTAGACCACTCTCATTCACGGGTGATTCAGTGCAAATGTACTATTACATTGATTTGATAGTCAGCGTTTACTAAGTATCGTTTTTTTTTAATTATAATCATGAAGACACTGAAATTACATATACATGAGCTTTAGATCAATTTACACTAGTCACCGCTTTATTGAGAATACTTCTTAGAAATACGTTAGGGATATGTGTTGGGATATGTGTTACTAATATAAAAATGCCAGCTTGTGGGGGCATTTCCTATTTGAAATGGTGTATTTGTGTAGTAAATCATGGGGTTTAGAAAATTAAATCATGGATACACTGAAAGTATACATGCATGATATTTAGAAAGGTTAACACGTTGCTGGTCTCGAGTACCCAGTAAGTATACCTTAACCTATTAACTGTTTTCACAACGAGTAATACCTGTGTCCAGTCTAACGAACGCTATTTGCCATTTGCACGAACATTTTCGACAGCTTACTGTGTTTCCCACATGTATTCACACACACACGCACACATGCACACACGCACACACGTACACGCGCACGCACACGCACACACACACAAACAAATACAAACTCACGTACACGCACACGCAATCACACAGGCATAAATCATAATAATGTGTGGATGTAGACAGTGCCAGTGTCTGCCCAGACAAGCTCTAGTGCATGACAATATATATATATAATTTCAAACGTTGCTTTAGAAGCAGCTAACGCTCCGCGCCGTATACAGGTGTGTTTTGGCTCGTTATTGACATTGAAAGTCGACGACGAATTTTTTTCATTTCCTGTTTGAGGATTGGTATATAAAACGAATATGAGGACAAACAGCTCTTTGTCTGTGTCTCAATCTCTGTATCTGCCTCTGTCTCTCCCTGTGTCTGTTTGTTTGTCTATCTGTCTGACTGTCTCCCCCCCCTCTCTCTATATATATATATGTATTTATATATATGAGTGTGTGTGCGTGTGCGTATGCGTATGCGTGTGCGTGGGCGCGTGCGCGTGTGCATACGTGTGGAGAAAAAAACGGTAAGCTGTAGAAAATATTCGTGCAATGGTATTTGAAAACGGGCCACGTATGTGACGAGAAAGAATATGGGACATCCGGAAAAGCATTGATAATTAATGCGAATAGCTGTCAAAGGTTTCACTATTACAATAATCTAGAAACCAACGCACATGTTTGTTTTGGTGGCAACATGTCGCGGCTTCATTGACCACATAATTATAGGGACGCGAAGCAGATCGAGTTTACTAGAGCTAAGCTACCAAATGGCTATTGTGGAGTGACACAATATACGTTGTACTTCTGCACACACCCGTTCATTGTTCCATATATATTGTGGAGTGACACAATCTACGTTGTACTTCTGCACACATCCGTTCATTGTTCCATATATATTGTGGAGTGACACAATATACGTTGTACTTCTGCACACACCCGTTCATTGTTCCATATATATTGTGGAGTGACACAATCTACGTTGTACTTCTGCACACATCCGTTCATTGTTCCATATATATTGTGGAGTGACACAATCTACGTTGTACTTCTGCACACACCCGTTCATTGTTCCATATATATTGTGGAGTGACACAATCTACGTTGTACTTCTGCACACACCCGTTCATTGTTCCATATATATTGTGGAGTGACACAATCTACGTTGTACTTCTGCACACACCCGTTCATTGTTCCATATATATTGTGGAGTGACACAATATACGTTGTACTTCTGCACACACCCGTTCATTGTTCCATATATATTGTGGAGTGACACAATATACGTTGTACTTCTGCACACACCCGTTCATTGTTCCATATATATTGTGGAGTGACACAATATACGTTGTACTTCTGCACACATCCGTTCATTGTTCCATATATAATGAACTCCTGCGGCTATCAGCAGATAATGGAGTTTCGTCAACAGCGGTATCCAGTGGCTATAATGGAGTGGTGTCCAGTTCTGCATTCTCCGTAGTCTTTACAAGTATTTGTTCGCGTTCGTTAGACTGGACACAGGTATTACTCGTTGTGAAAACAGTTAATAGGTTAAAGTATACTTACTGGGTACTCGAGACCAGCAACGTGTTAACCTTTCTAAATATCATGCATGTAGAATTTCATTGTCTTCATGATTTAATTTCCTAACCCCATGACTTACTAAACATAGGCACCATTTTAAATAGGAAATGTTCCCACATACTGACATTTTTATGTTAGACACATATATCCCAACGGCAATTATTGCTTATTTCTAAGAAGTACTCTCAATAAAGCAGTGACCAGTGTAAATTAATATATAGCTCATGCATGTGTAATTTAGGTATCTTCATGATTATATTTTCTAAAACCTGTCACTTGCTAAACGATGACTATCATATAAATTTAATAGTACATTTGCACTGTATCACCCATGAATGAGAGTGGTCTAGCTAAGTTATCGAACTTGTACTATCAGTATTTTGAGAAATGTCGTTTAAATGGATCGGCTGTTGGCGTTTAGCATAATTCAGATTGTCAATCCAGTCAATAACGTTTAACACATTTGTGAAAATAACAATAAAAAGCTTAACAATTAGTAATGTGTTAACGTGTTTGAAGTTATTGCTGTTTTGTTGGTGTTTTTTGTTGGAAGGGTTTAAATGCTGGCAAAATGCTATTTAGTTTTGTGAAAAGACACTCACTCAAACAAATTGGTATGAGCATATCGATAGCTGCATAGTGTGTAGTTGATTCAAACCACCGCGCAGTCGTGGGTGTAGACAGTTCGTGACTTGCTAAACCGAAATGCCGCTAACAGTTCCTTTACTAATTATATTGCGTAGATCTGCATCGTGTGCCTACCAAGGCTAGGTGTGATCAGCCGATCCTTTTAAAATTCTCAACATAATTATAGTGCAACTCCAAAGTAATGTCTTAGTCAGACAACTATTATGGGTCGTTCATTGCAAATGTACTGTTATATTAATTTGATCGTTATCGTGTCATTGTATGCAATGTCAAAAGATACCATAGTTACTAGGTAATTGTTGTGTAATTATTGTGCTGGTCTGAAAGAACATCAACGGCGCGTTAACTTTGTCAAACAATAGTCTCTTCTCGTATTATTGCCAGTTGTCATTATGTTAACTATTCGGCATACGGGTCTCCTGAAAAAAGAGTTGTGTGTCGGGATAAATGTACGGTACCTATTGCTTTATTGACAATAAAACCAAAACCAAATGTTCATTGTGGTGCGTGTCACGTTTGATTAGACGAGAACGTGTGCGTCTATGAGGCGTTTAAAGCACATGCAGAATTACAGTTTCTCATGTCTACGCTTACCTAGTTAGAAACTATGTGAAACCGTTAAGAGTTATTAAATGCTTAAACATGTTGATCCGTGATATTTGAACATACATAGACTTCTCCTCTCCTAGTTTATTGTGTCGTTCGTTTCGAAACGTTCGAGGCAGACTGGATTAGTGCACACATGTGGTTTGCAGCCAGTGCCTTTACCACATTTATAGTTCAAGCACCCTTGTAGTTCAAACCAAATTAGTCCTTTCAGTAGTAGAACACTTGGATCTCTGTTTCATATTTCTTGTGATTGAACTTCCGTATGCAGATGATGTCCAAGTCTATGCACACATAGAATAAGACGTACAGAATATATTAGACACGTTCACAAAAGCATTCGAGACTATGGGGCTAACCTTGAACACCAAGAACGCTAAAATCCTCTTCCAACTAGCAGCAAAACAAAATAGTCAGATGCCCTCGATACACATACATGGTGCAGTTCTGGAAAACGGCCGTCATTTCACATATCTGGTAATTCATCTCTCGTAGAAGGCTGATATTGATGACGAAATAAAACACCGACTACAATGTGCGTGGTCAGCTTTTGGGTATTTACTAACCTGTGTCTTTGATAATCGATACTTCAAACCAGATACCAAACTAAGGATCTACAAAGCTGTTGAAATTCCCGAACTTATTTACGGAGCTGAAACATAGACACAATAGGTACGACATTTGAAGCCTTAGAGCTATATCACCAACACAGCTTGCGAAAGATATTGCGAATCATTTGGCAGGACAGACGAACAAACACCAGCTGTCCTAGATGAGGCTCACAAATCAAACATTGAAGCAACCATTATGCAGCAACAATTGAGATGGATTGGCCATGTATTGCGCAAGTCTGACATGAGACGGTCCAAGCTTGTTTTCTACTCAGAGCTGAGTCATGGCAAACGGTCTAAAGGAGGACAGCGTAAAAGGTCTAAAGACATCCTTAAATCCACCTTGAAAAGATATGATATTGACCCAAACACCTGGGAATCTGAGGCACAGAAAAAACGAAACATAGTTATTCGAAGCCAACAGAGTAACAACCTAAGCCAAACACAGTAAGACTAGGAAGATTACAGCCATACAAAATCTACACAATCCAAACTCACAACAGACTGGTTATACACGTTAGCACTGTGGGAAGCTGTGGCGAGCAAAGATTGGACTGATAAGCCACCGGCGAACACACACCAAATAATACTAACAATCCATGGAAATTTAATCCTCGCTACGAATGATGGCCGATGATGATGATGATGATGGTAATGATAGCAATCTGTATTCAAATAGTCAAGAACTCTTCCAGGCATTAACCGAACAAGCACCCGTCATTGCAAATGTGCCAATATTGACACGATAGTGCTGCAAATGTGTAGATATAATTACAAAGAAACAAAAACATTACATGAATATTTATTTTAAAAATATTATATCCCTTTAAAATAAACCACAATCGTGATTGAGCACCGGTAGTCATACGTCATTAGTTATTGTGAGCACCGGTAGTCATACGTCATTAGTTATTGTAAGCACCGGTAGTCATACGTCATTAGTTATTGTGAGCACCGTTAGTCATACGTCATTAGTTATTATGAGCACCGGTAGTCATACGTCATTAGTTATTGTGAGCACCGGTAGTCATACGTCATTAGTTATTGTAAGCACCAGTAGTCATACGTCATTAGTTATTGTAAGCACCGGTAGTCATACGTCTTTAGTTATTGTGAGCACCGGTAATCATACGTCATTAGTTATTGTAAGCACCGGTAGTCATACGTTATTAGCTATTGTAAGCACCGGTAGTTATACATCATTAGTTATTGTGAGCACCGGTAGTCATACGTCATTAGTTATTGTGAGCACCGGTAGTCGTACGTCATTAGTTATTGTGAGTACCGGTAGTCATACGTCATTAGTTATTGTGAGCACCGGTAGTCATACGTCATTAGTTATTGTGAGCACCGGTAGTCATACGTCATTAGTTATTGTAAGCACCGGTAGTCATACGTCATTAGTTATTGTGAGCACCGGTAGTCATACGTCATTAGTTATTATGAACACCGGTAGTCATACGTCATTAATTATTGTGAGCACCGGTAGTCATACGTCATTAGTTATTGTAAGCACCGGTAGTCATACGTCATTAGTTATTGTGAGCACCGGTAGTCATACGTCATTAGTTAGTGTAAGCACCGGTAGTCATACGTCATTAGTTATTGTGAGCACCGTTAGTCATACGTCATTAGTTATTATGAGCACCGGTAGTCATACGTCATTAGTTATTGTGAGCACCGGTAGTCATACGTCATTAGTTATTGTAAGCACCAGTAGTCATACGTCATTAGTTATTGTAAGCACCGGTAGTCATACGTCATTAGTTATTGTGAGCACCGGTAGTCATACGTCATTAGTTATTGTAAGCACCAGTAGTCATACGTCATTAGCTATTGTAAGCACCGGTAGTTATACATCATTAGTTATTGTGAGCACCGGTAGTCATACGTCATTAGTTATTGTGAGCACCGGTAGTCATACGTCATTAGTTATTGTAAGCACCAGTAGTCATACATCATTAGTTATTGTGAGCACCGGTAGTCATACGTCATTAGTTATTGTAAGCACCGGTAGTCATACATCATTAGTTATTGTGAGCACCGGTAGTCATACGTCATTAGTTATTGTTGTGAGCACCGGTAGTCATACGTCATTAGTTATTGTGAGCACCGGTAGTCATACATCATTAGTTATTGTGAGCACCGGTAGTCATACGTCATTAGTTATTGTTGTGAGCACCGGTAGTCATACGTCATTAGTTATTGTAAGCACCGGTAGTTATACGTCATTAGTTATTGTGAGCACCGGTAGTCATACGTCATTAGTTAGTGTAAGCACCGGTAGTCATACGTCATTAGTTATTGTGAGCACCGGTAGTCATACGTCATTAGTTATTGTGAGCACCGGTAGTCATACGTCATTAGTTATTGTAAGCAGCACGACCTTTTTTCTAGACAACTTGATAAGTGAAACGTACGATCGTTATTAATGAAGTTACAGTCTCCTTAGGTCACAGGTCCACATGTTCCCCTCTTAGCAAGATCGTGAATAAAAGGTCAGCTCAGCTGTGGTCCTGTGCTTATAGATATTTACTTTCAAAGTAATCAACAACAAACATTTCACATATTCGGTATTTGTAAATACATTTGGTTAAGCCCTGGATCATTTGCCAAAGCTTGTCATCTTCGTGTTGTCTAAATTGATGATTTTTGTTACCAGGGTCCGAAGACGACAGCAGAAACAACAAAAACAGCAGCAGCAGCAGCGGTACTGACGACAGCAGCAACATGTGTGAAGTTATAATGTGTAAGTGAAACATTCCGTTACTATACTAAAAGTGCGGTGTCAAGCTGCATATGTCAGACGAATTGTGTTGTTTGTTTGTTGATAAAAGCATCACATGTTCAGTATTGATAATAAATGTGATAACAATTATTCTCAGATATATGGAACCACCTTGGCACTTGCCTTGTAAGTAAGGTAGATTATCACGTAACGTTTTGGCTTTTTGCATTCCATGTTGACCTACATAGGTGTTGCATATCATCAACGTACCCCATCAGCGATCCCTTGTAGCGAGGATGATATTTTCTTGATTTGTAGTGTTCAATTTTCTCGTGCTCATAAATGGCTTATCAATCCAATCTTTGCTCGGAAATGCTTCCCAAAATGAGAATCCTTTGCTTTCTGTAAATTTCAATGGCTCTGATCTTCCTAGCCTCACGCGTTTTGGTTGCGGTTGTATATCTATTGATATCTATTGTCTCCAGTGTAACTTTTCATTTAGGACGTGATAAAGTTCAGGATTCCGGTCAATGTCACATATTTTACGGGTGGATTTGAAGTACAGCGCGTATGTATTATACGTGTAAACAGTCAGAGTAACATGGAGCACCAGTATCATATATATATATATATATATATATATATATATGTATATATGTATATATATGTATATATATATATATGTATATATATATATATATCAACCCCCGATTATATTAAACATGGCAACGCACAGTAATATCGCATAGGGTAAACGAGGCCTGCCACATGGCGAACATTTATGCGGAAAAAACAAACACATGCAGATTTGTATATAAAAAGTAACACAACCATACACGTACTATATCCTATATGTTGCAACGATAGACTTGAAAATGACATGTGCTACCCGGCCAGATTCAGAACGTTCACACTTCCAGAATTTATAACGCGAAAATAAGACGCGTTTATTTCGCCAACAAATCGTGTTCGAATCGCTTGTCCGCATAAACTTCTCTTCTCAACAAGTTAGCTTGACCGGCATTGCCGTGAACAAGTTGGACGTCACCTCATTGTCTTCTACAGTTTCTGACTGATTGCATGATGGTTCGTTCGGCAGATCATCTGCCAGATTATCTGTCTTGAAGTGGTTTTAACGCTCTAGTGCGTTAGGGCCTTCGTGCGGTTCGATTTCCTGTCCGCTTTGTTGGTTTCGAACCGTTGAAGCCATCGCTTCCAATTTTCAACATTGCCTTCCCTTATTCATGTGGGTTTGGTTTCTATTGACCTTTTAGATTATCATTGGCCTTTTATAGTATTACAATAAAACGGTATTTAAAAACGGAATCATGGTGCAGTTGACTGGGGAATTTAGGCATTGCTGTAGTGTTATTGTGTCTGATTTGGTAGCGTGTGACACACACCACGATTTGTGACAATCAGTGACAATTACAAGTGTCATGCCGGCGAGACGTCCACGCAACTGTGCGTGTCCGAACTATTGGTAACCTGCAGCTAGTACATTATTATGGGTATCGTTACAAATGCCATCGAGTGATTGACACTGCAGTCAGTTTCTGCCTATCTAAGGCTACGGCTGAGTAAATTTTAAATAAACATAAATAGTTTTCCCTTCCTTAACAAGCCTGAAAGTCTCACTTTAGTTACAGGAGTTGGCCCCAGTTCAAAATTTTCTAATTAAATAAAATTGGCTTTATTGTTAAAATTGAGACACTACTGGTCTTATAAATATAATTTAGTTTTTGACTTACGCCTTAGCCTTAGCTCTGGGCTTAAATTTGTTTACTATTTCTTATCTATATGATAAATAATTATATGGCTTCGCTTTATTAATTTATACTGAATATGAAAATAACATAATCATGTCACCATTATTCTAATTTAGTGATTTCCGTTTGTCTTGCTCTGTTGCTGTAAGGGATATAGGTTTTGTTTTATGCAAACCATTGACATCTAATCATTATAATGTGCTTTTTCCTAATCACAATATATTACATCATTATATTTAAATTTTGCATAGCCTGCCATGCCATGTTTTTTATAATATAAATTTACTGCCAATCCCCCGCTTACACCAATATTGAAATTAGCAATAGTTTTATTACTAGCGGGAAATGTATAAACGTTCGATCTGTATTAGATAAGGCAACCTCACTAATGGAGAAAATAGACAGGTAAAAAGGGAGCAATGGAGCAAATAGACAGGTAGAAAGGGAGCAATGGAGCAAATAGACAGGTAAAAAGGGAGCAATGGAACAAACAGACAGGTAAAAAGGGAGCAATGGAGCAAATAGACAGGTAAAAAAGGAACATGGAAGCAAATAGTCAGGCAAAAAGGGAGCATGGAAGCAAATAGACAGGTAAAAAGAGAGCAACGGAGCAAATAGACAAGTAAAAAGGGAGCAATGGAGCAAATAGACAGGTAAAAAGGGAGCAATGGAGAAAATAGTCAGGTAAAAAGGGAGCATGGAAGCAAATAGTCAGACAAAAAGGGTGCATGAAAGCAAATAGTCAGGTAAAAAGGGAGCAATGGAGCAAACAGACAGGTAAAAAGGGCGCAATGGAGCAAATAATCAGGTAAAAAGGGAGCAATGGATCAAATAGACAGGTAAAAAGGGAGCAATTGAGCAACTAGACAGGTAAAAAGGGAGCAATGGAGAAAATAGACAGGTAAAAAGGGAGCAATGGAGCAAATAGACAGGTAAAAAAGGAACATGGAAGCAAATAGTCAGGCAAAAAGGGAGCATGGAAGCAAATAGACAGGTAAAAAGAGAGCAACGGAGCAAATAGACAAGTAAAAAGGGAGCAATGGAGCAAATAGACAGGTAAAAAGGGAGCAATGGAGAAAATAGTCAGGTAAAAAGGGAGCATGGAAGCAAATAGTCAGACAAAAAGGGTGCATGAAAGCAAATAGTCAGGAAAAAAGGGAGCATGGAGCAAATAGACAGGTAAAAAGAGAGCAATGGAGCAAATAGACAGGTAAAAAGGGAGCAATGGATCAAATAGACAGGTAAAAAGGGAGCAATGGATCAAATAGACAGGTAAAAAGGGAGCAATGGAGCAAATAGACAGGTAAAAAGGGAGCAATGGAGAAAATAGTCAGGTAAAAAGGGAGCATGGAAGCAAATAGTCAGGTAAAAAGGGAGCATGGAAGCAAATAGTCAGACAAAAAGGGTGCATGAAAGCAAATAGTCAGGAAAAAAGGGAGCATGGAGCAAATATACAGGTAAAAAGAGAGCAATGGAGCAAATAGACAGGTAAAAAGGGAGCAATGGATCAAATAGACAGGTAAAAAGGGAGCAATGGAGCAAATAGACAGGTAAAAGGGAGCAATAGATCAAATAGACAGGTAAAAAGGGAGCATGGAGCAAATAGACAGGTAAAAAGGGAGCAATGGAGCAAATAGACAGGTAAAAAGGAGCAATGGATCAAATAGACAGGTAAAAAGGGAGCAATGGAGCAAATAGACAGGTAAAAAGGGAGCATGGAGCAAATAGACAGGTAAAAAGGGAGCAATGGAGCAAATAGACAGGTAAAAAGGGAGCAATGGAGCAAATAGACAGGTAAAAAGGGAGCAATAGAGCAAATAGACAGGTAAAAAGGGAGCAATGGAGCAAATAGACAGGTAAAAAGGGAGCAATGGAGCAAACAGACAGGTAAAAAGGGAACAATGGAGCAAAGAGAGAGATAAAAAGGGAACAATGGAGCAAATAGACAGGTAAAAAGGGAGCAATGGAGCAAATAGACAGGTAAAAAGAGAGCAACGGAGCAAACAGACAGGTAAAAAGGGAGCAATGGGGAAATTTCACCTAGAAACACATGTCAATTCATACCTTTAAACTTACAAAGTTGCAATCTTTCCCTGACACACTTGGAAACAAACTTACAAACATATATTTTAACTTACAAAGTTAAACACTTTCAATGACAAACTAGCGAACCAACTTACAAACATTATTCTAAACTTACAAAATTGCAAACTTTCACTGACAAACTTGCAAACAAACGTACAAACATACTTTTAAGTTTACAAAGTTGACCGAATTACCATGCGTACTTATTTAATGACGTCACATAAAAGAATACATTTCTAACTGTGAAAAAGTGAATATTATAGGTTATACTGATAAGTTATTGCCTATGTATAAAAGATACATTATTATAATCAATGTATAATATTTATTTGTAGTCCATTTCAGTTATCAATGCCGGGTTAGGAATTTTAATAATATTCATAGCGTGAAATAAAGGTTATAATTTATTACCTATGTATTCTAAAAGATACATAAATATTATTATAATCAAAGTAGAATGTTTATTTGTTTCCATTTTCGGTTATCAATGCAGAGTTATGATTCTAATATACCCAAGGTTTTGTCGAACAAGCACGAATTTAAGCATTATAGTATAAAAAACATAGCAAAGGTATAATGTCATTTTGAATAATACATGATGAATTTGTGAACTTGACTACTAATATAGGGAAGTATATAAATGTCGGTGTACCCTGTGTGAATGATTATTATAGTCATATACTGTTTATCGTAATGCTTCACTTTGTTACGCAACTGTTCTAAAAATGGAAAATTTTGAAGAATAACGATTTGAGGTAATATTTATAAGGGTCACGCGAGTGTGGTGAAATATGATTTTACTCTGAAGTCCGTGCTTGAAGTTTCTATTCTGCAGTCCGCGCATGTGTACTTTCTACTATGCAGTCCGTGATCTTTCAGCACGCACACGTGACCTTAATGTACAGTCACTAAATATATATATAAAATAATTATATTCATATTCAGATATATTCAGTATGTTGTAACCTATCATGTAGTCGCGTACTCGATTAAGACCGGCTACCTGTTGGACAATACCGGCCGTATAATTCAATTTGGCCGCAAATAATTCAAATGGCTAATAAAAAGACCAACATGTGTTTTAATTATGAAATATAAATGTATGCGAAAAATATTCATTTGCAAAAATCTATTTGACAATGTTCACGAAATTACACAACAGCATGAATAATTCTTAATAATGTATACGTTTTTACATGCACATTAAATGCACGGTGTTCTAGAAGCATGGTCATCATTAGTGCAGCATTGACTGTCATTAATAACTTGTATTCCATATCTGGATATTTTGACACATTATGTAATGATGCCTATGATGTAGTTCTAGTAATATTCGGTTCACCTTCCTAGGTATCTTTTGCTGCCTCAGTATCTTCTGCGACGACAACAAAGTTGTAAGTATATGTATAGGCGTGTGTGTGTACACTGTATGAAGTATGTATGCATGTATGCATGTGTGTATGTGTGTATGTGTGTATGTGTGTATGTGTGTATGTGTGTATGTGTGTATGTGTGTATGTGTGTATGTGTGTATGTGTGTATGTGTGTAGGTGTGTAGGTGTGTAGGTGTGTAGGTGTGTAGGTGTGTAGGTGTGTAGGTGTGTAGGTGTGTGTGTGTGTGTGTGTACGTGTGTGCGTGTGTGCGTGTGTGCGAGTGTGCGTGTGTGCGTGCGTGCGTGCGTGAGTGCGTGTGTGCGTGTGTGCGTGTGTGCGTGTGTGCGTGTGTGCGTGTGTGCGTGTGTGCGTGTGTACGTGTGTACGTGTGTACGTGCGTACGTGCGTACGTGCGTGTGCGTGTATGTGTGTATGTATGTATGTAGTTGTGTGTATTTATATATGTATGTATGTACGTATGTACGTATGTACGTATGTATGTATGTATGTATGTATGTAATTATGTATTTATGTATGTATGTACGTATGTGTGTATGTATGTATGTATGCATGTACGTATGTATGTACGTATGTACGTATGCATGTATGTATGTATGTATGTAATTATGTATTTATGTATGTATGTACGTATGTGTGTATGTATGTATGTATGCATGTATGTATGTATACATTATAGATACATACAAACACGAAACAATTCACCCGAAAAGCAAAGTATTCAACTAATTTAATTAACAATTAACTTTCATTCAAACATCAACTGACACTTAACTTTAGTTCAATAATCAATTAACTTTCTGTGTTAACACGTAAGGAAAACATGCAAACTCACTGAATTGATATATTAATATATTTAGTGGCGTTTTCTAAAATGTTACGCTTACAAACATAATTATACAAGTTTGACTGTATCATATATAGGTGTACTTTATTTAGTCGATGTCCCTTCACGTATTCATCCAGTTAAATGCCAGTAGATTCAAACATGTTATCACCTCACCGGCAACGTTGTGCATGAAACAACCTTTTATCAACATTAATAAGTCATTTTACGAGAGCTGAAGTGACAGAGACACACAGTACCTAATGACTTGGAAATGTATGTCTTCTTCTTCTTCTATATATATATATATATATGTGTGTGTGTGTGTGTGTGTGTGTGTGTGTGTGTGTGTGTGTGTGTGTGTGTGTGTGTGTGTGTGTGTGTGTGTGTGTGTGTGTGTGTGTGTGTGTGTGTGTATGTGTCTGCGTCTGTGTGAGTGTGTGTTTGTATATATATATATATTTGTGTGTGTGTGTGTGTGTGTGTGTGTGTGTGTGTGTGTGTGTGTGTGTGTGTGTGTGTGTGTGTG
Organism: Escarpia spicata; assembly: GCA_963995525.1. Taxonomy (NCBI): domain Eukaryota; kingdom Metazoa; phylum Annelida; class Polychaeta; order Sabellida; family Siboglinidae; genus Escarpia; species Escarpia spicata. Next base: position 1,419,403 of record OZ023212.1, read on the forward strand.
TGTGTGTGTGTGTGTGTGTGTGTGTGTGTGTGTGTGTGTGTGTGTGTGTGTGTCTGCGTCTGTGTGAGTGTGTGTTTGTATATATATATATGTGTGTGTGTGTGTGTGTGTGTGTGTGTGTGTGTGTGTGTGTGTGTGTGTGTGTGTGTGTGTGTGTGTGTGTGTGTGTGTGTGTGTGTGTGTGTGTGTGTCTGCGTCTGTGTGAGTGTGTGTTTGTATATATATATATATATGTGTGTGTGTGTGTGTGTGTGTGTGTGTGTGTGTGTGTGTGTGTGTGTGTGTGTGTGTGTGTGTGTGTGTGTGTGTGTGTGTGTGTGTGTGTGTGTGTCTGCGTCTGTGTGAGTGTGTGTTTGTATATATATATATATATGTGTGTGTGTGTGTGTGTGTGTGTGTGTGTGTGTGTGTGTGTGTGTGTCTGCGTCTGTGTGAGTGTGTGTTTGTATATATATATATGTGTGTGTGTGTGTGTGTGCGCGCGCGCGCGCGCGCCGAGGAAGGGCATTACATACATGCCAACACAATACATACATACACATACATGCACACACACAAATATATATATATGTGTGTATGTGTGTGCGTGTGTGCGTGTGTGCGTGTGTGCGTGTGTGCGTGTGTGCGTGTGTGCGTGTGTGCGTGTGTGCGTGTGTGCGTGTGTGCGTGTGTGCGTGTGTGCGTGTGTGCGTGTGTGAGTGTTTGCGTGTGTGCGTGTGTTTGCGCGCGCGCGCGCGCGTGTGTGTGTGTGTGAATACTGCACACACGCATGCACATACTATAATGCGTTGTGTAAATTTCAACAGTGTGAAGGCTCCAGAACCGGCTCATAACCCCCTCACAAACATTGTAACGGATGTTGTGGCGGAATTGATTATAGACAGCGTCCTTCCAGGAGGAGTTGTGTGGGATTCGTTATAGAAAAAGGTACTGTTATTTTATTTCCTGAACATAGCTATATTGTTGTTTTCCTCCTGATTCCTTGTCGTCAGGTTTGAGGCTGACCTTGGTTCCCTGTCGTCAGGGTTGAGGCTGACCTTGGTTCCGTTCCTATATTTCAGTTTTCCTTTTCTTCACTTATCTTGCACTACATTCTCTACCAACTGTCTCCATTTCCCTCTATTTTTTTCTGTCAAACCTAGTTTCCGGAGGATATATCTCGTACCAGTGTTTCTGCTTATCAGATCCTATCTGCTTCTCAGTGTAGTCACGATTATTCCATATTTTAATATAAATTGAATTTCGGTCTGGATTTGATGTTTTGTATCTTGTAATCAAGATTATTCCATATTTAATAAAATTGTGTTTAGGTAACTTAGATAAAAAAAATGTGTTCTAAGTTTATATCTATGTATATATTGTCTATACCCAAATAGTAATACCTGCAACCTGTATCTATCAGCGACTTTGAGTATATTTTAAGATTTTAAAATTTGATAGGTGTGACTTATGTACCGTTTTTAATAAATATTCATATACCGCTATGCTATTGGCTAAAGGGTAGACATAAGCATTATTGTGTCAGCTCTACTTCATCTTGGCAAGACCATGCTGCTGGGTCCGTTTTCTCTAAGTATTTGTCGCGCGCGTGGTTCCTGTGATTGTTAAGTAACGTGTCAAGTATTACGCGCAAATTACGTTTCATTTTTCGAACATCTGGGCCCGAGGTTATGAAGCGTACTCGGTGCTCAAGCTCAACTCCATGCTCATACTCGAGATCTCATGCTCACCGGAGAATCCATGATCACGGTGGTTATAAAACTTCTTGAGTTCGTGCTCAACTGAGAACGCCGTCTTGAGTACGAGAACAAAAGATATAGCTCTTAGTAGAAACGTTGCAATTATTTATTGAGCCAACTTAACTTCGTCGTGTTTCATCAGAATAATCGTCAGGCTGTACCACTTGTTATATAATTAAAATATTTAGGTTATCGCATGCATGAAATATTGGCGCTCGATGTAGAAACCGTCTAAGAGAAAATGAAGTGAACGGGAGTGTTCACTGAGCCATTGGCATTGTTTGCGTTATGTATAGTCATTTTGTGAATGGTTTATATTGCTTAATTTTAAATTGTTGCACTACATCAAAAGACAACGTTAGGTTATTTACACTTCCAAAAGATAGCCTTTTAAACCGTAAGTGGAATCATCATGTGAAACGCACCCACGCCTGTTGGAGTGGATCTATGACTATGTGTTGTGTTAGTTCGAGTCATTTCACCGATGACTGTTTTTATCAACTCCTGCTCTTAAACTTCTGTTTAGTTGCAAAGTTCATCAGTTTTGGAGCAGCAAAACTAATCCGACTGGCTAACAGTGTAATTAATATTGGAGCTTCGCCTTGGTAGTTATGTCACTTCGTGCTGTTTGTGTTTAAATGTAGGTTTATCTGACCGTGGGTAATAATAAGTATTGAATGCTATATATAACGTACAGTGTATTATACTCATCATGCACAGGCCTGGTAAATCAAAATTTTATAAAAACAAATGCACTCAAATTTTAATACACTCGAATTTTAACTAATAAATTTAATCATTGCATATATGTTAGAATGCATATATATTTATTACAACATTTGACACAAAATACCCAGAGGTTTTAGTGCAATGTATTTAACAGCATTGGCTGGTCAGCACTTGATACTAATATTACATGTGTATATTTGTTTGTATAATAGGTAATGGTTCAGTTTTTAAATAAACATACCTTCTACTACTAGTATTATGTATTACGCGTAGCTCAAGTTTAACAATGTATACTACATTAAATAAATAAAGAATGTATCATGTGGACATATCACTATATCTAACAGGTGATTACTTAAAATAGGTTTTAAAATATTGATATATCACCTGGAAATTTACTTACACGTTTAACTGATAATTTAGTGATACTTGTCATAAGTCTTAGAATGACAAGTGTATCACTTGTCAAGTGTTGGTTTGTTTTCTCAACTTCCTTCCCTGCTCCTTCCCTCCTCTTTCCCTCCCTCTTCCTTCAACCTTCACTCACATTTTTCGTTCCCTTCTGATACAGACGTAGCCGTAGCAGACCTGCCAATGGAAGACAGCGACGGTAAAGAACTTGACGCAACCACTCTTGCGCCCAATGATTACATTGTCGTGAAATTTGCATCCAAGGAGGTCATACACCATTGCTTGGGCGTTCTTGTTAAACCGATAGATGAACTTGAATTGTTCTTTCTTGAAGCTTTCTGAAATGTAGAGTTTTACTGCAAACCGGTTCTCAATCCTTGAGGAAGACTTTATTGATGTACCGGTTGATGACATTGCTGTGCGCTCCCCTGCTCCTACTGTGTTGGGTAGCACAGCCCGCAAAGAGAAGATGGTCGTGTTTTCCGTTGAACTGACTCGTTATCGACCTCAGTGAAAACAGTTCACGGCTCCTACTGTGTTGGGTGATACTGCTCGTACTAGGAATATGGACGTCTTTTCTGTTGAATTGACTCGTTAATAACCCAGGTGAATAGAGTACACATTTTTTGAAATAGGCCTATGAAGTAGAGCCGGCTGTCTGTTGAGTATTACTACATTGCATGAGTGTTTTTTCAACAAAGATTACTGTGTTTATCAACAAATATTATGATTATTTGCGTGACGCTGGCAACATAAGCTTGTAAAACAGAACCAAGTTGTATACAGTAGCAAGTCATACAATGACAAATAGCCTGTTCGGTTGGTATACAAAATAGTTATTGTCTACCACATCACATAGCTTAATTGCATGTGTGAGCTTAGTGCCCCGTATGTTTACTGTAATTTTCCGTGGTGTTCTGATGGACTGCTGGAAACCAGTAAATCGTTTGATGTGACTGCACGTTTTAATGGATGCCAGGAGTACATTGCTAAACATGTGTTGCGAATTATGTATGCTTCTACTTAAAACGGATTTGTTATACAAGCGGCGAAATCAGATTAACAAAAGTCGAGTCGCATGGCGATTTCACCTGCAAAATAATTGCTAATTAAATCGATTCTAAAATTAAATCGCGATAACAACAAATGATGCGCAATTTGCGTTCATTTTTGAAGCGTGGTCGCGCAGAGTCGTGCAGTGCAGCGTCGATTTTGAACCACAATAAAACTTACCCGCGGCAAAGGTCGGGAAACGTCGCTAAGGGCGCGCGCTTGCATTTTCCAGTAAATGCGCTAGGACCGCGACGCTACGCGCGCACGTAGCGACGTTTGTCGCGCAATATCCGATGGGCTGTTGTCGCGGACAGTTTAGCGACGTACCTCTGGCAATAATTAGGAAGATTATCGATTTAATAACGATATGTGTTACAACAATATTAGATTGAAGAACAACATAGTAATTCTAAGTATTCAAAAACAGATGACGTTTAATGTCCAATAAAAATACCAGAGCTGTCTTTTGTTAATCGTTTTCGCATGATCTACGAACTCAGTTTGTCCATAATGCGGCGTAATGTGTATATCATTGTCATTACGAAAATGACCTGTCTTATACGTGTTTCATATACAATGCTCTTGTTCACTTGCGTGTGTGATGTATTAGTATAATTCACAGTGTACTTTATTTTCTGGTTTGGACACATTTTGTTCCAAAATGGAGCAACGGTCGCCACAAGAGGCCACACTTAAGAGTCCCGCTGATCGTTCTCCCATATTACGCGGCATTATGTAAAATGTGCCTCCATCTTTTGCCTCTTCTTCATAGTAATTCGAACCAAATAAAACTATCTACATGCTAATTGTTTTCAGAACATCCCGAAGTACAACACATAATTATATAAGCATACAGGATGAAGGTGATGATTTTGAAATGCATCGAATTGGCACAATGTAAGTAAACGACATGGTGTAACCAGGGAGGTAGTGACAACATACAGGGTGACCGCGTTCATGTTGTAATTTATCAAAACACGTAATGTGCACGGTTGTAAACATCGGGTGAACACTGTGTGAGCTAATAAATTCATCTGACGTGGACATGAAGTTATAAATGTGTAATACTCAAATATCTCGTACGTTGATTAAACATTATCGAAATAAACAGACTATTGTGTTCTGTTCCAAACTGACACACCGACAATATCTAACTAAGCCATGTCACGTGTGACGCCTCTTCTACAGCCAGTAGAAGTGTGTGTGTTTGTGGGGGGGGGGGGGGCGTTTTCGTGTGATTGTGTGCGTGTGTGCGTGAATGTGATTACTCGGTCACACGGTCACACTCAGATACGCCCACAAATACAACATACAATTACTTCATATAATAATGTATGCCAATTTTCTATTACGTAACGTGGCTGTCACAGTTATTTTTGTGATGAATGACTCTGTGACAGTCAGGAGGTTAGATCAATTTTGTTTTTCCAATTCTAGTAAATTCAGAAATAGCAATCAGTTAATTTCAGTTCCAATATATAAATCCCAATTAAAATGAAATCCTACAGAAAAATCAATTGTAATGCAATATTAAGCAGATTATACCTGGAGTTGACATGCTCCTAACAGAGCAATTGGCTTGATATAATTGTATTGTCTCATTGAACATGTATTTATGAAGACGTGTCAACCTATTCAATTATATATGTTCTTGTTCACATTGATTCGATAACAGAGTAAATAAATTCAAAAAATTCAATTCCAACTAACGTTTGAAATATAATTCAAATTCTGGGACTAGATTTGACAGATATCATCGCCATTCCAGAAAAAAACCATCATCATTCATGCTGATTGTTGTGGTTAGCGCCGCCGTTGGTGTTGTCGTACACAACGTCATCATCATCGTCGTCGTCATTATTGTCATCGTCGTCGTGTGCAAATAGCAGAGTTTGTCGCGGGCTGAAGGGTCGGAACCAATTGGCAGGGCGCACACGAACGAGGCGTACACCAGGCAGCCGGTGACGAGAACCAAGGAGGGGCAATAAGAAGACATCCGGGCTGACGATTTCTCGGACCTTCCGAAGAATAAATCTGAGTACGTGGGGCAGGAAGCGTCGCAGAAGTGATATAATAATTACGATGTTGACATTCCTAATACTGCTGGCAACTAAATGGTTATATGGACAACCAAACTACGGATGTTCCAGGATGACACGTAAAAGGACGTACGTTCGGACGGACGAAATGACTGACTGACTGACTTACTAACTAACTGGCGGACGGACGGACCGGCGGACGGACGGCGAACGGACGGACGGACGGCGGACTAAATGACGGACGGACGAACGAACGTGGTCTCAAAAGCGCCGTAAGACGCAACATTTTAAAACATTATATTCAGGCAAATTACTATATTTGGACATATAACGGCGAATCGAGGTGGGCCCAGATTCTACACAAGTGCTTAAGCGTACATCGACTTATTTATATTAATGGAGCCGACGGCCAAATCGTAACCGAGCGAAAATAACGGAGTCGACATTTCCAAGTTAAGATGCGTATTTAAATGCTGGTTAATGCGAATTTTCGCCCTTCCATCTCACATTCCAAAGTATACCGGGTGATTTTTACATGTTCAATTCTGTTTTATTTTATACGATTCACATGAACCATTGACATTGAATAAACGGAGTGCCGAAAATCTGTCAAATGTGGTCCCTCAGAGAGTTGATTCAAAACATCGGGACAGGTAGTTTATCGTTGTCAAAATAATGTGTTTAATTGTTGTGGTTGTGTGTGCAAACACATACCTCAACATTATACAGTACCACAGTTTTGACCTAGAATAGTTTCCACTGCGCGATGTGCGCCACCTGGTTACTAAGCGGGTCGTATGATTCACTTTGAGGCAACTTGAGAATATCATTTTATTATTTCGAACAGAGAAATCTTAGAACGCCAAAAACCGACTCGCGGAGCCATTATACTGCATATATACATATATGGTGCGGAAACCTGGACACAACAATCGAAAGAAGCACAGTGTCTTGACGTGTTTAAGATGCGTTGTCTCTGGATTATCAGATGTGTTACAAGGACAAACAAACTATATCAAAACCAGACCAGAGAGGAGACATTAGCCTCTGAATCCTTCCGAGATGTCGTGAGACATAGAAGACTCCGATGGTTTTCGTATATCGAGCGAAAACCTCTTTATTGTAGCTTTCTGGCAACACTTCGAAAGACATTACGGTCACGGAAGATGTATGGTTATGTACGGTATGGTTTAGCCGAGACAAGGTGGAGGGTGTGATGTACTGGAGGACAGCGGGGTACCGGTTTGGCCTATGCATTTAAGTCTAATAGAAGAAGGTGAGGTAAGACGGCTCACCCCAATATATCTCCTTCGTCTTTGGTAGAGGTCATCTGCACAGTGTCATTACACACGCGGTGATGTATAGTTGTCTGCAAAAAAATCGAAATATCGATTTTACTACCAGCTGATGTAAGTTGAATGTCCCAACTTCGTAAACCCTCAGGATGTGTATCAATAATTCATTGATGATTAATAAGTTGATACTGTTAGTCAGAGAGTAATAATAATTTATATTCCAAGATTATTAATGGGGACGGATTTACCCCACGATACCATTAGTAGCAGGCGTTTAGCGCCCCGGTGACACTTTTGTTTACTTATTAAACAATGACTTTCTCTCACACGTTCATTACCGCATATTTAATGTTCGCAAACACGAAGTATTTAACGTAGAACGTTTGTTTTTGGTTCCCTATAATATGTGCATCGTTTTGTACAAACCCTTATTTATTTTTGGTGGGCCATCTTACACCGCCTTCCCCTGGGTTGGTTTATATTTTAGCCAAAAGCATCAAATTCACTCTTTATTGTTTATGTTAAGATAATCCCGATAGCCAATCATGATGTATATCCAGATTCAGGACAAACACCAACGCTAACCTTCAGCCTAAACCTATCCCTAACCCTTTATGCATGTCAAACCAACCATAAAATGGTTTCGTAGGTGGAGAGATGGCACAATGCTTCCTCCGACTAGAGAATGCAAACGAGAAGGACGCGTAAAGTGGTGCCACCTTACGGCGGCTAATTCATCTAGGCCATTAGAATCAGGTGGCTATTGACGGTTGTACTAGAGGCGCCATGTGGTGGGAAAGCATTGTCCATTAGAGGGCGTCACAGTGTTCGTTTAATCTTGTAAAGTTCTTTATGCAGCCATATAAATGTATGTAGATTACTACACAGACCTGTATGCATTGGTCTATGTGATGCGCCTAGGCGGCTTGGTGTCAACCCTGCTATCTTCCCGCAGCTCCTGCAGGTGAGCTGGTGCCAGATGTATTGCTTTGCATTCCATTGGATCACACCAGTGAGGCAAAGAAGAAACTCCAGTGTCGCTGATCAGCGGCATCACAACACGAGAAGGAGCAGTCACAAGTTATAATCCCAACCCAATTGACGTAGACAAGACAGAACAACTCAACAATGCAAGAGTAGATGCCTATCACGAAACGTGACCTGCCAGTTTCGAACACCATGGAAAAGGACAATTCAACGAAATGAACAGAGACTGATTGAACTCTGCAGCTATCATGGACTATTCATCACAAACACTTTTCTCCAGAACAAGCGAAGTGTTCTGGAGACATCCCAGATCGGGTCATTGGTACCAACTGGATCTAATCAACACCAGACAAAAATGTTCTGAACACACGCAGCTATCATAGTGTAGATTTTGACACTGATTACTCCCTGGTTTGCACCAGGGTTAGATTAAAACCAACCCAAGAGGCTTTTCGACTTCAAACAGAAAGGTCGTACACATATCAACCTCACCCACACTGCCTACCCAGAGAAGAATAAACTGTTTTGTGATTCCGTTCGAGCGGTGCTCTCCATCAACACAGCTCAAAATGTGCAAGCGAAATGGAAAAATATGATTGATGCTATGTACAACACTGCACTCACTACGTATGACAAAAAGGAACTAACAAACACAGTCTGGTATGAAGAGAACATCACTGTCATGGAACCTGTCGGTGAACACTATATTTTTCTGATAATTTGAAATACAATTGTATGACAAACAAGGTTTACAGTTTGATAAAATAATGGCAGTGTGGCTCAACAGTTATACAGAAGAAACACCAACATCAGTAACAACTTATCTGCAACCAAGACGTAGCGTAACTGTGAATTACAGCATTTCATTTATTATATTCATTGTATGATCTGGCTGGTGGGCACACGTAGAGTAATAGCAGATAATAACATTGTCAAATACGTATATAGAGACTTGAGGGATGTTTTGAAAAGGGTGGTCATGAGCATGTTAATAACTGGTAGGAAGCGTCGAAAGCATGACACAAAATACCACATCTTAACAGGAATTCACGTGACACGTAAACAATTTAATATTCTAACGTGACTAAAAAACGGGTAACTCTATTTCATAATATGTAATATTTAATTTTGGTATGAAAATGCCCACCCACATAGCTCCCTTCAAAATATTGACCGCTTCGTCGACGACGGAGCGCATGCAAATTTACGCGTCATTACTTCATCGATATCAATGAGGAACGGGAAGTGTTGCGTTTAAAATGCTTTCATTGGTTATAAATAATTTTAATTTAATTTCACGTTTTTATTTCGAACACGCATGCAAATTATTTGTTGACATATATGACGCCTATCACATATAATAAGGCACCGTATTTTTGTTTTCGCCCAGAAATGTATACTAATGATGTAAATCGAAAAGAATCGAACATTTACATTGATTAGATAGGAGCGACTCAAACCAACATGCATGGAACAAAGATGACGATTTAGGCATCGAACAAAATAAGTTTTTCAGTTTGTCTTTTAAATGAGTAGGTTTCTGTCACCATTAATGTATATTTATATAGTGTATATTTAAATACATAGCCTGCAGCAGCTGTGTTTCAGTTCCCCTTTTAAGTCTTATATTTTTTCGTTTTAAGTTTTAATGATTTCATGACATTCACATGCTAGTTCTGGTTTCAAACAGACATTTAGTTTGTATTGTTGTGAATGTTTCAGTAATTAGCATAACATATTAGTACTTGTGATATTAGTGAGTACGTATTACAGTGATTTTACCTCACTTACGTTTTTGTGTGGAGCGCATTGGACTATCAATCGAGGGAATTCGGTTTCGAATCCTGTGCTGCAGTGAAGAATTTTGGGCAAAGTCGTTTACTCGACGTTACCCCAGTTCAGTCAGCTGCATGACTAAGTACTTGGCTATAGCCAGTGATGGATATTTGTGTACGAATACTCTTCGAGCATTAACTGTAGCGTGGCTGAATCCTTTCAAGAGAAGTCTCGTTGGTGGTCGATTGAACAGGTCTGCCAGGGAGTAAAGGGTAAAGCGCTTTGTGTAGTACGCTATGTAAGAACTTACATGTTTTGGCTATACAGATTCTTGAACAGTAGAACCTAAGTTTAACGTCACGTCGGTAATCCGGTCACCTCGCAAATACGGTCACCTACGGCAGTTCCAAATTGATTACACACTAACAGATAGAACGTTAGTCCCGTTATTCCGGTATCCTCGCTATTCAAAAATACGGTCAGTAACCCAGTGCAAAAAGGTGAGATTGCCCGTAGATTACCCCCGCACTTATGGTTAGTCACAGCCGGGAAGCCATGATTGGCGGTTGACGCGGTCAATCAGCGACCGGGCGCCCGCCACAAAGGCGACGCCGACAATGCGAAGCCATGTGTGCATGTTTACTTGCGACTAGCCTGTTAAAACCAATATAAAAGATGCAAGACCCCGACTTTGTTCTTTACTTGGAAGTCAAATTCTTATTGGCTGTGCAGATTGTACAGCGTTCGTGATAGGATAGATAATCAGCTGTGTAATTAAAATCTGTAACATAAAGTGTGCTGTAGTGCACAGGAAACAGTATTTATAAAGACTAACTTAGTTAAGTTATTAAATAAATTCTGATAGTGATATGGCGCCTTGCAAGCGGCAAGTCAAGGCAAAGCGACACTTGGTGTGCGATCTCTGCCACAGCTGTATTGCATTGTCCGGCTGGAGGAGGGATTCACCTTTCAGTGCATGGGGTGTCGGAAGGTGGAGTGTCTGCAGAAGGAGATAGTTAGGTTGACAAATATTGTGAAGGGGATGGAGATGGGAATTAGCAAGGGGACGGGTGGAATGGAGAGAGACGACAAGGAGAGAGGTGGTAATACTGCAAGACGATTGGAGGGGAAGAAGTTGGAAAATCGAAGACAGAAAACGTGACAAGCGTGAAGGTGACAAGGGAGAAAATGACCATAGAGAAGGAGGGAGGGAAGATGGGACGGGAGAGAAGAAAATGAGATGGGAGGAAAGATGAAGGGACGAAAGGAAATGAGAGCAAATGTGATAGAAGAGAAGTCGATAAAAGGGACGCTGACTGGAGGAAAGGTGACAAGAGAAAAAACGACAGGAAAGAACGAATCGGAAGAGAATGTGACAGGACAGAAGACGGCAGGGGGAAAAGACAACAACCAGACAGATGCAAACAGGAGAAGGAGCTACTCTGAGGCAGTGATTGAGGGGACAATGAGGAAAGAGTGGGTGTTTATGGGCGACTCCATTATGAGAAAAACGGACAAGACACTAAGCGAGGGAAGGATATTGTTGTTTGTCTACCAGGGGCTAGGATAGAACATGTGACTGAAAGGGTAGAGAAGGTATTGCGGCATGGCAAGGGAGGGTCTATACTAGTACATGTAGGAACAAATAATGAAGACAGGGAGGGAACAACTGCGATAGTACAGAAGTATAAACAGTTAGTGAGGAAGCTAAAGAAGACAAGAGTTGAACAGATTATTCTGTCAGGAATTTTGCCAGTAATGGGAGGAAGGGGGGCAACGTATAGAAACTGCAAGAGGATCAACGCACTAGTTGAGCAGATGTGTGAAGAAGATGGGATGGGATTCACAGATTTATGGGGATACTTTGTTGGGAGAAAAGATATGTACATGAGAGATGGCCTCCATCTTAGTGGAAAGGGGGCAGCAGTTTTCTCAGAGAACCTGCTGCGATCTGTTGACAGTGGGACAGGTTGCATCTATTTAAACTAGATTCGCAGGGGGGACCCACAGCGAAGCCTGAAACTGGAGGCATAGATGAAGACAACACAAATAAATCAGCAACGAACAGTCTGGAAAACTCTTGTGAAGCTGGATATAAATGTGTTTGTTTAAATGCAAGGAGAATAGTAAACAAAATAAATGTCCTAAACATTATGGTAGAAGATATTGACCCTCACATAATACGTATAACCGAATCCTGGACCACCACCGATATATCAAATGCCGAATTGGAACTGACAGAATATGTAATATTTTGGAAAGATAGAAGGAAGATAGGAAGAAAGGGAGGTGGAGTTATTGTATATATTAAAGAATCTATCAAGGCTGATGAAATAAAATTAGAAAGAGAAGCAGATCGCGAAGAAGCTGTTTCGTGTAACATAGTTACAGGAAACTCAACGTTAACAATTGGATTAGTTTATCGAAGTCCAAACATAAGCATAGAAGAGAATGAAAAAATACAAAACGCTACAAGGAAGTAAGCAAACGGGACTGTATTATTATGGGGGATTTTAACCACGGGCATAAACAATGGAAATATCGATCTACAGTGTATGGGGAGTGAGGACCACAAGTTTTTTGTTTTGGTTCAAGATACTTTCCTTTCTCAACATGTGCTAGAACCAACCAGGGATGAGAATGTGTTAGACACAGTTTTGTCCTCACAGAATGAATTAATTGACAATGTCAAGATATGTGAGCCACTGGGGAGTAGTATTCACAATCAGATACATTTTACCATCAAAGTAAAATCAGAAAGGAATAGTAAAAAGCAGTATATGAGAAATGTCCACAAAGGAAGGTATAAGGACATGAGGAAATATTTATCAAAGATAGACTGGAATAACACACTAAAAATAAGACAGCAACAGAAAGCTGGAATATATTAAAGAGTGAAATTAAGCGCATAGTCGATAAATTTGTAATCTTAAAAAAACAAGGGAAACGGTCCAAAAAGAAACACTCATCGAAAGAAGCCATTAGGAAAATTAAGTATAAACAAATGATGTGGAAGTCATATAGATGTACTGGAAATGATGAAGACTACACTATTTATAAAGAAGCACTTAACCAAGCTACAGCTGAAATTAGAAATTCAAAAAGAAGCTATGAACAACAATTAGCTAGTAATATAAAACATGACAGCAAGAGTTTTTATGCGCATGTTCGAAGCAAACAGAAAGTTCAGGATAAGGTCAGTCCTCTAGAAGATAGTGCTGGAAATATAATATCAGAGGGATTCTTAATGGCAGAAGACCTGAATGAGTATTTCATGTAGGATTTTATCAGGGAAGATATTAGTTCACTGCCAGTACCAGAGGCTAAGTTCAAGAGGGCAGATTCAGACTATTTAGGACAGTTAATTGTAACCCAGGAAATGGTAGCTAAGAAAATAAGGGCTATGAAGGATAATAAATCACATGGAATGGATGGGATTCCGTCCAAACTACTATTGGAAATTATAGAACAAATTAGCATACCGCTTACAACAGTTTTCAATTTGTCATTAGAAGAGGGAGTGGTTGTTTTAGAATGGAAAGAGGCAAGCATTATACCTTTATTTTAAAAAGGTTCGAGAAACAAGTAAGAAAATATACACCAATGAGTTTAACATAAGTGATTTGCAAATTATTAGAAAGACTAATTAAAGATCACATGGTGGATTTTCTTGTTAAACATAACTTGATAAACCCATCTCAACATGGGTTTTTTAAAGCGAGGTCATGCTTAACAAATATGTTATGTTTTTTAGAAGACATCACTAAGTGGATAGATGAGGTATCACCAGTAGATATCGTCTACTTAGATTTTTAAAAAGCTTTCGACAAAGTACCACATCAAATATTACTGCTTAAACTAAAGGCCCATCGCATAGGAAATGGTATAATAAACTGGATAGAAAAATGGCTGATTGACAGAAGACAACGGGTAATAGTTAATGGGGTGGCTTCAAACAGGAAATCGGTATTGAGTGGGGTACCAGAGGGATCAGTATTAGGACCTATATTATTCTTAATATATATATCAACGATTTTGATGATGAAATAACAAGGAAGGTGTTGACATTTGCGGATGTGTTTAGAAGGATTAAAAGTGATGCAGATAGACAACATGTATAAGATGATCTTGACAGGTGATCAAATGGTCTGAAAAGTGGCAAATGCTGTTCAATTTTGGGAAATGTAAATGCCTCCACACAGGACATGGGAACGAAGAGGTAGAATATACAATGGGGAGTACTGTAATATGTACTACTGTAAAAGAAAAGGACTTAGGGATAACCATTAGTGTTGATATGAAGATTTCAGAGCAGTGCGGAATTGCAGCTTCAAATAGAAATCAAATCCTAGGATTAATTAGGCGAAATATAGCGTATAAGAAAAAAGAACTAATAATACCGCTGTACAAAACAATAGTGAGGCCTCATTTAGAATATTATATACAAGCGTGGAGGCCATATCGCAAGAAGGACATAGATATGCTAGAAAGAGTACAGAGGAGAGCGACTAAAATGATACCAAAACTGAGGGATCTTAGTTACGAAATATGCCTAAAAGAATACGTTTTAACAACACTAGAGACCAGGAGATTGAGAAGAGGTCAGATAGAAGTGTTTAAAATAATAAATGGTTATGAAAATATTGATAGGAATATTTTTTCTCAGTTAAGAAAGATAGAAGGACTAGAGGACATGAAGTTACATTATCAAAGGAGCAGTGTAGATATAAGAAAGTTCTCATTTATTTTCACAAAGGACAGTAACTGAATGGAACATATTATCTGCTGATTGTGTCGGTGCTAGTAGCGTGAATATGTTTAAAAATAAAATCGACACATACCTCAGAAGGGCGGGATACACATAGATAAAAGGGTTGGACTCTCGTTAAGCCAAAGGCTTCCTTGTCCACCTGCCACGTAGAATTAATTATCTGTGTGGCAATCGTGTTAAATCTACAGACAAAATAAATTGGACACCTCTTCATTTCAATCAGTACGTGGTGTCGCGTTGCAAATAAACATAGTGTTATGGAATACATCATAACTAGATATCTTCAAACGGCATGTTAACATGGGTCTTACCTCATTGGCCTAGAGTAAACGTGAATCAGTCATAGCCTACATATAACAGGAAACATAATAAATCATACTAATAAGCATGCGTAGATTGCCGCGTGTCCGGATAACAAATTTGCCCAAAGGCGCAGAAAGTAGTAAATATAATAAAAAAAACTTAAAATAACTTAAGACATAATAAATGGAAAGGCAAAAGAAAACATGATTTATGAGTATACAGAGTAGCATACAAAGCGATATATAATATCAGTTAGATAAACCCTAATAAATTAAATTATAGTTAAATATATGAAAACTAAAAGAACAAGTTAAATTAATAAACAGGTTAAATATGTAAAATAAATAATGTGCATAAATTTATGAATAATAATAATAACTTTGGCAGCCATAGAGGCTGAAAAGTACAATAGGCACATTAAAATCGTCCACATTGGTAAAAAAAATCGTGACATTTATAGTGCAATGTCACTGGTGCAGACTGCAAAGTTCCTTGAAGACCTGCCGGAACAAAAGTGTGTCTTTGAGAGTGACCTGAGTGTAGCAACACAGTTTCCACATGATCGCGTCGAAAAGGAACGACAGCCATAAAGTTGCAGGTGACATCTCGAAACAGAACAGTCAAGTGAATAGCCGTTCGGCCGAAGTGATGTGAATGGCGTGCAAGGTGTCACGAACAATGAACTATATATACCAGCAGTAACAGTTTGAAATCAATCCACAGGCGCGCAGACAACCGGTGTAGACGGCACATAATATATGTGACATATCCTCGTCTCCTTGTTCCGGCAATGATATGTGTTACGTAATTCTGATAGAAACATATTTCTGATAGAAAACTAGTCAAGTATTAGAGTATGATTGTCAACTGTTTAGCAAGCCCATGTTCTTTAAGTTGTATTAAATAAAAAGAAATACTTGTTGACAATAAATAGTAGGAAATATTGTATACTTGAAATTTGAAAGTTTTGGGAGTCATACAATGTTTTCCCTCGTTGCTCCATTCATAGTTCACGTACTTGTTCACCGCTTTGATTGTTATCCCAAACAAAGAGTAGAGCATTACAGTAAACAATCACGATGCACATATTTTAATAAACCGAAAATGCAAGAACATCTCTACGGGAATGGCGTGTTTGGAAATAATGGCGTCAACATTACCTATATAAACTGATCTGAATGGCTCTCCCTCTGTGACGCGGATAGTCGGTTTATCTACATGTCTATATAATTGGGTTTTGTGTAGCTGTTTTCTTTACCTGCAGACCTCGATATAAAGCCAGTCCGTATATCAGTTGTTATTATTTATATAGACTGGTGGCAGCCAATTCGTTCTCCTGTTAATACGGTCCGTTAGCAGATTGTGTTGGTTGACAAGGCTGTAAGGTAAGTGTGCATTTCATCTGCACTGTGCAGCTCAGTAAATATCGAACCTCGCGGTTGTAGCACTCTACGACTCAACAATGAAAATCGTAAAATCAGTGAGCCATCATAAATCTTTTTCACAACTACCTGCTCAAATCAGAGTTTGCTTTGTCTGTCCACGCGGTCTTATTTTGAGATGAATGGTACTTTGAATTCACACACGCTGTCTGTAAAAATACCATACTAGGCAGTTACATATACTATCGTGGTACCTTGGGGTCAGGTCTAGGTTCAGCTCAGTTCGTATTAATTAAATATATATAAATAACTTATATTTATCATATCAAGCCATGCTTTACGAAAGTGGGCATATTTTGTGTTGCAACCATATTAGTGAATAGTTATGTGAATTCAACCCGTGAACCCGTGAAAAAGTCCACGGTAATTTCGGTTGAGAGACACTATTGGTTTTCTTCGCAGTTCCTGCATTAATTGATAGTGTCACCCCGGTTTATCGTCCGTCGTCTGCGTGGGGATATAATTCAGCACATCCAGGTGCCGATCGACTGGGTGAACTGCCTGCTTTGGTATCGAACTGCGTCCGCTAGCACGTCTGTCACATTTCAACCCCTTAGATGTGTCCTTTCCAACTACGTTGATTCCAACGGTTTGAGAACGCTGCGATCAATGGATAACAAACTGCCTATCTCCATATGTCGCGTTGCACTTCTTAATAATGATAACTTCTTTGGTTCAACCAATCAACTGACCATCAAATCGGTTAATATTTCTGGATATACAAACATAGAGAAGAATTAACATTTGACATGGTAATTATCTCCGACGAAAGGTATTATATTATTTCAGGGTCAGACTCTGGAAAAAATACACACATATTTTCTCGATTATAATGACCCCGTCAAATAACACATTACAACAATCCGGATGATGTTTGATGTTAATGAAGTTTTGCTGGTGTGTTTACTGAAAGGGTTTGAATGAAGCGTCGTTTCACAATGGACATTTGGTTTGCAAAATGCTGTTTAGTTTTGCCAAATGGCACTTCTAACAAATTATGATTATAATAGTTCCTACATCGGCCTACATTTTGTGTCTACCAAGGCTACTCGCAAACAGCCGATCCCGGTAAACGACAGTAATGATAGTGCAACTTCAATATCTTAGTCAGAATACTGTCGTGTGTGAATCAGTGCAAACGTACTATTAAATTAATATCATAGTCATCGTGTCATTCCATAAAACGTCAATGGACACGGTAATTGGTGTATAATTATCGTGTCAGTTTGGAGGAACACCGAAGGTGCGTTAATTTAGTCAGACACCGGACTCTTGACGTATTCTTGCCAGGCGCAATAATATATTAAATATTCAGCAGAGTGGGTCTCCTGAAAAAGGACTTAAGTGATCCGGATCAACTTGCGCTAATCACCGCTTTATTGAAACAACTTCTTAGAAATATGTTAGCAATTATCTCCGTTGGCATATGTGCATAATATAAGAAAATTTTTCTTTACGTGGGCATTTCTTATATGAAACGTTGTCATTGTTTAGTACGTGACGGGTTTTAGAAAATGCAATCAAGAGGACACTGAAATTACAGTTGCACGAGCTTCAGAAAGGTTAAACACATGCCCGGGGTAATTTACACAATACGTAAGCTTTACGACTATTAACAATGTTCACAACGAGTGACGGATCCTGATCAAGTCTGTCCAGTGTAATTAACGTGAACAAGTACTTGTAACGACTACGGAGAATGCAGAACTGGACGCCCCTCCATTATTGTCACCGGACACAGCTACAGAAGAAACTCAATTGTCGGCTGATAGCATTAGTCGTAGAGTTCAATGTATTTCTCATTATATATAGATCAATGGACGGGTGCAGAGAAATACATTACATATTGTGTCACTCCACAGTAGTCATTCGGTACCTTCGCTCTAGTAAACTCGACCTGCTTCGCGTCCCAATAATTATGTGGTATATGAAACCGCGACATGTTCGCCACCAAGACAAACCTATTTTTGTAGAATAGAATGGAATTTTATTTCGTCACAATACACATTTCTGAATACATTTACAAAGGATTACAAAAACACAATACTGCAACCGAGGAGATCCTCCGGCAACCCCAAGAGGCTTATGTCGCGGACCACCTGGACAATCTCCATTGTAACAGTCAGGTTGCGTATTCCATAACATTACGACGTAACATTAAAACAGTACATTCATCTGGAACAAGGTGAATAGTATATACATGAATAGGTGTTTTTTATAAATGAAATTGGTTGTCTGCTAAAGAGATAAATAAAGTTACATATTATGACATGTTACAGTTTTTTTTACTAGATTATAGGTTAAACGTAAGTAATACATTGAATAAAACAAAACAAAACTTAATTACTTATAATACCATGAAAAAGTATGGTAGGTTATGAGTAGAATATAGAATAAGACATTTCAAGTGTTCAACGATATTTAGACAGTAATAGCTCTTTTAATTTCTTTTTAAACTGATTTAAGTTGCCGCAGAACATGAAGTAGAAAATTGGTCCTGAATAATTTATTATAAATTTCCTAAGGTTTGGTCTTATTTGTTGGATGTAATATTCACTTTGATTTCTTATGTTATGGTCATGAATGTTATCAGTTCGTAGAAACATTGAAGACATGCTGTCTGGGAATTGTTTATTCATTGCTTTATGCATAAAGATATTAACTGATATTTGTACAGATCTTCCCATTTCAATATTTTTTACTTTGAGAATAGATAATATTAGTAGTAGAATAGATCTGAGTGTGCAATATGGTGTGATTATCCGTATAGCTTTCTCTTGTAGTATTTTTAATTTCCGTAAGTCTGTGCTATATGTATTCCACAATAATAGAGTACAATACTGCAAATGTGATGATATTAGTGAGGAGTAAATAACGTTCTTAATGTAGATAGGAAGAAAGTGTTTAGTTTGTTGTTGTTGTTGGTTAAATTCACGCATTATCACTGCCTTCTCGTATGCAGCTCCAAAATGTTCCATCTGGTAGTGTGCGATTACCATTCTAGCATATTTGAAATGGAGTGAGCATCATTCATTATTTGGGCAGATACGGGCACTGTCTACAACAACACTTTATTATGATTTGTGTGTGTCCGTGCATGGGCGCGTACGCTGCGTGTGCATGTACATGTGTGTATTTGAGTGTGTATGTGTGTCCCTGTGCGTGTGCGTGTGCGTGTGCGTGCGTGCGTGCGTGCGTGCGTCCGTGTGCCTGTGCGTGTGCGCGCGCGCGCTCACGTGTGTGTATATGTGTCTTTGTGCGGGCAATGCTTGTGAATGTGTGCGTGTGTTTGTGTGTGCGTGCGTGCAATCGCACATGCGCTAAACACATTGCTCGATTGTTTATAATGTTACGTGTGTTTTCGGTAATTGGTCCTGGCTACATAAACCGGACACCGAATATTTGGGAACGATTCACATAACTTGTTTTTTCTGCGTTGCGAGAAACTTCTCGAGTTTACGTCGTAATAAACGTCAATTCGAAGACTTCAGGAATTTGTTTTCTGTGTTCCTAAATGTATATCAAATCTTTCTTGAAGATGGACATTAATGATAGTACAGTAAACACTAACGTGCACGTAAGCAATCGTAAAATCAGTGAGCCATCATAAAATCTTTTTCACCACCAAGTGCTGAAATCAGAGCTTGTTTTGTTAATTTTAGAAGAAAGGTACTATGAATTAACACATGCTGTCTGTAAATATGCCATTCTGGACAGTTACATATACCCTAGTGGTACCACAGGTTCAGGTCTAGGTTCAGCTAAGTTCTTATTAATTAAATATTGTTATCCTAACTTATATATTATCATATCAAGCCATGCTCTACGAAAGACGGCATATTTTGCGTTGCAACCATATATGTACAATGCTCTTATTCTCCCTCATATTAATTATGGCTTACTTTTATGGGGTCATCAGGCACATCGAATTTTCAAATTACAGAAAAAAGCAATACGAATAATATCCTTAAGTAAATATAATGCTCACAGAAGTCCTATTTTTAAAAGACTTCAGTTGCTAAAGTTGGATGACATTTATAAAATCCAACAATAAAAATTTTACTATAAATTAATTAACAATCTTTTACCCTACTACTTCAATGTTTTTCCAAACACACACATCTATAATATTCATCAGCACTGCACACGTGAAAGAAATAATCTGTATATGTCCAGATTCAAACATGAATTTGCAAAAAAATGCATTAGACACATCATAGTTGAGACAGTTAACAATACACCAAGTATTATCATTAATAAAATTTACACCCACAGTCTGTATGGTTTTTCAACATACACAACAAACTTTCTTATTTTAAATTATGAATTCTGTTGTCGTATTCATAATTGCTTTATATGTAATTCGTAATACGTATTGAAATGTATACCTAAGTGTCCATATGTACGTCAATTTGTACAAGAGTACATTTAATCTCCTTGTATTATGTATGTATGCTGATACACTGAGTAATTATCAAGTTATATGCTTTTTATTGTTTATGTCATGATAATCCCGAGAGCCAATCATGATCTATATCCAGATTCAGGGCAAACCCCAACGCTAACCTTCAACCTAAACCTATCCCTAACCCTTTATGCACGTCAAACCAACCATAAAATGTTTTTGTAGGTGGAGAGATGGCACAATGCTTCCTCCGACTAGATAATGCAAACGAGAAGGGCGCCCAAAGTGGTGCCACCTTACGGCGGATAATTCATCTAGGCCATTAGAATCAGGTGACTATCGATGGTTGTACTAGAGGCGCCATGCGGTGGGAAGGCATTGTCCATTAGAGGGCGTCACAGTGTTCGCTAGTCTTGTAAAGTTCTTTATGCAGCCATATAAATGTACGTAGATTATTACATAGACATGTATGCATTGGTCTATGTGATGCGCCTAGGCGGCTTGGTGTCATCTGCCATCTTCCAGCAGTTCCTGCAGGTGAGCTGGTGCCAGATGTAATGCTGGTGTAGTAGCATAGGTGTCTTGATTTTGCACGACAAAACAATGTGTTTAGTAAATTGTTGTAAATCTAAATCATCATGTTATTTTACTGGCGTGTATAGAGACTTCCGGAGGTAATTTGACACCTCTTCATTTCAGCATGTGGTGTCGCATTGCAAATGAACATAGCGTTATGGAATACGTCATAACTGGATATCTTCAAACGGCGAGTTAACATGGGTCTTACCTCAAAGGCCTACCGTAAATGTGTATCAGTCATAGCCTACATATAACAGGAAACATAATCAATAATACTAGTAAGCATGTATAGATCGCCGCGTGTCCGGATAACAAATCTGCCCAAAGGCGTAGAAAGTAGTACAGTATAATAAAAAACATAAAATGGCCTAAGACATAGTAAATGGAAAGGCAAAAGAAGAACGTATGATTTATGAATATACAGAGTAGCATATAAAGTGAAATAAAAGGTCAGTTAGATGAACCCTAATAAATTAAATTAAAGTAAATATATGAAAAATAAAAGAACAAGTTAAATTAATAAACAGGTTAAATACCTAAAAAATAATGTGCATAAATAAATAAATAGTAAGTTTTTTTTATTGGTAGGTATAGAGGCTGAAAAGTACAATAGGAACATTAAAATCGTCCACATTGCTAAAATGTCACTGGTGCAGCCTACAAAGTTCCTTGAAGGCCTGCCGGAAAAAAGTGTGTCTTTGAGAGTGACCTCAATGTAGCAACACCGTTTCGACATGATCGGGCCGAAATGGAACGACAGCCATAATGTTGCAGATGATATCTCGAAACAGAACAGTCACCAGAATAGTCTGCCGTCGAAGTGATGTGAATGGCGTCCAATGTGTCACGAACAATGAACTATGTACTCAGTAACAGTTTGAATTCAATCCACTGGCGCGTAGACAACCAGTGTAGACGGTAGAGAATACGTGTGACATGTCCTCGTCTCCTTGTTCCGGCAATGATACGTGTTACCAAAAATTGATAAGCGAGCGAAAAATGAACAACTGAAAACACGTCCCAAAAATGCTTTTTTGAATGCTTGTATCATTAAGGTTCGTTCTATCCAAACAATCTTGGTATCGTTTGAAAGCTTACGATTTCTGCTATTCAAATATGTAAATGGTTTCCTGATAGTCATTCCTAAAATAAACTATAAACGGGCATACAACGGTGCCGGTTCCGGTGTCTTAGACACTGCGAACGATGTTGTTTCGTCGACACAGTTCACCAATCTACCGATTGAGGCACCACTGAAATGAAAGAAAAAAAGAAATTGTGAAGTGCGCATGTCTGAATCTATGCAAATGAGGAAAACAGCGACGCAGTCGGAAGTTTAATGTACTGAGTACCCGCCGACAACATCGTTCGGAACCGTACAGAACACCGAAAACGGCACGATTATAGGTCCGTTTATAGGTGTTCTATGATCGGTTACCGGGAAATATAATTGACGCTAGAATAACAAAAAAGTGCATCCTTTCAAATGATACCAAAATCCTCGGGACAGGACGAGCCATGAGGGTGCTAATGACCGTAGAATTTCATATTTTGGACGTGTTCCGAGTTGTTCATTTTTCGCTCGCTTATCTATTTTTGGTGTTACGTAATTCTGATAGAAACATATTTCTGATAGAAAACTAATCAAGTATTATAGCAGACCCGTGTTCTTTAAGTTGTATTAAATAAAAGTAAATACTTGTCGACAACAACTAGTAGTATACATTGTATACTTGAAATTTGACAGTTGGGGAGTCATACAATGTGTGTTCTCGTTGCTCCTTTCTTAGAGGGAGGTACGAGGCTAGTTCACGTATTTGTGCATAACTTTGGTTGTTATCCCAACTAAAGAGTCGAGCATTTGTGTTAATACAGTAAACAAACACGATGCACGCATTTTAATAAACCGAAACTGCAAGAACGTCTATACGGGAGTGGCGTGGCGTGGCGTGTTTGGAAATAATGGCGTCAACATTACCTGTATAAATCTGATCTGAATGGCTCTCCCTATGTGACGCGGATAGTCGGCTTATCTAGATGTCTATAGAATCCGGTTTAGTGTAGCTGTTTTCTTTACCTGCAGGCCTCGATATAAAGCCAGTCCGTATATAATTTTTTATAATTTATATAGACTGGTGGCAGCCAATTCGTTCTCCTGTTAATACGGTCCGTCAGCAGATTGTGTTGGTTGACAAGGCTGCAAGGTAAGTGTGCATTTCATCTACACTGTGCAGCTCCGTAAATATCGAACCTCGCGGTTATAGCACTCTACGGCTCAACAATGAAAATCGTAAAATCAGTGAGCCATCATACACATTTTTTTCATCACCACCTGCTCAAACCAGAACTTAGTTTGACTATCCACGCGGTCTTATTTTTAGATGAAAAGTACTATGAATGTGGTCTGTAAAAATGTCATAAAAGGCTGTCGTTGTACCAGTCTTAGGTTCAGCACAGTTGTTACTAATGACATATTGTTATCCTAACTTATATATTATCATACCAAACCATGCATTTACGAAAGTTGGCGTAGTTTGTGTTGAAACCATATTAATGAGTAGTTATGTGAATTCAACACATGAAACCGAGAAAGAGTCCATGGTAATTTCCGTTGAGAGACGCTATTGGCATTCTTCTCATTTCCTGTATTAATTAATAGTGTAGCGAATTATACGCCAACAGTTTCAAATCAAGCCGAGCCAAATCGAATCAACTATTGACGTCCGTTTATTTACGTAAAACTGAAATACAAAATGAAAAACACAGGTATGAGTGTGTGACCGGTTAAAGTGCGTTGTAACACGTTACGCTGACAATTTGGTAATATAATCAGGAATAGAACCATTGAAATTATAAATGAAATATACTATATAACAAGGGATTTCAGATGTATATAAATCTATAAAAAGTATTAACGCTTAACTGTATCATGTTAGATAAGTAAATTGGTTGAACGGAACACAACTCGCATACACCTACACACTACTGCATAATGCCAATAGATATTAAAAAATGAAGGACCAAACTGCACTACAACACTACTTTCCTAGACATGGGCGCATTACTATCAAATTCTACTGAATATAACATGCTCAAACTATGATACAATTGTGCTAGAGTATATCAATTTGCAACTACCTTCGCTCCAGGGTTGCCATCTACTGATGTTCTTCTTAAACGTGTAGAATGTGCGCTGCTCACAGACAAAGGGCACTAATCTATGCAGCCATGACATCACCACCAAAGGGCAGATATCATATGTCATCTTTCCTAATGGGGATCTAGTATAAATGTATCTGATAGGTGGCGCTACTAAAGTGCGACTTCATGCAATATAACACATCGCTAATTAGAATACATGCATTTAGTACAAGCAGTGTGTCAACTGCCTTTACAAATAGTGTTACCACGGTTTGCGTCTTTACGTTTCACTTATGAAAAACTAACAGGCGCCTTTAAGCGACGCCCAGCGCGCTCGTCATTGGTTTCTAGGGCAAGAAGCGACTGACGCATGTGTTGCGCGCGTTTAATTTTGTTGTGTTTAGAACTATAGTACCGGGTACTTTTCAAAAGCATAGTTTATTCGTTGTCGTGCATGATAGCAATGTCACAACTATAGTAGTTGGACGAACCCAGTAGTCAAACACTCCGTGGACATGTTCGTTGTGGTAATTGGAGTATAACTATCGCGTCACCTGGAGAATACTGCCATGTGTAAGTCAGTGCAAAGGTACTATTAAATTAATGTCATAGCCATTGTGTCATCGAATACAACGTTAACAGACACGGTAATTGATGTATACTTATCGTGCCAGCCTGGAGGAACATCAAGGGCACGCTAATTTAGTTAGACACTGGACTCTTGTCGAATGCTTGCCAGTTTAAATAAGCTATTTAATAGTCGGCATACCGCTCACTTTGTCAATCAAAAAGTTAAACGATGCAGATCAATTTAGTAAGTCACGGGTTTTACAAAATGGAATCAAGAAGACATTGAAATTACAGATGCACGAACTTCGGAAAGGTTAAACATATACCCGGCCTCAAGTACACACTAACTATTCTTTAGCCCTACTATCAGTTTTCACAACCAGTGACGTGTCTACCTCTGTCCAGTGTAATGAATGCGGACAGATACTTATTACGACTACAGAGTGTGCAGAACTGGACGCACGCTAATTATTACCACTGAAACGAAACTCAGATGTCTGCTGATAGCAGTAGTCGTAGAGTTCAACATATTTCTCATTATATATGTAACAATGAACGGGTGTGCCCAGAAATGTATTTCATATTGTGTCACTCCATAATAGTCATTCGGTCCCTTCTCTCTAGTACACTCGACCTGCATTGACCAATAAATACGTGGTCTGTGAAGCCACGACATGTTCGCCACCAAAGCAAACCTGTCTGTTAGTTAGATTCTAGTGATAGTGAAAAGATTGACAGTTGTCACTGTCGTGCATTGTCACTGCCGTATCGTGTGCCGCTCCAAAATGTTCCATCTGGTAGAGTGTGGTTACTATTCAAGGATAATTTAAATGGAGTAAACGTCATGCCTTATCTGGGAAGATACGGGCACTGTCTACAACCACACATTATTATGACTTGTGTGTATGTGTGTGGGTGTGTGTGTGTGTCCGTGCGTGAGCGCGTGCGCTGCATGTGCATGTGTGTGAGTGACTCTGTGTGTGTGAGTGTGTCTGCGTGTCTGCGCGCGCGCGTGTGTATGAGTGTGTGTGTGCGTGTGTACGCGAGCACGTGTGTGTATGTGTGTTTGTGTGAGGGCAATGCGTGTGAATGTGTGCGTGTGCTTGTGTATGTGTGTGCGTGCAATCGCACGTTCGCTTCTACGTGCGTTTAACGGGAAGGATGTGTTAACGTTTTTGTCCTAACAATTAGCAAAACAGGTGCTAAACGGTGAATAATCTACGATCTCTCTGAAGAAAAGTAACTGCTTGAATGATGGGTAATTTGTCTACGTAGATTTGGTTAACAAAATGTTATTTAGTTTAGCCATGTGACACTCATTCCGACAAATAATTTTGAAAGCTAAATAGTAGGTTAAGTAGTTGGTTCAACCCACCGACTCAGAAGTTGGGATAAAACGGATCTGGCTTGCTAAATCGAAATGCCGCCAATAGTTCTTACAGTGGCCTACATCTTGTGTCTACCAAGGCTACTCGCAAACAGCCGATCCCGGTAAACGACAATAATGATAGTGCAACTTCAATATCTTAGTCAGAATACTGTCGTGTGTGAGTCAGTGTAAACGTACTATTAAATTAATGTCATAGCCATCGTGTCATCGAATAAAACGTAGAGATTTGGTTTGCAAAATGCTCTTTAGTTTATCTACATCATAATCATTCCAACAAATTATTTCAGCACAGTGAACGCTGCATAGTAGGCTAGTAGTTGATTCAAACCACCGACTCAGTAGTTGGGGTAAAACGGGTCGTAACTTGCTAAACCGAAATGCCGCCAATATTTCCTACGTCGGCCTACATATTGTGTCTACCAAGGCTACACGCTAACAGCCGATTCAGTTAAACGACAGTAATTATAGTGCAACTACAATATCTTACTCAAACTGCTATCAGGTGTGAGTCGGTGCATATGTACTGTTAAATCAATGTAATAGTCATCGAGTCATTGCATAAAACGCAATAGACACGGTAATTCGTGTATAGCTGTCGTGCAAGCCTGGAGGCACATCAAAGAGAAATCCAGGACTAACAATGCCCCGTGTCCATGTCTGTGTGAATCATCGTCTGTAGGAAAGATGGTCACATAGCAGCATGGATTATCTCGTTCCTAATATTGTAAAAAAGTAGGTTTTGGTAATCGCGCTACTAATGTCGACAGCTAAGTAACAAAATTAATGCCTCACTAGAGCATTGACGTCATATTCTGCGTGGATCATGTCACTGTTATTAGTAATTAAGAATTACGATGTTGACACTCCTAATACTGCTAACAACTGAATGGTTATATGGACAACCAAAATACGGATGTTCTAGGATGACACCTAAAAAGACGTACGTACGTACGGACGAAATGACTGACTGACTGACTGAATGAATGAATGACTGACTGACTGACTGATTGACGGCGGACGAACTGACGGACGGACGGACAGACTGACTGACTGACTGACTGTCTGACTGACTGACTGACTGACTGACGGACGGACGAATGTGGTCTCAAAAGCGCCGTAAGACGCAACATTATATTCTGACAAAAAACATGTAACGGCGAAATCGAGGTGGGCCCAGATTCTATATAAGTGCCTAAGGATATCTAAAGTTATTTACATTAATGGAGCCGAAGGCCAAATCCTAACCGAGCGAAAGTAAAGGAGTCGACATTTCCAAGTTAAGATACATATTTAAATGCTGGTTAATGCACATTTTCGCCATTCCATCTCACATTCAAAAGTATACCGGATGATTTTTATATGTTCAATTATGTTTTATTTTATGCGACTCACATGAACCATTGACATTGGTGCGCTGCGTGAGTTTGTGTGTGTCTCTCTAAGTGTGAGTTTTTCTGCGTGTGTGGGGGGGTGCGCGTGTGTGTGCGTGCGTGCGTGCGCGAGCACGTGTGTATATATAAGTCTGTGTCAGGGAAATGAGTGTGAATGTGTGCGTGTGTTTGTGTCTGTGTGTGCGTGCAATCGCACGTGAGCATGCACGTGTACATAACGGTTAGCATATCAGGCTCTAAATGGCGATTAATCTACGGCCTGTCTGAAGAAAAATAACGTCTTGAATGATGGGTAGTTTGTCTACGTAGATTTGTTTAACAAAATGTTATTTAGTTTAGCCACGCGACACTTTCCAACAAATAATTTTGAGTATAGTAAAGGCTACATAGTAGGCTAAGTAGTTGCTTCAAACTACCGACGCAGTAGTTAAGTTAAAGCGGGTCGTGTCTTGCTAAACCGAAAAGCCGCCAATACTTCCTACGGTGGCTTACATATTGTGTCTACCAAGGCTAGTCGCAAACAGCCGATCCCGGTAAACGACAATAATGACAGTGCAACTTTGTTAGAATACTGTCGTGTGTGAGTCAGTGCCAACAGTCTACTCAATTTATGTGATAGCCATCGTGTCATCGAATAAAACGTCAATAGACACTTTAATTGGGGTACATATATCGTGGCGGTCTAGAGGAACATCACGTGTGTGTATGTAAGTCTGTGTGAGGGCAATGCATGTGAATGTGCGCTTGTTGCATGTGTTTGTCTCTGTGTGTGCGTGCTATCGCACGTGCGCTTGCACGTGCTCTTAACGGGAAAGGTGTGATAACCGTTTCCTCCTCGGTTATCGTATCAGGCTATAAACTGTCATTAGTCTAGATACAAGATAATTATTTACAGACTACATTCAGTTACAACTGTTTTGGTAGTCGTGACATGCATAAATTATGATCAAAACATAAAACATACTTAACATATGTAAACAATATAATAATGTGTGTGTGTCTGCGCGCAACCGTGTATGCGTGTGTGTGCGTGCGTGCGTGCGTGCGTGCGTGTGT
This sequence comes from Escarpia spicata, assembly GCA_963995525.1. Classification (NCBI taxonomy): domain Eukaryota; kingdom Metazoa; phylum Annelida; class Polychaeta; order Sabellida; family Siboglinidae; genus Escarpia; species Escarpia spicata. The sequence goes on from OZ023212.1 coordinate 1,448,480, forward strand.
GCGTGTGTGCGTGTGTGCGTGTGTGCGTGTGTGCGTGCGTGTATGTGCGTGTGTGCGTGTGTGCGTGTGTGTGTGTGTGCGATCGTGTGCCTGTGCGTGCGGACGACCACTTGTGTGTATATATGTATATATATGTTTGGGGGCAATGCGTGTGTTTGTGTCTGTGTGTGCGTGCAATCGCACGTGCGCTTCCATGTGCACTTAACGCGAAAGGTTTGATAACATTTTCCTCGTAACTATTAGCATATCGGGTTATAAAGTTTGACTAATCTGCGGCATCTCTGAAGAAAAGTAACGGCTTGAATGATTGGTAATTGGTATACGTAGATTTGGTTAACAAAATGTTACTTAGTTTTGCCACATGACACTCTTTCCAAAAATTTGTTTTAGCATAAATAGTTGGTTCAACCCACATACTCAGTAGTTGGGGTAAAACGGGTCGTGACTTGCTGAACCGAACTGCCACCAATACTTCCTACAGTGGCATACATAAAAAAACGTATAAATACTTGTTCAAAAGTCAATAGAAGTTGCATTAAAATGTAATAAATATGTAAATAAATAAATCACTTAAAAGGTCAAACGGCACTCCTTCCAACCAATTATTATTATAGTTCTTTCATCGGTCTACATTTTGTGTCTACTAAGGCTACACGCAAGCAGCCGATCCCGTCAAACGACAATTCTCACACTATCTTAGTGAGACCACTGCCATGTGTGAGTCAGTGGATAGGTACTATTAAATTAATGTGATAGCCATCGCGTCATCGAATAAAACGTCAACAGACACTTCAGTTGGTGTATAATTACCGTGCCAGTCAACAGAAACATCACAGGTGCGTTAATTTAGTCACACACCGGACGCTTGTCGTATTCTTGCCAGATGCAATAATATATTAAATATTCGGCAGAGTCGGTCTCCTGAAAAAAGGAGTTAAGTCATGCAGATCAATTAGCTCTAATCAACGCCTTATTGAGACTACTTCTTAGAGATACGTTAGCAATTATCGATGTTGGGATATGTAGGGACATTTGTTATATGAAACGGTGTCACTGTTTAGTAAGTCACGGTTTTTAGTAAAGGTAGTTATGTAGATACTGAAATTACACACGCACGAGCTTTATAATGGTTAAACACGGTGCTGGCCTCACACAATAACTATATTTTAGGTTAACTGTTTCAAGAACGAGTGACGATTCCTGACCACCCGTGCTCACTGTAATGGACATTCACAAATACTTGTTTTTTGCTGATAGCCGCAGGATTAGAGTTCAATATATTTATTATTATTATATGTGGAACAATGAACGGGTGTGCCCAGAAGAACATTACATATTGTGTCACTCCACAATAATCATTCGGTAGCTTCTCTCTAGTAAACTCGACCTGCTACGCGTACCAATAATTATGTGGTCTGTGAAGCCACGACATGTTCTCCACCAAAGCAAACCTGTTTATTGGTTATAATCTAGTGGTAGTGAAACCTTTGACAGTTGTCACTGTCACGCATTATCACTGCCTTTTTGTTTGCCGCTCCAAAATGTTCCATCACAGTAGAGTGTGATTACTATTCTAGGATAACTGAAATGGAGTAAACGTCAAGCCTTATGTGGGTAGATAAGGGCACTGTCTACAATCACACATTATTGTGATTTGTGTGTGTATGTATGTGTGTGTGTGTGTGTATATGCGAGTGTGTGTGTTTGTGTGTTTGTGTGTTTGTGTGTTTGTGTGTGCGTGTGTTTGTGTGTGCGTGTGCGCGTGTGCGCGTGTGCGCGTGTGCGCGTGCGTGCGTGCGTGTGTATGTGTGCGTGTGTGCGTGTGTGCGTGCGTGCGTGTGTGTGCGTGTGTACGTGGGTGTGTGGGTGTGTGCGTGCGAGCACGTGTGTGTATATAAGTATATGTGAAGGCAATGAGGGTGAATGTGTGTGTGTGTGTGTGTGTGTGCGTGTGTGTGTGCGTGTGTGTGCGTGCGTGCGTGCTTGTGTGTGTGTGCGTGGGTGTGTGCGTGCGTGCGCGAACACGTGTGTGTATATAAGTCTGTGTGAAGGCAATGAGTGTGAATGTGTGTGCGTGTCTTTGTGTCTGTGTGTGCGTGTAATCACTCAATCTCGTAGCAGTTAGCATATCAGGCTGTCTGAAGAAAAGTAACGTTTTGAATGATGGGTAATTTGTCTACGTAGATTTGGTTAACAAAATGTTATTTAGTTTAACCTCGTGCCACTCTTTCCAACAAATAATGTTGAGCATAGTGAAAGCTACATAATAGGCTAAATAGTTGATTCAACCCACCGACGCAGTAGTGGGGGTAAAACGGGTCGTGATTTGTTAAACCGGAAAGCCGCCAATACTTCATATATCGGCCTACAACTTGTGTCTACCAAGGCTACTCGCAAACAGCCGATCCCGGTAAACGACAATAATGATAGTGCAACTTCAATATCTTTTTTCAGAATACTGTCATGTGGGAGCTAATGCGAACGTACTATTAAATTAATGTGATAGCCATCGTGTCATTGAATAAAACGTCAATAGACACTTCAATTGGTGTAAAATTATCGTGCCAGCCTGGAGGAACATCACAGGTGCGTTAAATTAATCAGACACCGGACTATTGTCGTATTCTTGCCAGATGCAATAATATGTTAAATACTCGGCAGAGTGGGTCTCCTGAAAAAAGGCCTAAGTGACTTTAATCAATTTGCGCTAATCACCGCTATATTGAAACTACTTCTTAGAAATAAGATTGCAATTATCGCTTTTTGGATATGTGCATAAAATAAGAACATGTCTCTTTATGCGGGTATTTCTTATATGAAACGCTGCCCATGCTTAGTAAGTGACGGGCTTTAGAAAATGCAATAAAAAACACTGAAATTACAGATGTATGAGCCTCAGAAAGGTTAAACACAATAGGTATGCTTTAGGCCCATCAACAGTTTTCACAACGAGTGACGGTTCGTGTCCACCTCTGCTCAGTGTAATGAATGCGAACAAATACTTGTAACGACTGCAGAGAGTGCAGAACTGGACACCCGCTATCAACGAAACTCAGATGTCTGCTGATAACAGTAGTCGTAGAGTTCAACATATTTCTCATTATATCTGGAACAATGAACGGGTGTGCCCAGAAATATATTACATATTGTGTCACTCCTTAATAGTCATTCGGTACCTTAGCTCTTGTAAACTCGACCTGCTTCGCGTCTCAATAATTACGTGGTCTATGAAGCCACGACACGTTCGCCATCAAAGCAAACCTGTCTGTTGGTTTGATTCTAGTGATAGTGAAAACTTTGACAGTTGTCACGCATTATCACAGCCTTTTCGTTTGCCGCTAGAAAATATTCCATCTGGTAGAGTGTGATTACTTTTCAAGGATTATTGAAATGGAGTGAGCGTCATGCCTTATTTGGGCAGATACTGGCAATGCCTGCAACCACACATTATAATTTGTGTGTGTGTGCGTGTGTGTGTCTCCGTGCGTGAGCGCGTGCGCTGTGTGAGCATGTGTGTATTTATGTGTGTGTGCGTGGGTGCGCGTTTTTGTGTCTGTGTGTGTGTCTCTCTATGTGAGTGTGTCTGTGTGTCTGTGTGTGCGTGTGCGTGTGCGTGTGCGTGTGCGTGTGCGTGTGCGTGTGTGTATATATGTGTGTGTGTATGTGTGTATGTGTGTATGTGTGTATGTGTGTGTGAGTGTGCTTGCGTGCGTGCGTGTATGCGCGAGCACGTGTGTGTATATAAGTCTGTATGAGGGCAATGGATGTGAATGTGTGCACGGGGCGTGTGTTTGTGTCTGTGTCTGCGTGCAATCGGACGTGCGCTGGCACGTGCACTTAACGGGAAAGGTGCGATAACGTTTTCCTCCTCGGTTAGCATGTCAGGCTCTAACCAGTCATTAGTCTAGATACAAGATACAAGATATATATTCACTTACTACATTCAGTTACAACTGTTTTGGTAGTCGTGACATGCATACATTATGATAAAAACATAATGCAAACTTAATATATGTAAACAATATAATAATGTGTGTGCGTCTGCGCGTGCGTGCGAGCACATGTGTGTGAGGGCAATGCGTGTGTTTGTGTATGTGCATGCGTGCAATCGCACGTGCGCTTCCACGTGCACTTAACGCGAGGGGTGTGATAACGTTTTCCTCCTAACGGTTAGCATATCGGGCTCTAAAGGTTGACTAATCTACGGCATCTCTGAAGAATAGTAAGAGCTTGAAAGACGAGTAGTTTATTTGTGGAGATTTCGTTTGCAAAATATTATTTAGTTTGGTCACATGACATTATTTAAAACAAATAATTTTAAGCATAGTGAAAGCTGCGGCTAAGTAGTTGATTCAGCCCACCAGCGCTGTAATGGGGTAAAACAGGTCGTGATTTACTAAACGGAAATGCCGCTAATAATTCCTACATCGGCCTACACCTTGTGTCCACCAAGGCTACTCGCAAACTGCCTTCTCATGTGCCGCTCCAAAATGTTCCATCTGGTAGAATGTGATTACTATTCACATATAATTGGAGTGAGCGGCATGCCTTATCTGGGTAGATACTGACGCTGTCTACAACCACACATCATTATGTTTTGTGTGTGTGTGTGTGTGTGTGTGTGTGTGTGTGTGTGTGTGTGTGTGTGTGTGTGTGTGTGTGTGTGTGTGTGTGTGTGTGTGTGTGTGTGTGTGTGTGTGTGTGTGTGTGTGTGTGTGTGTGTGTGTGTGTGTGTGTGTGTGTGTGTGTGTGCGTATCCGTGCGTGAACGCGTACGCGTGCGCGTGTCTGTGTGTGAGTGTACGTGTGTGCGTGTGCGTGCGTGCGTGCGTGCGTGTGCGCCCGTGTGCCTGAATTTGTTTGATGTGTCCACCAAATGTACAATAAATCTTTCTTGAAGACGGACATTTATGTTACTTACAATAAACAGTAACGCTACAGGTGGGCTAAGGCTATGAACTTACAGTTCAATAAACCAAAAATACGGTATGTAGAGGGTGTGTCTTTGTTTGATAATGATAACGTCAACCTTACCTTTACAATGCCAAGTCTGATCTCAAAGGTGATCCCTCTGTGAATTGGAACGGCAGCTAGTCTAGATGTCTAGCAGAGTTTTCTTTTGTGTACCTATTTTTTTTACCTGCACGTCGATATATAAAGCCACGGCTTACACCAGTCATTATTACTGACAGGTGGCAGCCAGTTCGTTCTCCCGTTAATACGATCCGTTGCAGATTGTGTTGGTTGACAAGGCTGCAAGGTAAGTAGTGAGTTTCATCGACATTGGGTAGCTCCGAAAATACCTAAACCCGAAGTGATAACACGTTGGTATCAACATAGAAAATTGCGATTTGTGTAAACTATCAGTGAATATTGTTCACCTCCGTGCATAAACCGTTGTTGTTGTGAGGATCCATGTAGTGAAAGATGTATCAGAAAAGACACAATTTAGGTAAAGGATATCTATATGCACACGCTGTTTGTGAAAGTTTGGTAGTTACATATTCTCTAATGATGCTCTTGTACATAAGTTTTAGTGCCTGTACTGTTCTGATTTATTAAAATCCTTACTTAAATATTCTAATTTAGTTTACCAATTCAAGACACAGTCCTTGAAAGTGGGCATAGTTTTGTCCCTCAACTACATTAGTAATAGTATACGACAGTATGTTGACCCTATGGTAACATATCCCCGAGTGGAAACCTTGTATTGTTGTACTTTGTGTCTCCTCTTGCCTCTGTCAGCATATGGTGTCGCAGGGCACAGAAACATATGTTAGTGGAACCAAACCTAACTGGATATCTTTAAAATGCTGTAACAATGTAGCATGTTAGTAAGAACAGAAAAGTTAGTTTTCTAAGATTAGAACAAACTTATAGTATGGCATTGTAGTTAACACGTGGTAACAGTAGCGAGACACCTCCATCAAGTTGAGTTATCCAATACATTGATAGATTAGGAATCATACTTTGCCCAACTCTAATACGGACCTCAAACAACAAAACACCTTGATATACATTTACAGTAACTTGACTCGGTGTGATACCATTTTTTGACATATTTACAAAATAGTTGTGTTGTGCGGTATACTGATAATTACAAACCTGGAGACCGTCCCATTGCAAGTGGTATACAGCTCATCTTGGTAGATTATTACAATGAATATTTAAAAGCAATGTGCAAAATACAATAAATGTAAGAGTTTGTGTGGTCATCATATGTTTATTTTAAGAAATGTTAGGAGCCCTTGGACTTCGGTTAGCCGGCCTAAACACGTGTTAGATATCCTACTGTCTAATATCAAAACTGTTTGTCTGACGCATGGCATATTATTGCGCGAGAAAAGATTATCTAGACTATGCTAACACAAAATTACAGGCAACATAGTCCCTACTATAAAAAAGTTTACCAAATTATAATAGCCAACTATTTCCATACCACAAAATAGTATTGTACAGAAAATAAGGAAATTAGCTACAAATAAATAATCATGAATCTTGACAAAATATACAAAATACATGTATAGAAGCATAACTTTAGCATGCACCGCTTATCATATAAAATGTTAGATGGGGCTGTTAACACAATGTTATACATTTGACTGGGTAAATAGTTCCGACGAAAGGCGTTGTAGTATTTCATATTGACTATGTCTAACTATTTTGACAGAAAATACAATTTATTGAGATGATTTTGACCACAAAAAAATGCACCATAAAAAAATCTGGATCGCCAATCCAGTCAATATAATGTCAACATACGTTTGACAGTGACAATAACATGATTACAAATTAATACTGGTTTAAGGTTTTGATGTAATGCGGTTTTGCTTGTGTTTTTGCTGTACGGTTCTGAATGATAGGGATTTTGACTATGGATATTTGATTAACAAAATACTATTTAGTTTTGCCAAATGCTATTCCTTCCGGTACAGTATAATGAGTATATTGATAGCTGCATAAAGGGTAGCTCACTCATATCACCGGCTCACTCATATCACCGGCTCACTCATATCACCGGCTCACTCATATCACCGGCGCACTCATATCACCGGCTCACTCATATCACCGGCTCACTCATATCACCGGCGCACTCATACCACCGGCTCACTCATATCACCGGCTCACTCATATCACCGGCTCACTCATATCACCGGCGCACTCATATCACCGGCGAACTCATATCACCGGCGCCCTCATATCACCGGCGAACTCATATCACCGGCGAACTCATATCACCGGCGCCCTCATACCACCGGCTAACTCATATCACCGGCTCACGCATATCACCGGCTCACTCATATCACCGGCGC
>OZ023212.1:1470791-1475791 GCA_963995525.1 Escarpia spicata
TCATACACATCTTGTCATAGTCTGTGATCGTATCATCGCCAGATTGTAATCGTTAGATTGTATAATTATTCCGCATGCCATATTGTCACCGCGTGGGACTTTAACCGGTCTGTGCACAATATTCGCCGTTGTGATTATGTATACAATTATGCATGCGGTGTCCTTGTTTGGCTAGACATGTGTTCTATGCTGCGTAATTGTTTTCATTCATGCATAAGAGCCACTATAAACCATAACTTGATTTATTACTCATGGTGGTGGGTATCATTATCATGATTATGCAGTCTAAGTCATAGTTTTGGCCATAATGGTCTCCAGATCCATGTTGGCATCTTTTAGCAAGCTAAATATAACATGTTAAAGGCATATTTGATATAGTTAGGTCACTTTTTCTTTCATAGAATAGCGTAATAATTAATCAGAATGTAGGATATTCCCATGCTTCAGTTCATATGTCCGAGTGGACATACAGTGGACACACTAACTGTCCCACATTCAAATTGAATATGTAGTAAATTTTTATTGTATGCTGTCACATATAATACATATATGATTGTCATTACAAATGACTCATAAACTGTTGTTCTCTATTGCTGCATTTTGAAAGAGTACAGAAAGATTGTCTGTGTCAGAGTGGACATGTTTGGACGGGACAGTCTTTGACACCCTACCTACTAGCTCTAGCAACAATTACCCATTATGTTTACTATTTTTTCTTCATAATGGAAAAAAATCGAGCAGTGGTTTGTATTATGTAGTATGTATTATATAGTGTGATATACAGGCCAATGTGTCGGAGTGGACATTTTGGACGGAGAAATTGTTCTACGATTGTTGATGGGTGTACATCAATATATGTGATGTAGTTCCATATAGGATACCATATTTCTAAGGTGCTCATAGTTTCAGAGTAACGTGAAATTACGGAATGAGACACCAAATTCTGTCCAAAATTAGTACATATCATGGGGTAGTGAAAAAAGGTTTTCAAGACAGAAAGTACAAACGTTGCATGTAGGGTGCCCTGACACATCCACGCATTCAAATGGTATTAACCAGCAACTAACTTGATATCTATAAGAGTAAATTCACCTCAAAGCAATAATAACTGGCGGGCTACGTTACTGTGAAATTGCCCATATAGTCTGATACGCATGGCTTCTTTGTAAATGCTGTGGTGTATAATGCCAGTGATATTCGAAGTAAATAAAACATCGATAAGCGAGCGAACAATTTTCGACTAAAACCACGCCCAAAATACACTCAATTCAACGGTTGATAACCTTACGACTGGTCCAATTTCGACTATCTTGGTACAGTTTGAAACTTACTCTTTCTCTTATTATATAGCATGCAAACTGTTTCTTGGTAAACAATCATAACAAAACTTACATAGCGACCTTGTCATTGTCGGTGTTCTGTAAACATTTGAACGATATAAGTGTCGATTATACACTGTACCCATCGACGGCCGCAACTTTCTAACTTGCTTGGTTTCACACACGTGTCTTTTTCAGTTCTTGATTTCATGATATTAGCTCCACGCAGTCTTAGTTTGTTTTGCGAACGTCGGCGAAACTGATATTCTTGAAGTTGGCGTGCCAGTAATAGGGCCGTGCTATATAAGGGCACCATAACAATGGACGTCTTTATATCTACATGAAGGTGAATAATCTCTACCATGATGACGGTTATCGGTAACTGTTGTGTAATGAATATTAGTAATAACGTCGCAAGAGGTTCTATAGCAAATTAATCGTTTTCCAATAGTCCTTTCAGTCGAATGTTTCGCATAGTGATAAGGAAAAGAGTCAAGTGTGTGGTTAAATTAACGAGCCACTGATCTTATATCAACTGGGAATAACAATCGTGCATCAGTTACTGTTATTGTGGTGTCTTTTGAGATGACTATCTAACTAAATAGATTGTTTGAATGAACATGGTGTGAGTCTAGACTGACTGAGATACCGAATGTATAATAACTTGTGGGATTGGCAGTGTGTGTGCGTGTACGTACGAGAGCGTGTGAGTGTTCATGTGTCGGTGGGTGAGTGCGTGGTTGCGTGCGTGCGTGTGTGCGTGTGTGTAGACTTGGTAGATGCCCAATCAAAATAACTTTTGCCACGCAACATAAAACAACTTTCGGTGTTGCAAGTGACGACCCGCCTGGCTTCACTACTGGTCCTGAGACATTATCTTGCACTAGCAAAAATTACCGTCCTCTGATGAGATAAGTTGGCAGCTCGTACATAACATTCCTGATAGCAATATTTACAAAATATTAGAAAATACGCAGCATCGTTAGATAAACACCATAACCTGATTCAGCGCCCGTCTAACATAGACAACCGCGTCATTCATGTACTGCAATACTCGTTGTATTTACAACATGACGAAGGTCGGAGAGAAAATTAATGTAATGTCTTCGGATAGACGTATAGGGATAGACGTTAGCGTCTACTTTCTGTTGCCAAGCAACCTAGTCCATGACTCAGGAGCCGGTTTCTCGAAGTATTTTGGCGAGCGCGCATGATTCCTGCAGTTGTTAAGTTACGTTTTACATTAAACGCGCGCATTACGTTTTACGTTCCGAACAATTGATTTACCGTATAAAAGGTGGGAAAACTTTAAATATGTGGTGTATTTTTCAAAAGTAGAGGTGTTACATTACACTCATGTGGTCGTAGAAAGTTTGCCGCCCAAAGTGCTAGCCGTGAGGAAACGTTATACAAACACATACGTATGCTTACTCGGTTATATGTATATTACCTACTTACTACGAAGGAAAATAGGATATCCTATTATCTTTGTTATTAATCATCGGATTGTGCGGAATACGTTTCCTGAAGCATTACACAGTGGAAATTACGTTACTAATTAATATTATATGATTTGTTCTTTCATCCTACTCTGACAATATAGCGGCTTTCATTCGTCATACCGCAGCTGCGATACTACTGGTGGTGCTCGATTCACCCGTGACAGAGTCAAGCTGCGGTGGTTTAGAGTTATTTCTTATATTTATGTTTAACAATTATGCTAAAATATATTATACACTGTTTTCGACTGCGTAATGCTTGAACACTATTACTGGAAGCGGCATTGCATTAAGATCACACTGATTTTACTGAAATGTCTCTTCCAATGAAACCACTTCGTTCTGTCGAGTGCTATTGTTGCTGTTCGTTTCCTATGTCAACTCTCCCAGTCTACCCTGTCTTCTTCATCCAATTCATCTGTTGCTAGTCATTGGAACAATTGGGATGCAAATGGGTATGATCCCGTTTCGGAGTAAAATGCGTGGGTTTCATGGTTATGCATTCGTTAATCAATGTTTTCTATAGTGTCAGTGTAATCACGTGACAATACAATACCCAGTTTTATATGCCACCGTGCCTTTTGCACCATACAGATGCCCTCTATAAGTGTATATCTTAAATTATTTTACGATGTCCGTTTCATTGTATTGTGAGAAAACAATATAATAAAATGTTAAAGGTTTACTCGTGTTTCTCAGACAGTTCCACCTAAACAACATAATCCCCCGGAAGAACCGCGCGGACGCGGAAGCAGAAGCGGAACCATAACGTCATCCACGACGACATCAACGATGGAATCCCCGGTGATGTTGTTAGACTGCTGGAATCTACACCACTATATATAAATAACGAAGATATTTGTGGGGTTATCACCACTTTGCCGCCGGACAATGTAATGAGGTAGACTTAGTGCCTATGGAAAAGTTAGAAACATTATTAGATTTTACACAGAGTTCGAAACAATACATTGTACAAAAGTATAATAAATGCAGAAACTATGCAGTTGTATGCGACTAGAACAATTGCAAAATATATTGTTAGACCTAGCATAAACTTTGCGTAGTGCCATGACGTATTATAATTAATTTCAGATGATACAATGCTGTGTTTAAATGTATGCTAATTTGCTATTGTACAACACATCATGAAAATAGGTGGTCATTTCAAATTGTCCAGTACAATTCTACACGAAACACGAACATATGACCCAAATCTGCTGAAAGGGTCTAGACGCAACAAAACATGCTTGGTCCGAATGTTCATCATATGTATGGTCTGTCTCCAGTGTAGCTTAACATGACTATGACGTAAACATAGCATACAATAAATACATACGAATATACTCCTTGTCTGTTCATACAACACAGATGTCAGAGCTCACGAACCACCATCAAAAATAAACCAAACATATAACAAGAATATTATAAGCAAAATAGGCACGCCTCGATTAAATACCTGCCTTGTGGTTAACAATATTGAATACGCCTGTATAGGTAAGCACCTATGCATTGCTTTCTCACATATGCATGTGCTATTGTGTTTAGTTCCTGCAATCTTCGTGTTTTGTTGAATATTATGTTCCATGTTTGGTATTGTTTACTATATATATATATATATATATATACAAATCATGTCTATACTACATTTATGTTATCACAAGTTTTATTAACATCGTACATTTGTGTGTAGCGTGACTAGTGTTTGCTGATATACATTTCCATTGCATGTGTAGTTTGTACAAGCAAACTCAGTTTGTATTACTCAATCCATTGTATTATAATATTTAAAATAGGAATTACTGTATTAGCTTACTTTTCCATTTATGCATACTCTTGCCTGTTTTGTTGTGCGTGACATAGATACAAACAATAAGTCCGACATGTAGACTTGGAAGTTTGTTCCTGATATGTGGATCAAAGTATTATATATGCATGAGATGCATACCGTGTGAGCTAATAAAATACATACCCGATAAAAGCAGCTGATATTATATGTAAGTAGGTGAAAGTGGGGCAAAAAGGACATCAGGGGAAAATTGAAGAGCATCATTTCAACATCATAACAGTAGTTCGTTCAAATGTGAATACGACATTTACCGCTTAGATGCATCCTGGTGCGCCACGGGGCGCTGCTGATTACATCAGTCTCAGTACCCACTGGCAGATCGCATTGGTAAATGCT
>OZ023212.1:1480791-1496045 GCA_963995525.1 Escarpia spicata
ACATAAATATATTCGTTATACAAAACAATTCTTACGGAAAAATTTTTAAAGTACGGTTGCTAATATGTTGATATAACAAAGAAGTCAGAGGTCAAGAACTACCGTTCAATACAAAACGTCATAAATATTACAATAATATGTATGAGCAAGGCAGACGCACCTCGATTCAGTTGCGTTTAATTGCACAGTATGTAACTATATTGAAACTATAAAGCTAAGCAACTACGCACATGCGGATAGCTATCTTACATCTACTGTAACGATGTCGTATTTTCGGGTTAAAAACTGTACTGTAATTCCAGAAAAAACAAACACGGTGGCGGCGTTGCCATATATGTGTGTGAATCTGTACTTAACAATTGCCAGTCTTCTGATATTTGTCTAAGGAATATATCGTATGCTGTTAATGACTGTTTTGAAAGCATCTTTATTGAGATACAAATTATTAAACACGAAAAAATCAATGTCGGTTGTATGTATAGAGCACCGAATACCAGCATCAGCAAATTTAATGACAAACTCTCTTTCATACAGGGAAATCTCACCAGCAAAATCGTGTATATATGTGGTGATTACAATATAGACCTATTGCACTGCGAAGAGCAAGCTGAATCAAAATATTTCATTGATCAAATGTTCAACTGTGGATTATATCCCTTGATCACCAGGCCCACACGAGTAACAAGCACGACTGCTAGTATAATAGATAACATTTTCTGTTCTGAACTGTGTAGAAACAAAATGTGCGGCATTGTTTTAAGCGATGCTACAGACCATATGCCAATTTTCGTCCTGTGTGACAACAGCACTTATGTGGTTATTAACGATGATCCAACATATAAATATAACAGAACGTTAGATGAGGACTCATTAAACAAATTTAAGCACGATTTAAATTATGCAAACTGGGACACTGTAATGAACGAGTCAAACCCTGATTTAGCATTCTCGCGCTTTATGCAAATACTAAATAATACTTATAACGATGCCTGTCCTGTAAAAACTACAACGTATTCAGGAGAGACAAAAAAGAATGATAAACCTTGGTTATCAAGCGGGCTAAAAAACGCTTGCATAAAGAAGAATAACATGTACTTAGCGTTTCTAAAAAATAGGACAGAATTAACAGAAATCCGCTACAAAAATTACAAAAAATAAGTTAACAAAATTATTACGTCTAGAAAAGAAAAAATATTACAGAAAAAAACTCGACGATTGTAAGACTAATATAAGAGCAACTTGGAAAACTCTTAACAGCATAATAGGTAAAAGAAAATCTGATACCACATATTTGAACAAGTTTCATGTTGGCGATAACATAGTAGTATTAGAAAATAAAGAAATAGCTAATCATTTTAACAATTTCTTCGTCGATATAGGTACTAAATTATCCAACCTCATAGAACCCTGCCCGGGAACAAAGCCAACCGACTTTGTAAAACGTACTGTATCACAATCAATGTATATGTCCCCCGTTACTGAGCAAGAAGTACTCGAAATTGTGTCTGGGTGCAAAAGTAAAACTTCATACGGACACGATGAAATCAGCATGAAAACAGTTAAGCATGTAATAAAGCAAATTGTACAACGCTAACCCCACATTTTTAACCGATCTTTGATCAGCGGATCATTTCCAAATTATATGAAATTAGCAAAAGTCATTCCTATATTTAAGTCAGGAGATCGTTTTCAATTTTCTAATTATAGACCTATATCTCTCTTATCCCAACTTTCAAAAATACTTGAAAAAATATTCAACAAAAGGCTAAGGTCTTTCATTGAAACACAACACATATTGACAGATGGGCAGTATGGTTTCAGAAGTAATCACTCAACTTCACTAGCTTTAACAGAATTTGTCGAAAAAATTACATCCGCAATGGATAAATGCCAAAGCACGATTGGGGTCTTTATCGACCTAAACAAAGCCTTTGACACTGTTGACCACAACATACTGCTAAGTAAATTGCAATGCTACGGAATCAGGGGTCTGGCTCTGGCCTGGATAAAAAGCTACTTAACCAACCGTAGACAATATGTATGCTATAACAACAGTAACTCAGAACAAAAGGAAATCAAGTGTGGAGTCCCGCAAGGTTCAATCCTTGGCCCGTTATTATTTATTCTGTACATAAATGACATGTGTGAAGTCTCAAAATTGCTTGATATTATTTTGTTTGCTGATGATACAAACATGTTTTATTCCGCTAGTAACACAGATGAAGTAAGCACTGTTGTTAACAACGAACTAAAAAAACTAGACCTGTGGTTTCGAGCGAACAAATTATCACTTAATGTGAACAAAACACATTTTATAATGTTCAACAATAAAAAGCAACCTAGAACAGATGTGCATATAGTTTTGAATGGGAAAAACATTGAGCAGGTATCATATACTAAATTCCTTGGAGTAACCATTGACGAAAACGTAACATGGAGAGAACACATAAAAATGGTTGAATCAAAAGTATCAAAAAACATAGCAGTTTTGTATAAAACTAGGCATGTTCTTGATTGTCAAGCGTTACACACATTATATAATTTACTTGTTGAACCACATATGACATATTGCTGTGCGATCTGGGGAAATACTTATCAATCTAGACTCAGAAAACTATTTATGTTACAGAAGAAAGCTATACGGATTATTTATAATCTTAATTACCATGATCATACATCTGTATTTTTCCATCTCTCAAACATGCTTAAATTTCATGATTTAGTTAAATACAAGACTATGATCATACTTTATAAAGCAAACAACCATTCTTTAAATGGTCGTGTTCAAGCATTATTTGAACCAACTGCAGCTATACACATACATGATACAAGACAAAGCAAACTGTTCTATGTTAAAAAGACAAACACCACCCTCCGACTGCTGTCAATCACCGTCAAGGGTATAAAAACGTGGAACAATTTACCAAATAAATTGACTCAGCTTCCAAGTTTAACATAATTTAAAAAAGCAATCAAGTTGTCATTACTTTCTACATATTTGTGAATTGTTAATTGAAGGTGATGTTTTGTTAAACCCATGTAATAGTAACACAAGCACTATAGTAAACAGTCTATATATGAGTTGTGAATATTATTTTGTGATTTATTTATAATTCCTGTTGTATTTATTCAGTTTTCATAGTTCGAGTAGGGCATAGCAACACATAAGTCTATGACTTCAGCTATGTCCTTTCAGCAGCAGCAGCAGCAGCAAACCATACTGTGCATGTATTATGTTGTTGTTGTTGTTGAATAAACGTTCATTCATATACTATAGTGGCTAGTTCCTGTAATCTTCAGGCTTTGTTGAATAATTATATGTCCTATGTTTGTCAGACGTTTGTCATCGCACGTTTTGTGAATGGTGAACGGCATATCTATGTCGCTTATGTGAATAGTGATTATTGTTTGCACAAGTAAATGACCAATGCATGTGTTGTATATCGAAACAGTACAGCGTTTTATTGCTCAATTCATCGTTGTCATATATATATATATATATATATATATATATATATATATATATATATATATATGTATATATAATTTAAAATAAAATATATATTTCCTTGATTTTCCTTATACAGTATATGAACACGTGCATGTTTTTGTTGTGTACGCGAGACGTACACACAACACGTCTGCCGCAGAGATTTTGAAGGTTGTGGATAAGTGTAACGGATCTTACAGGCAACCACTGTATACCGTGTGACCTAATAAAATTATCTAACCGTGAAATATAGTTGTTGCTATGTGCTAGCTGGAGAGGGCAAATTGCACATCGGGGGCAAAGTGAACAGCTTTATTGTTCTTCTGATCTTGAAATAAATTTATTAATTCGCTTTGCTTTTGTCTTGAAGTCTCCATATGTATAATAACAGGATATACAGTTGTTGAATATATATATATATATATATATATATAATAAAGTAGGTGGATATTTGCTGATAATACAACATATGTATAATAACAGGATATACAGTTGTTGAATATATATATATATATATATATATATATATAATAAAGTAGGTGGATATTTGCTGATAATACAACATATGTATAATAACAGGATATACAGTTGTTGAATATATATATATATATATATATAATAAAGTAGGTAGATATTTGCTGATAATACAACATATGTATAATAACAGGATATACAGTTGTTGAATATATATATATATATTCAACAACTGTATATCCTGTTATTATATATATGTTGTATTATCAGCAAATATCCACCTACTTTATTCCTCCATATATGTAAAGGTAACTGCATTAACTGAAATGGTTTTGCCTCTTTGTTTGTTTTATTCATACCCACTGCCACAATTTCTAACATATTTTTACTTAGATATTTAAACAAAATATATAGGAAATGACGTAAAACTGCACTAGATGCTTCTTTCCTGTACAACGTCAAAATGTCGAAAGATTTAGTAAGCGAATGTATAAAGTACATGCGGACACGCGAAAATGCGTAAATGCGTACATGGGTGCATGCATATATGCATATATGCATACATGCATACATGCATACATGCATACATGCATACATGCATACATGCATACGTGCACACATGCAGTGTTGGCAATGTATTAATTACTGCGTCAACTATGCAACACTACGACGGCTGCAGAGAGTTTAGAACAGGGTGACAAGACAGTCCGAAACAGGACCTCATTCCAACTCCATAAGTCCGGCGATTTCAACAGGAGCGGAGTATATACGTGTTATTTTTTAAGAAATGTTGCAATGTATGCCTTCACACCGGCGACAAGGGGTGATTACAATATGCTTAGTTCATGTCATTGTATAAATAGTCAGCAAGGCTTCTATTTTTCTAAACCGAAAGTACGTGTACGGAAACGTTTCACGAAACGAAGACACCAACTTTACATGTCTAAGCTGATTGGTTCTCGCTCCGTGTCGCTGAACACCAACTACCATATTTAGACACCAAGGTCTGTTTTCATGCATATCTAATTTCTTACCTCCAAACCTATAAATAAGGCAAGTGCATGTTCCAAACGCTCACGACGACTCGTAACTGCGATTCGTTCTCCAGTTAATACGACTTTGTAGCAGTCTTTTCCTGTTGACAAGTCCCAAGGTAGGTGTGCATTTAAACTCTAATGTGTGCGTTCGTGAAGCCTAACATTACGCAAACTAATATAAACCCGAGAAACGTTCAGATTTGAAACTGAAAATTACTAAATAAATGAAAAACCGCTTAATGTTGCTCGTCACCGCTCAGTATTAGTTCCTGAGTCTGTTGGTCGAACTACTCGAAAAGGATGCTAGCAATGTCTTGTGATATCGAATTACCATGTATTATGTTACAATCGACTGCGGGGGTTTGTGTTTCAAAAGTACTCTTAGAGTTTGTGTACCTTTTGAAATGTCACTTCCACTAATACATTATTTTGAGTATATTTTTACTGATACCTGAATAGCAAGTAAGTACATTGCCCAAATCGCGGCGGTGTATTAAGGTCAGGCACGTCGTGACGTGCCGCACCGAATTGCTGAAAATAATTTTATTTTCATAAGATGTTGTTTCGAAAGGGTTACCAAAGACGAATCCAGAGGGTCTAGGACTCGTGTCCCTCTATACCTGCGGAATTTAGCCGCGCTAAGATAGCGAGCTCCCAGACTTAAGAACGTGTCCTCGTTTTTGCGAGTCTGCAGGGGGTGTGCAATGGATGTTTTGATGTGTTTCAAACATGTTCAACGTCGCTTCACCAACATTTCCACCCTACCACGTCCTGCGACATGATCACCCGACAGAGGTGTCGTGCAGCATTTCCGCCTCAAGTTGCGACGCCAGTGGAGTTTTTTTGGCAAACCTTAAGGGGAAAGTGCAATTCGAAGTTTTGGTTCCCCAGCATACACTCTATGAATCCGCTCTGGGTACATTGCTTTAGTAAGCTTTTACTAAGGCTACATTGCCTACACAAACACAACCGATCCCACTAAATATTCGATATTGAGATTGTTACTTAATGCCATATCAAGTTTTACTTCAATATCTTAATTCGATGTCAGACTAAGCTCATATGTGCAGTTTGGCAAATTTTAAACACGTTACCGTCCCCTAACATGCCTCAGGCAGATCCGCACCATAACTTATGACTAGCTACATAGTGAGATGCGATTCATGTTTACATGCATTCCGTGTAATGTTAATGCATTGCATAAATATCACAATATCGGTGTAACAAACCTAGTGTGGTTATGGATATTTGACGTGCATGGTGCTTCCGGTCAAAATGATACTCGGAATGATACTCGAAAATGAAAACCGAAATCATTCTAGATTGCTTAATAATGCTGGATCGTTGGGCAACAATAGTTCAATGGTATGTACTGAAAGATAATAAAACAAATTGGCCGGTGAATGTGTCCAGTAATTTTGAATACCTTTCATGGTATTGCTGTGTGTATAATCCCCCGTAGAAGTGCTGAGTCGATAGACAGCTGACGCAGCGTTCTTACGTTGTGTCAGAGTGAAGATTGTTGTGTTCATTTTTATTTGAAACGAGTCTTTTGAACGTCACAACACGGCAATTGTTGTGTTTTGAACCACATTAAACAAACTCAATCTCTCATACTAGTTCAAGGGATGGTATATGTTAAACTCGCTAGGTAATCGACAGTAAGGCCGCCAGACTTCAACTAACGAAACATAATTGACCGGAGATGTTTGTTTTATGTCGATCGAGCAATGAACAGGTGTGCGCCGAACAACGCCGTCTACTGTTTCACCCGATGTTAGCTACATCGTTCGCTTCGCTCCAGTGAACTCGGTCTGTTTTGTTTCCCGCGAGCACGGCAGAACAAACACGTTGGCACGCGCAGTCACAGCAGCTAACGACAACAACAATAGCAACGCTTGTAGATGTAGATAACATCACATCTCTATTCTAGACAACTTTGTATGACGCTATTTCCAACAACAAGACTGCCCATGTATTACCTGACATAAATAGACACTTCGAGTTGTTACATAGCAAACAAGTATGTACATATACAGACAGGGGACATTTAGCAATGCCTGCCATACGCATGGACAAATGTAGCATGTATAAGTTTCCTTAAAATATTTTCTCTGGTGTCTGCTGCAGCCATTGTGAATTTGAATCAGCAACAATAATACAAATATGTTTATATGCAAATATTCCTAATATTGTAATGTGTCCCAAGAGTTTCATTCGACCACTTGACAGTAAGAGGAACACATGGTAATGTATGTCATATTTAATTATAGACGGGACACTCAATAAAGTATGGCAATAAATGTATGTATAGAAAATGCACAGAACATATATATAGTAAATATTATATATGTATATATATGTGTGTGTGTGTGTGTGTGTGTGTGTGTGTGTGTGTGTGTGTGTGTGTGTGTGTGTGTGTGTGTGTGTGTGTGTGTGTGTGTGTGTGTGTGTGTGTGTGTGTGTGTGTGTGTGTGTGTGTGTGTGTGTGTGTGTGTGTGTGTGTGTGTGTGTGTGTGTGTGTGTGTGTGTGTGTGTATATATACCCGTCTCACTAATCATACATTTCAATCCCAACTTAAGGCTGAGGCCAATATCCCACCAATATTTACTCTAAATGAGTACTCTACTAAAAGGAGGTGGGAGGTTAACCCTACAATAAGGTGGGAGGTGGGAAGTTGGCCGCAGAAACAGACAGGATATGGGAGGTTGATTCATCTCCCACACGCTCCCTAATGCTAATTGATGATCAGGTTTAAGATCAAAAGAAATATCATCTAATGCAACAGACGGATTGGCACATTAGTACATGTCTTCCCATGTAAATAGTACTTCGATTGATGATATCAATGTACTCTTAATCAATACGATGACAAGAAACTGGTGTTATTTTCAAGGGTGACATTGTATCATTTCATTGAGTGTATGATGTAAATCGAACTATTATTTGATGGTGGGTGTCGATTATGCGAACTTCGTATTCTGTCGAACTCATTTGACTTACTCTGTTAGCATCATTGAGAACAATTGTGCAAAATGTTTAAATCTTCAACGTGCACTTTCTGCAAAAACATCAGTTTTTATTTCAGTCATCCAACCAACCATCAAATCGAAAGAAAGTTTGATTAATGTAGCCTAACACCAAAAGGTTTTAAATCTATATTACTCTTACCTGTTTGATGGTGTTTTTGGTGTTTTTTTCTGAAGATTTTACTTTCCAAAATGTTATTAGACATGTGTGTACGTTTTTACGAAATGCCGCTCCTTCTAATACAATATTTGGAGTATATTTATCACTGCGTTGTTTGTAGGTTGCTCATGTCTACACCGGTGTAGTGAAGCCAGGCGTGTCGTGACTCGCTACACCGATATGCCGCGAATTGTTTCATTTTCAATCTGTTCTTGTTTCTTAACATATAATGAATGGCCTGCCGTGCGACAGTGACGCACTGTCATTATAATCCACCCGTCGTCGTAATTTAGGTATTTTCATCTACAATGTTATTGTGGTCGTACCAACAGCGGGTACTGAATAGTCACAATCACACGCGCTGCTTGTGGTTCATAAAATGATACGTTAGTTAAACAGAACGCTAATACTACCTTGAATACAGACATGTCGGGGCTCGTGTTTCGTCATAATTATAGCGTGATTGCGGCCATTGTGTGTCCGGGACGGCAACGTGTCTACATGTTCCAAAGCATATGTGTAATGTCATACTATTCACAATAACGTAGTTTGAAACGCATACCTTAATAGACAGGGGCACCACAAAACTATATTTCATCAGAGCAGACGAAGTGATATCATTTATAAATATATTGGTCAAAGTCCCTCACTGTGATGATATTTATTGCTAATTGCCTTCAAGGGTGTATATTTAATAACGTAGCGTTCAGTGAAAATTGATGCTGCCGTATATTACTGTAAATACCAAGTCTTTAATCTTCTTCCAGTTAGAAATTCCTGTCATGTAAAAGATACAAGCATTCAAAACATCACAGTTAATACACCAACAAAATCTAATTTGGCAAAAACAAAGCAACAGTACTACAAGTTTTATAGTTATTGTCGTGGACTTTGTTTACACGGATTCTCTTTCCTATTTATTTGAATGAGATATTGTACATATCTTGAAAAACAACTGTAACATTTTCACTAGGAATAGTTCGGCTGTCTGACTCGGAAAGAACACAACGAGTTTCTTTGAAAGTATTTACCAGGTCAAATATTAAGTGTTATTTATATTACTAAACAAACACACATGTTAAGAGCAAAGCTAACACAAACAACTATTTCGCCTTGTCGGTGTACCTTTTTACACTAAGAACATATTTAGTATTATATTACAATATAAATTGGTCAGTGCCGCCGCTATGGTGTTTTTGCTAGTAACAGTCTCTGTCACACATAAAGATTTTCTCAGGAGACCCTTATATAAATTGTTTAATTAATTGCAACTGTCAAGAAGCAGCTATGACAAGGGTGTGTGGCAAAATCAACGAGCCTTTGGTCTTCTTCCAGCAGGGAACTACTATCATATTACAATCACCGAAATTACGGGTTCTATACTAAGAAATTACGACATAATTAATACAACGTTTGCAATGAAAATCATACGCTGTTTGTCTGACTGAAATATAGGAGCATTAAACATTTTTTCCAAGAACTTCCTTATCTAAAAAGCCGGTCTGTGTGAATAACCTTAATACACGCACACTGCATGCAATGTGACCGTTGTCAATGCAATGCAATGTAACCGTTGTCAATGCAATAATTCGTTGTATGTAGCAAGATAGACTCGCGTTGCTCCAATACATTTCTGCGATCATGCGTCTGAGATGTAGTGCTCCTTCTTATGCAGCAGTAGAATAGGTACTTACTGTTTCTAAAACACACACGCACACACGCGCACACACGCGCACACCCGCGCACACACGCGCACACACGCGCACACACACGCACTCACACGCACGCACACGCACGCACACGCACGCGCACACACGCACACACACACACGCACACACACACACGCACACACACACACGCACACACACACAAGCAGTGTTTGCATCGGCATTGTTACTCTCACGTTGACCGAAAACTGCCGTTCGTTCAACGTTTCCGGTTGAATCCCCAGCAACATCTGAAAACACAGCAATATATAGACACAACAACAAACACCGGCCCTGCGTACACACGTATGTACGCACGCACGCACGCACGCACGCACGCACGCACGCTAGATGAGGTATACGTAGAAGAGAAGTGCTAATCCCTGTTTGCTGCTGTATGACACACAGTGGCGGGGGAACGAAATTCATATGGGGGGGCCACCGGAGCTTCATTTTTCTGGAACAAATTTTCACCGCCGCGCCGCCTATTACTAAGAGGGGGCAGAAAACCATATGTCTGCCCTCCAATTGCACACACGTTTCACAGTCGACACAAATACATTAATCGTGTCATCAAAATTATATTTCCACCCGCCATTGACGCTCGCCACAAAAACAAACATTCACGCTCACATTTAATGGGGAGCAGAACCATATGTTTGCTCCCCGAGAAATTCCAGGGGGACAACTGCCCCCCGCCCCCTGTTCCCGCGCCTATGATGACATATCACCAGTACGTTTAAAATATTTCTCCAATAAGTAAACACGTATTAGAAAAGAACGGTCTTAGAAAAGAACGTGCGTTCTTCATTCCATTGGCGCCCGCGAAGGCTTAAATCCATTTTCGATATAAGTGCACTGTATTGCTACACAGAACTTCCGCCAATCATTGCCCCCATTTCCGCACTGTTGTATTAGTTCAATCTTGTTGGAGATTATTTGTTATGCGTTTTTCGGACGTCAAACCTGACCACCGACTTCTATGAGAGGTCGCGCTGTGTTTCACTTTATTTTCAAGCATCGTAGTATTCCGGCTTATACTTAGCATAGTTCGACACGCATATAATACGTCGTACTGACTGCCTTTATTGTGGTTAAGGGGTCATTCATAATTCGCGCGGTAATTGCAGTGTGGTTGAATGGGTCTAATGTGTGTCGAAATGTTGTTTATTTGAGCACGTCTGCCAGGGAGTGAATTGTAAACACGATCAAAGCTCACCGTTTAAGACTTCAACTAGTCACGTGAACTGCGAGTAGTTACACAAGTCTGCATACAGTGCTACCATGCAGTGGCCACTTATGACACCATAAAGAAGACATGTTTCTCTAACTGAAAGCATAACTTACACAGCCTACAAATATATGTAATGACATTATAGTATTTCCTGTTGTAGCATACTCCGAGAATATGGTGTCCTTCATTCGGCTTTTTGCTGCCGTTATACTTCTCGTGATGCTCAAGTCACAATTGGCGGAGTCAAGCTGCGGAGGCAGAGTGTTAGTATTGCCATTTATAATGAACGCTATAATAATATATAGGTCTCAGGGGGCGTATGTGAAGGTATCAAGCGGGAGATCTAAAACAACACCCCTAAATAAATCAACCACGCTACGGGCCTGGTGTGTGTGTGTGTGTGTGTATGTGTGTGTGTGTGTGTGTGTGTGTGTGTGTGTGTGTGTGTGTGTGTGTGTGTGTGTGTGTGTGTGTGTGTGTGTGTGTGTGCGTTTGCGTGTGTGGGGGAGGTGGGTGTGTGCGTGCGTATGCGTGGTTGTGAATGCTCGAAACTACTCAATACGTTTACATACTGACAACGTTTTGTAAGGCGGCTGATATATAATTATTAATAACTGGTAATGCTTGCATACATGTGATTATTTACGTGTATTCTAGGGTGTGCGACTGGATGCCGTGGGGGAGCTGGGGATCGTGTAACTCCACCTGCGGGGGATACCATGCCAGGAAACGGAGCTTGTGCTGCAATTCGGGTGACTTGTTCGATACATGTTTGCGTAAATGTGGCCACTCAAAAACTGTTGCATCCCAGACAAGCAAGTGCAACCTGATATGCATATTCGGTTATCGCTCAGGCAGCAGATGTGTTTGCCGATCTCATGGCTATGGCATGTGTTGTCAATACAGTAAGTACCTTATATAATTGATATGTATTACATCTTTCCAAAGGAATGTGAACTAGTATCCACTGACATTTCACCAGAACATCAAAGAGAACACTCGGACGTCAATTCAGAAGCCAAGACATATATACATTACACCATAGGTTATAGTTGATAGACTAAACAAATTTGTAATAGTAAATCGTACTGAGATGTCATAATCTAAACTAATAGTGTTCGCTCATTAATTGCAGCGTGGCTGAATGCTTCCCAGATAAGTTGAGATGGTGTTCGATTGAACACGTCTGGCAGGGAGTAAAGTGTAAAGCGCTTTGAGCAGTCCTGAGGACTGCGTACTGCGCTATATAAGAACGTATCTTTAAACAAACCACACTCCCTTCATTTAGTAAAAGTTGTTGAATAAATATTATATATTCTGTTGCGCATATAATAAATAACTGTTATATATTATGTAAAGTGTAACATTTAACATATGTAATATGCAACAAAGTTTGGTTAAAACGTCTTCATTCACCATGTGTATGGACGGTTCCTCGTTGCCTTGCTAAGTATATTGACACTTCAATGTGGTCACGACGGTCAAAACAATCGTCAGTCCCGAGTGCGTATAGGTAGGTAAATCACAATGTAATAATAAAAAGGTAATCAGGCGATGCGTAATGATGTTTCAGCAACCATCAAATGCAGTAGTGGCCCATGCGAGAACGGAGCGACGTGTAATGACTACAGCAGACGTTACCAGTGCGAATGTCTATACGGATATTCTGGACTCAACTGTGAAATAAGTACGTGAGAACAACCAATAAGCAGTAACATTTAAGTTGCATTATGAGGTCGTCCAACTTATATAAAAAGGAGTTCCAGTGACCTAACATTCCCCATACGCTCTATGTCACGTTCCCCATACGCTCTATGTCACGTTCCCCATACGCTCTATGTCACGTTCCCCATACGCTCTATGTCACGTTCCCCATACGCTCTATGTCACGTTCCCCATACGCTCTATGTCACATTCCCCATAACTCTATGTCACGTTCCCCATACGCTCTATGTCACATTCCCCATACGCTCTATGTCACGTTCCCCATACGCTCTATGTCACGTTCCCCATACGCTCTATGTCACGTTCCCCATACGCTCTATGTCACGTTCCTCAACATCGTGTCATCTGTGTTGCATGCAGCATGTAATTTCAAGCAAAAACGGCACAAAAGACAACTATTATGTTAGCAGTCTTTGGCTTCCTGGCAAACAATCCACTATGGCCGAACACGGCGACCGGTAATTTTGCAAAAGCGTAATTATCTACGGCGTCGCGTCAACAAAGTCATGTGTCGTTGTCGGGGAAGCACAAACTGTTTATTAGATTACTGAACATTCTTCTGGATAGTTCTTTTTAAATTCAACATTTTTATTTTGATGTATCCAAATGATTTTTATCTGATAGAGCTTTCGTTGCATGTATCAAAACAACTTCTTATGTACCAATGATGCTGTTAGACGTCCAGACAAACTGTTTAATTATCACGGGTGTAACTGCAAAACGAAAGTACGGATAAATTTCGACTTTAGGAAACTCAACGGCTGTGCGCTTTCATTAAGTAACATTGGCACGTTTAGAAGCTGAGTGTATGCTGTTCCTGTGATAATACTAGGTCAGCATTATTAGACAAACACACCAACTTCGATGGCAACTCAGACAACACGTGCACGCGTTTCATTTCGAATTTCGAATTGAACTGTTTACTCATCGATTCCTTTTTTAGCAACACATTTGTGTCCGTATCATCGATTCAATATATAATTGTAATCCGTGATACCAGATATTGTCGACCAGTCGCAACTGGCGTATGTTCACCTCGGACGTGGTATTCGTGTTGACAGTTACTTCAATATCTGCATATCGGTAATAATGGAGATGACACCGTATTGAAGTCAATTTGTTTGGCCCTGCCTTGATGACGTGCTCCTAGATTTTGGAACGTTGGGGACCTATCGGCCTACAATCATTTTAGGATGAATTCTAACTCTGCACTTAATGAAGTCTGTAACGCGATATCCATCAATTCTATACAGCTTGCAAATTTAACTCCAATGAATAAACAGCGCATATATGACCAATCAAACAACCAAGGAAATTTTACAACGATAACGCATTATTTCCACGGTTCGGGATATGGCTGTTGTATACCTGATGGTGAGGGCAGTGCGCTCGATACGTTTATCAACACTTAAATTCGCTTCAGAGTCGTCAATCGATAGGACACCATCAGAGTCTTCATCCGGTAGCAGCGACGACTCAATTGTTGCCAAAGGTAACCACCTGTAGATTGTCAGGGATAAAGAAAACAGTGTTATATTGATCACGCCACACTTTCGAACATAACTGTAGATTGGACAAAACCAATATAATCGAATATTGGTTGCGTAGTGTAGACAATAACTTTTTAAGAGCAACACAACTACGTCAGGTGGGAGGGGTGGAAGGGAAGGAGGGAAGGAGGACAGGAGGGAGGAAGGAAGGGAGGGAGGGGGAAGAGAGGGAGGGACGGGGGGAGGGAGGAGGGACGAGGGAGGGAAGGATGGGGAGGGGAGTGAGGGATGGAGGAAGGGGTGGAGAGAGGGAGGGATGGAGAGAGGAAGGGAGGGATGGAGAGAGGGAGGGAGGGAGGGGGCGGGAGGGAGAGAGGAAGGGTGGAAGAGAGGGAGGGAGGGAGGGAGGATGGGAGGGAAGAAGGGATGGATGGAGGGACGGACGAAGTAAATAAAGACAGTGTTTTTGTTAAATGTAATTTCGCTTGGAGTTCCATCTTCTGTCTTTGAGTACTTAATATCCATCCTCCTACGTTCCTTTGACACAACCCGAATGTCTATGTTTCTAGCTGTAGGCACCACACTCAGCATCATCTTCATGATCGGCCTGGTTACCTGCCTTTGCTGCGTGAAAGCTCATTACTCGTAGTCACATTCAACACAGATGGTGAATCACAGGGTAAGTTTATGCGCGCGCATGAGTACCTGTGTGTGTGTGTGTGTGTGTGTGTGTGTGTGTGTGTGTGTGTGTGTGTGTGTGTGTGTGTGTGTGTGTGTGTGTGTGTGTGTGTGTGTGTGTGTGTGTGTGTGTGTGTGTGTGTGTGTGTGTGTGCATATATATATATATGTGTGTGTGTGTGTGTGTGTTTGTTTGTTTGTGTGTGTATGTTTATATGAGTGTGTGGATG
>OZ023212.1:1496245-1521245 GCA_963995525.1 Escarpia spicata
ACTGCAGGTAACCTTTGAACTTCAGATTGGACATTCTCCTGGAAGTATTTACGTCAACTTTACATTTACATGTCTGAGCTGATTGATTCTCGACCTGTGACGCGGAACATCAGCTGAACATATTTAGGCATAAAGAACTAATGAACTGCGTAACTGTTTTCTTATATCAATCGTTATTTGCGACGAGTGTTTACGAATTCGTTCTCTTGTTGATACGTCCCCGTGACAGATTTTGTTTGTTGACGAGTCCGCATGTAAGTGCATTTTAAATTCATCGGTATGGCAATAAAACACGAACAAATTGCACACAAATAATCGAATCTCAAGGAACTTTAATGAATTTGAAAATCACAAATTATGTGAGCCAGCACAAAATCGTGCTCAATCGAAGTGTTTCTGTGAAGGAAGACTTGTTGTAAAAGTGCATTTTCGGGGTGAAACGTAGAGTATGACAAATAATACTAACGCTCTAAGTGATAGACGGTGGTGTGTATTTGTGCATGAATAGTCTTCGCGCAGTCATTTAAGCGTGACTGAATAATTCCTTATTGTAATTCCTTTCTTGTCGTTTCGAACTTGGGACTAATTCATTCTCCCCACATTGCTTCAGTTCATTCAGCTGTATGAAATACCTGGTTATAGACAGTGGTATAAATTTGTGCATAAATAGTGTAAACTATAACGACTAGGGCCTGTCGATAGACGTGAACTTCACATTCTCTCCGACTTTCGACATTTTGAGCAAACAACGAGTATCTGCAAGCGCGTCATGGTGTTTATGTAAATTTGCTGGGCGTTGCCATTTGGTAATTCTAACCACGACGACTGCCATCTACCCAGGCATCCCGTCAGGTGACGGGCATTTTGCTAGTATATACGAATTGAGCGAAATATAAAACGATGTCGGGGGATTACTCGAACCTCACTTTCTGTCGCGTTCTTTTTTATTATGTCTGAATCCCATTACATTAGCATAAGAACTTTTGCAAACATTGTAGATATAAAATGTTAAAACATCTAAATACACCTTTTGCGAACACATAATTGTTGTAGTTATAACAATAATCCAACAATTCGTCAAATCGAACAACCTTTGTATATTGATCAATATCTACCATATTAATACGCAGAAGTTTGGAGCATCGTAAGTCTAATCTTGTAAGCCCTGGTGCCCAGCTCCACCCACCTCTTTTTTCAGTCTCTTCTTTGGATCATTGACATCTGATCTACCAGTCGGCGATGTACTTGAAGAAAACACAGTAAGGTATATAGCTATAGCACATCAAATGGTCCACTCAAAGATGCCAGAACGCCAATCCATTCGTGTAATGACAGTAGCCGCTTCAGGTTTAGTAAGCAATGCTATTTTTCACGTTGTTTAAGATTTTACTGATGTCTTGCTGGAATATTTTGAATAATTGAGATTTTGAACATGGCAGTTATGTTTGAAGAATACCTTTAGAGCATAGTGTCCTATCCTGAGTTCCGATAACTAAATCGTGACTCAGTCGAATCCAATATTATATGTATATTGATAGCTGCATAGTAAGTTGGTTGTTCAAGTCATTGGCGAAGTCGTGAATCCAGACGAGTCAGGACGTGCGAATTGCCGCTAATTAATAATAGTTTCGTTATCACTAAATGTTGTCCTGAACAGTTGCGTACATGTATTGTGGCTCTAGCAAGGCTACATTGTCTATGACGGCCGATCCCTTTTAATGTCCGTTATCAAGAGCATGTCTTAGTAAAATAATATGTATATAATTATAGCTTCAATATCTTTGTCAGACTAATATTATATGTGATTCTGTGCAAACGTTCTATGAAATATTCACATGGAGATGCACAAAATGCGCTTTGATTAAATCACCAACTGGGTTCTCGTAAAGTTCACGTGTATCAAGTCTTTTATAAATTTGCTAATTGTTATTACATCAAACATTCTGCATGTAGTCCCGACCTGTTTAATCTAATCACTACTTTAATGACACTACTCCGTATAAATCAACTAGCAATTATCCCAGTGGGGGACATTGACTGAAATGTGCATGTTTTTTCCAAGTTATATCTGGCTGTACTGGCTTTGTTTAACACACACACACACACACACACACACACACACACACACACACACACACACACACACACACACACACACACACACACACACACACACACACACACACACACACACACACACACACACACACACACACACACACTCACACACACACACACACTCACACACACACACACACACTCACACGCACACACACTCACACACACACACACACACACACACACACACACACACTCATACACACACACACACTCACACACAAACACACACACACACACACACACATATATATATATATATAGACAGAGTGCCCCACGCCACAAACAAAATGTTAGACTGACAAAACAAGGCTGTCACACGAGCGACACGTGCGTGTGTGTGTCTGTGTGTGTTCGTGTGCGTTTGTGTAATATCGTATGCATGAACGTGTGAACGTGCAAATGTGCATTATATAAAGTCTATCAATTGCGTATAATCGTCCACAGGTGCACAGCTAGTTGTCACAAAACCGTAAACAATCACACTGCAGGTAACCTTTGAACTTCAGATTGGACATTCTCCTGGAAGTATTTACGTCAACTTTACATTTACATGTCTGAGCTGATTGGTTCTCGACCTGTGACGCGGAACATCAGCTGAACATATTTAGGCATAAAGAACTAATGAACTGGATAACTGTTTTCTTATATCAATCGTTATTTGCGACGAGTGTTTACGAATTCGTTCTCTTGTTGATACGTCCCCGTGACAGATTTTGTTTGTTGACGAGTCCGCAGGTAAGGGCATTTTATATTCATCGTGAATGGTAATAAAAACGAAAAAATTGCAATCAAATAACCGAACCGCAAGGAAATTTCAAAAATTTTAAATCAAACATTATGTGAGTCAGCACAAAATCTTGCTCACCGCCGTGCTCAATCTAAGTCTTTCAGTGAAGGAAGACATGTTCTAGTAGTGCATTTTCGGGGTGAAAACGTAGAGTATGACAAATAAATACTCACGCTCTAAGTTATAGACGGTGGTGTGTATTTGTACATGAATAGTCTTCGCGCGGTCATTTCAGCGTGGCTGAATAATTTCTTATTGTAATCCCCTTCTTGTAGTTTCAAATTTGGGACACCTTCATTCTCCCCACATTGCTTCAGTTCATTCAGCTGTATGAAATACCTGGTTATTGACAGTGGTATACATTTGTGCATAAATAGTCTACATTATCTCGATTAGGGGCCTATCGATAGACGTGACTTTCACATTCTCTTCGACCTTCGATATTCCTAGCAAACAACGAGTAAATGCAAGCGCATTATGATGTTTATATAAAGATGCTGTGCGTTTCCATTTGGTAAGTATTACCGTCACGACTGCCAGCTACCCAGGCATCCCATCAGGTGACGACTGTCAACTACCCAGGCATCCCATCAGGTGACGACTGTCAACTACCCAGGCATCCCATCAGGTGACGACTGCCAGCTACCCAGGCATCTCATCAGGTGACGACTGTCAACTACCCAGGCATCCCTTCAGGAGACGGGCATCTTTGCTAGTATATAAGAATTGAGCGATTTATAAAAAAATGACGGTCAATTACTCTAACCTCATTTTCTGTCGCGGTCTTTTTTTATTATGTCTGAACCTCATTACATTAGCATAAAATGTTAAAACATCTAAATACACCTTTTGCGAACACATAACTGTTGTAGTTATAACAATAATCCAACAATTCGTCAAATCGAACAACTTTTGTATATTTATCAATATCTACCATATTAATACGCAAACGTTTGGAGCATCGTAAGTCTAGTCTTGTAAGCCCAGGAGCCGAGCTCCACTCGCCTCGTTTTTCATTTGCTTCTTTGGATCATTGACGTCTGATCTACCAGTCCTGAGTTCCGATAAATAAATCGTGACTTAGTCGAATCCAATATTATATGTATATTGATAGCTGCATAGTAAGTTGCTTGTTGAAGTCTTTGGCGGAGTCGTGAATCCAGACGAGTCAGGACGTGCGAATTGCCGCTAATTAATAATAGTTTCGTTATCACTAAACGTTGTCCTGAACAGTTGCATTCACGTATTGTGGCTCTAGCAAGGCTACATTGTCTACGACGGCCGATCCCTTTAAATGTCCGTTGTCAAGACCATTTCTTAGTAAAATAATATGTATATGTGGTTCTGTGCAAACGTTCTATGAAATATGATAGTCTTGAACATACCGTCAACATTGACCATAATTACCGTAATTGTCGTATGAATGTCTTTCCAAATGGAGATACGCCAAAGGCGTTTTAATTAAATCACCCACTGGGTTCTCGTAAAGTTCACGTCTATCAAGTCTTTTATAAACTTGCCAATTGTTATTACATCAAACATTCTGCATGTAGTCCCGACCTGTTTAATCTAATCACTACTTTAATGACACTACTCCGTAGAAATCAACCAGCAATTATCCCAGTGGGGGACATTGACCGAAATGTGCAAACTATTCCCACGTTATATCTGGCTATACTGGCTTTGTTTATTAAGTCAGGTGTCTCAGACCTCGTAATTACGAACAGTAAGAAATCAACCAGCAATTATCCCAGTGGGGGACATTGACTGAAATGTGCAAACTATTCCCACGTTATATCTGGCTATACTGGCTTTGTTTATTAAGTCATGTGTCTCAGACCTCGTAATTACGAACAGTAAGAAATCGCACTTGTACGTTCAAATGTATCGTGTACAATGGAACGTGGTATTAGAGTCACCCACGGCACTGGGCAAAAGTGATCCTAATAGCGATGTGACCCTAGTATTGAATATGGATACTGAAGCATCATGGGAATTTTGAAATTTGTTCAGATACATGTGATTTTAATAGCAATGCATACTAAGCAAATGCATTGTTGATATCAAGTAGGGCCTAAAGTGTAGTGTCTGGATTATTTTTGGATACAGTTATTAGATTTTCCTAAAATGTTAAGGAGAGTGTACATTTATAGAGAGAACGTAATATAATGGGATTTAATACAAATTAAATGTGTTGTATGTTCATACTGCATACAGTCATCATTTATTGGCTAAGTTCTAGAGACGATGTGTGAAAATATGGAACTATGTATGACAAGGAAGGATAGTCGCAGTACGTTCGAGGACATCAAATCTATGACACAGTCGTTCAAACCTAGACTTGGCGTTATCAAAGACGAAACAGGAATGACTCTGGCAGGAAGCGACGACATACTTGAAAGATGGAAGCAATATTGTGAAAGCAAGAAAGAAGAAACATAAGACGTAGGCATGGTTGAAGGAAGGGAGTGGACAGAACCAGAAGATGAATTTGAGCCTTTGCGTCGTGGGCAATAAAAAGTCTAAAAGACGGAAAATCACCTGACACTGATGACATCACTGCAGAGCTAACAAGAGCAAGTGGCGAAGCAGGCGTGGAAATGTATCATACATTATGCAAGAAAATATGGAGAAGTGGAACATGGCCCATGGACTGGAAACGAGCCATCCTTATACCAATACCGCAAAAAGTTACAAACAAGAATGCTCAAACCACAGGACTATATCCCTCATCAGCCATGCGAGCAAAATTATGATAAAAATCATAATGAAGAGAATCACAACAAAATTAGAATGTTAAGTAAACAGAACACAAACTAGTTTCCGGACTGGAAGAGGAACAAGAGATCACATTTTCAACCTGAAGATGTTAATTAAAAAATGCAGAGAATTCAGCCATGATCTTATGATCTGTTTCATAGATTATTCAAACGCTTTTGATAATGTTATTTATTAACAACTCTGGAAAACCTTGATACTCATGGGATTTAACCAGAAAATTACATCCCTTATTCGAAATGTATATGTTAGACAGCAGTCTGCAGTGAAATTAGAATGTAGTACCACAGATTGGTTCCCAGTCGGCAAGGGAGTGAGACAGGGGTGCATTTTGTCCCCCACCTATTTAGTCTTTACACAGAGAATGTCATGAGAGAGATCGAGAAGGACACGAGAAGCAAGTATTTTAATGGACTGAAAGTCAATGGACAGGAAATATATGAATTGAGATATGCCGATGACACAGCGTTAATATCCGATACAAAAGAAGGATTGGATAAACTGATAACTACTGTTAAGGAACACAGTGAGATGAAAGGATTGAACCTAAACGTAAAGAAGACTAAGATTATGGATGTGGAGATATGTCGAGAACCATCAGAAGTCATAGTAGATGGCGAGGAAATAGAACGAGTGGAAAGTTTTGAATATCTGGGGTCACTGATAGAAGCGGATGGAGATGGGACGAAAGAGATCAAGCGGAGGTTGGCAATGGCGAGTAAAAAGTTGACGGAGATGTAGAAGCTGTGGGAAGCAACGAACGAAGATATGAAACTACGAAATAATTATTATCTCAGTCTGCAAATTTCCAACTGCTACATATGGGTGCGAAACCTGGACTCTTAATAAGAACATTACTAAACGATTAAATGCATTTGAAAACAAGTGTTATAGAAAGATATTACGATTTTCGTGAACTGAACGTAGAACTAGCGAATCCATCGCAGATGAGCTTGGTGTTATATCCGGGACTTTATTGAACTTTGTAAAGAAACAGAAACTAAGTTAATTCGGCCATGTTAAACGGCATGAATCTCTATAAAAGGGAAAGTGGAAGGCAGCAGGAGCAGAGGAAGACATAGGAAACAATGGGAGAAGGACATTGAGGAATGGGTCGGAGCAGACGTCTGGCGCGTGGCGAAATTGGAAAACGAAAGAGCTATCTATAGACAATCCATCAAGGCTGCAACGACCGGAAATGGATAAGCTAACCCAACCAACCAACCAACCAACCAACCAACCAACCAACCAACCAACCAACCAACCAACCAACCGTCTCGGTTCACGGATTCTGATGATATTACAGTTATATGTAATTGAGGTCATTTGAAGATTTTCAGGAGTTCGTCAACAGTTGTTTATGGGTGACCAATAACACTTTGTTATTACTTCTTATAACGTATATTTATATGTATATGTATCTCTACATGAGCTACGTTACTTTGTACGAGAAAGGTCCTTAATAGGTGGCCAACTTATAATTGTATAATTTATTTGGTTTATTGTACTTATTAAAAGTGTATTCCACTTGTTCCCCTGCGGTGTGCCATATTCAAGTTCTACCCATCCTTGTTGCACCTGAACCTTTGTCACGAGTCAGTCACATTTGTTGCCGCCAATCCATGAGCTAATTTTTTTGGCAGAATGAGTTTTGACTATTGCTATTTTGTTTGAAAAGTGTTAAAGTGTAGTGTTCTATCACAGATTCTGAAATATCACTCCTTCGAATTTCGTACATTGATAGCTGCATTGTAAGTAGGTTGTTCAAAAACCTGGCTGTGTACGGAAGCCAGGCGCGTCTTGACTTGCTGCAACGAATTGCCGTTAATTAGTAATAGCTTTGTTATCACTCTAGGCCCCTATATTGTTGCGGACAATTACATTGCATACGCATATAGTGTGGTTTGACTAGGACTACCCTGCCTATAGGCCTATACAAACACAGCCGATCCCTTTTAATGTCCATTATCAAGACCACCTATAAACACCATAATATCATATTGTTCTAGTTTCGGTATCTTTGTTGTCAGACTAATCTTATGGTGCTTCTGTGCAAATAATTATACTTCTCCATAAAAACCAGCAATGTTCACACTGGGGGATATTGACCGATAAGTGTACAACATTGCTCCGCATATGTCTGTGGTGATTCAGAGTATCAGTTCACCACATAAACATGTGTGCTGACATGTGTGCTGACATGTGTGCTGACATGTGTGCTGACATGTGTGCTGACATGGTATTATCAAAGGCATATTAATATACCTAATAAAACGTTTTCGCCGCTTGTCGAGTGGCGCCCTCTTGCGGTTGGATGGCAGACGGGGCAACATGACCGCTTCGTTATTACGGAAATGAATAAATAAAACGAACATCTGTAGGCGAACGTTCGTTGGAACACAACGCTTATTCCATAAATATGCACTGCTGTCAGCCCGTGTGTCTCAGCCCCAATATTTTGGTGGGAGCTGGAATTAGGATTAGGCCCAAATATTTTGGAAAGGGGAGCAGTTGGAAATGTTTTTTCAGTCTGAAGGGGAGGCGCGGTAGGAGATGTTTAGTCAGTCTCAAAGGAGTCTCAAGGGGGTGAAATTGGAGGCTTTTGGTGAGTTTCAACATCAGTGAACGTCACCGTGAAAAACTGTCAACAGTACCTCCCCTCCCCCGTCTTCTGATGTCAAGGTCCGACAGCTGAGTGGGGCAGCAACTCTGGCGCTGCCAACCCATTATTAATTTTGTTTCGGCGCCAGTGCCTAACACGCACGCACGCACGCACGCACGCACGCACACACAGAGACACACAGACATACGCACACAGACACAGAAGGCACAGACACAGGCCCACACACACATGCACACACACACACACACACACACACACACACACACACACACACGAACGCACGAACGCACAACCACTTTGATTGCCGAGGTGTTCGGCTTTCGCTTAATATATTACACACCATGGTCAAGTGTCGTAAACTATTTTATTTGTTTTATTAATTAATAAATTATATTACAGCTGTATATAGGTTAATTGATTGACTAATGTATTTTCGATTTTTGAAAATGGTAGGAATATGGGATTGATCCTTCATTCATTATATACTACTTATTACGCTGGTTTGATCCAGTTGTAGAGATCAATTAAATGGATAATTACTATGACTATTTTACTATTTACACATAAATAATGTGTAGCGAGTGTAGCGCCGTGGTGCAGTGGCTAGAGCTTTGGACTCTCAAACGAGAGAACCCGGGTTCGAATCCTGTGCGGCAGTGTCGAACCTTGGGCAAGTTCGTTCACTATACGTTGCTCCAGTTCACTCAGCTGTATGAATGAGTACCTGGCTGTAGACAGTGGTGGATATTTGCGTACGAATAGCCTTCGCGCATTAAATGCAGCGTGGCTGGATGCTTCCCAGAAAGTCGAGATGGTGTTCGATTGAACAGGGAGTAAAGTGTAAAGCGCTTTTTAGCGTGTAAAGCGCTAAAGGACTGGATACTGCGCTATATAAGAACTTACCTTTATTATTATTAGTATTTTCAATGACTCTTATTTACTTGATATTGGACATTTTAATTTTATTCTGCATCCTAGCACAAAATAGACAGTATCAAAGCTGTAATCACGATGTGTTCATCGGCAATTTAACACTAGGCACATACAACATTAGGAGGACTTTCAATCCCGCTACTTGGGGCGCCACCTCTCAGCAGTGGGACAACGCTATTCAAGAGGAGAAGCTAGTGATTGACAGGTATTATTCTTAATACGGCTTTGGTAGTATTGCATAAAACATGCATACATTGTCAAAAGTTTATTTGTTGGTATACAGTAGATATCTTCATAAGTTATTTACTTACGCTACCAGGCACCATCCATAAATAGACCACATACGATTTCCTGGTGTTTTGCAATGTGATGATCATAACACAGATGTTTGCATTTAATACTTGGCCTACGTTATTTGCTGTTGCAGCCTACTCCGGAAATATGATGTCCTTCATACATCTTACTGCTGCTGTGACGCTACTGGTGGCACTCCAGTCACACGTGACAGAATCAACCTGCGGCAACATAAAGTTAGTATTGACATTTATAGTGTGCTTGCTTGCGTGCGTACGTGCGTGCGTGCGTGCGTGTGTGGGTTGTGAATTCCACTACCCGGCGTGGCTTGTAACTATTTCCCTTCGGAGGGTGTCTCCAATTAATGTACGTTTTTGAATTTCTTTTTTGATGCTGATTTGGTTTGTAGTGTTCGAGAGTTCTGTGTTCGTGGTCTTATCTTGCCATTTGATTTGAAGACTGTGTCTGAGTCATTTGTTGATGAACGTTTATAATTTGTGTTTTGTTGTTTTGGCAATTCCGAGCTGTATAGCAGTACTCGTTTCACGTTCGTCTTTAATATTTTTATTTTCTTTCTTTCTGAAAAGGATGGTGTGTTCCACACTGTCTTTAAAGTGAAGAATGTATGGCCTTTCCATTCCTGCATATGGCATCTTCGTATGTCCCTTTGCATGGCACTACAATGTCGAGATAGCTATATTTGGTGTCCGTTTCTATATACATTCATTTGATATGTCCCTGATCAAATCAATGTTTGCGAAATTTACTTGATGCTTAACAAGATTTAATAAGATTGGCGTCCAGAGCTACAAGCTCCAGACGGCATGCGGACAAGGAAATATTTGCGTATCGAGAGTCCAACAATTTTCCACCTATGTATAACCCGCCCTCGTCAGATAACTGTAAATTTTATTGTTGAACGTATTCACATATCTAGCATTAACACAATCATCAGATAATTTGTTCCAGTAATTTGTATTGTCCTCTGAGAGAATGATTTATCATATCCCACTTACACTGTTCCTTGACTAATGCTGCATTGTGCCCTCTGGTTATACTACCTTCTTTCAGTTTGAAGAAAATAGTTTTATTAATATCCTCATAACCATTCAATATCTTAAGCATTTCTATTTGGTCTCCTCTTAGTCTCCTAGTCTCCAGTGTTGTCAATCCACATTCTGATAGGCGTCTTTCATAACCAAGATCTCTCAGTTCAGTAATCAACTTAGTTGCATTTCGTTGGACTCTTTCTAGCTTATCTATGTCCTTCTTACAATATGGCCTCGGTGCTTGTATACAATATTCTAAATGTTGCCTAACTACTGCTTTGTACAGTGGTGCAATTAGCTGTTTCTCCTTATATGTGATATTTCTCCTAATTAGCCCTAGTATTTGGTTACACTTTGAAGCAGCAATTCTACATTGCTCCGAAACGTTCATGTCAGCACTAACTGTTACTCCTAAGTCCTTTTATTTTATATTTTTACCTAATATAGTATCCCCATTATGTATTCTTTGTTCACATATCCATGTCCTATGTGGATGCATTTA
Organism: Escarpia spicata; assembly: GCA_963995525.1. Lineage (NCBI taxonomy): Eukaryota > Metazoa > Annelida > Polychaeta > Sabellida > Siboglinidae > Escarpia > Escarpia spicata. Next base: position 1,507,333 of record OZ023212.1, read on the forward strand.
CACTTCCCAAAATTGAATAACATTTGCCATTTTTCATACCATTTGACCAATTTGGCTAAATCATCCTGTAAAGTGTGTTTATCTGCATCTGTTTTGATTGTGCTGATAGTAGAGTGACTGCAACGCAGGTCTTATACATTACGAAGTCTCTTATTTGGTTGGGTGAAAAGGTCTCAGCTTTTCTAATACTTTGGGACTTCTTGTTGTTCAGGAATAAGGCGGGCATCGTAAAGGTTGTTGTTGTTTTTGTTGTGTCCGCTTACAGGATCAAGTGGTGATTATGTATTTGCTTGTTTTAGTGTGTGCGACTGGACGTCGTGGGGGAGCTGGGATTCGTGTACGTCCACGTGCGGTGGATATCACTCCAGGAAACGACTATTATGCTGCCTTAAAAGAGATACGTTCGACACATGTTTGCGTAAATGTGGCCACTCAAAAACTGGTGCATCTCAGACAAGCAAGTGCGACCTGATATGCATATTCGGTTACCGCTCAGGCAGCAGATGTGTTTGCCGTTTTCCTGGCTATGGCACGTGTTGTCAATACAGTAAGTCCCGTGTTCGATTTATATTGATTGCATACTTCCAAAAGAAAATTTAATTGCTGTCCACTGACGTTTCATCAGAATATCAACGTGAACACACGGATGTCAATTCAAATGCCTCGACACACACACACACACACACACTCGCGCATGCATGCACGCACGCACGCACGCACGCACGCACACATACACACACACATATGTATATATATACATTTACACATCGCTCTGTTTTTCCAACGTTTTCTATCCATAGCTGCTCCCTCTTTCCATCTTTCATCCTCCCCCGATCTTCTCATGTCCCTCCTCACGTCCGTCTCAGCTGTGGTTTTTGCTCTCTTTGCTAATTTTACTCCATCCATTCTTGCCAAGTGGCCTGTCCATCTCAGGTTGCATTGCATTCCAACGTCTTTTCTTATCAGGCCATTCGTCCTTCTTCTGTCTACCGCCTTTGTTCTTGTTATATAGAGAAAAAAAATATTGCATATTTGAGTCGACTTTCTTGAATAAGTGTTATTCATGTATATTATGTTTTGTGTAGAAACAATAAATGTTATACTTTCTTCCAAATGTGTACTACAAAATAAGCTTTAGTTGAACACGTGTTAACTTATTGATTTTAAAAAGATCTTATACAGCGCAATATCCAGTACTGAGGACTGCTCAAAGAAGCGCAGTTTACTCCCTGGTATACCTGCTCAATCGAACAAAATCTCGACTTTTAAAATGTTCATGGACGGCTCCTGTTAATTGGCTAGAGTAGTTTTCGTGTCGATAAGATCTTAATTAACTACTGACTAGGTCTACTAAAGTTCTAGTTATGAATTTACACAGGACGGACAAAACACTCGTTAATCCTGAATGAGGGTGGGTAGTTAAATCACAAAGTAACAGTAAGAAAGTAATCAGCCTATGTGAAATGACCTTGCAGCGACCATCAAATGCAGAGATTACCCATGCGAGAACGGGGCGACGTGTGTCGACTATAGCGCTGACCGTTACGAATGCAATTGTCGATATGGATACTCTGGATTCAACTGCGAAATAAGTACGTGAGAACAAACAGCACGCAGTGCAGTTAATAACAGTAGATGGATTTCTCTTGTAACTGCCTTGTGCACCAGTAGCAATGAAGAGTTGTAAGTAAGAAAACAAGTCCTTCAGATCTCTCCAGCCACTAGTAAATATGTGCGATGTCGAAGAGAACTATATAAAAACGATACGAATTAACTGGTGTCTCTCTGCTTACGAATAACACTCGATCTCCGTGTTTAACTTCAATTCATAACAGCAGCAACGAGCGATACTGTTATCAGTTAGTACCATTGTAAGTTAGTCTACGAAACGGTGGTTGAGTTGCATATATAATAGATAAACGCTGCATGCCGGGTTTAATTACTGTCCATGACTAATACTCACTACTCACACACTGCCGTGCTTACATACAAACTGCGCTCACAGCTATTCTCGCGTTATATTCAATAGTGCTCCGATAAATGGTTGACATGAGCTGAAATAATAACGGTAACATGACCAACTGGTATAACAAACATAATGTTAGACAAGCTGCTTTTGAGTTACTTGCTTACGGGCGTTAAACGTTAAAACATGCCATTAGCACTGCGAAACCTTGCCGCTGCCATGGAACAGCCGAACATGTTTCCCCAAACAGTTTATTCCTCATAAGACGTTCCACTTGTGTGCGGTGGATAACTCCACTGCAAGCAGCTGCTAATTCCATTGAATAAAACAAAACAATGCGCCCACAGAAGCATCGTTACTGTCAACTACATCTCATGAATGTATGCGTTCTGTCAACAGTATTGGGGTGTAACTATTGCATCCTACATTCTGACGATTCAAGACGTAATGTACCAGATTCGTTTTTAACAATGGACACGTGATTTTGTTAGAGTCGTCAGTCTGGAGGAACAATTCACCCTGACTCTTCACGGGAACATTCACTTCAAAAAGTAAGCTGTTGATCGTCAACATAGAAATAAAAGTTGTTCAACATCAGAGTAACCACACCATAATCTCTTACTCCAATGTAGGGTAGACAGGCCCCACGAATAGACGATTAAAAAAGCAAATTGTTTTGTTGTTCAAGAAATGTGTCATTTCACAACATATATATCAGTTGTTGTAACTATACTGGACACTAAGAATCCAAGTGAAGTTACTGAAGTGAAACGAGTTCGTTGCGTATCATTTTTAATAAATGGCTAAGTTTGCGCCTAACTCCACATGTCCCCCATTGAACATGAATTAGATGCAACGACATCAACGGCCAACCAACATGCATCATTTCGCAGTTGTCATAATTATTTACAAATGAGATAGATGTCTCCAAATAGATTACAACAACTCACAAGGTCAATACGAAGCAGAACCCTGTATTGACGATAAGATTACGTCCATTATTCCCTACCAGTGGTGGAGTTATTGTAAGTGCATCCCCTCCTCGGACGCTGAGACTTTCTTGGACCATTGGCCTCTGATCTCGAAATGACATGTTTGTTCAGTTGACGGGACAGCCAGAACAACGTTAACTATCTCGGAACGACGCGGAACGTTCCACAAACGCGTAACGTAATTTCCATATATAATTCCTACCCACTTAGTGAAACGCTGTATTATAATATACATTTATGTAGAAATTAATGTTCCAGCTTCATATGATGCTCTCACGGAAAGCTATCACCCGTCACGTTACTATTTCATTGGCATTCCGCGTGGGAAGTATCAGCTTAGCATTGTCATTGGCGACATCAAAACATTACCGTTAGTCATCATATAATTATACTAACAGTTAACACAACATCAACATGTAATAATCTGAATAGTAATTGTGGCTCACTTGAGATAATTGTATGCGCAGCGTCCATAATAGAATAATCGTCAATGGTTTATTGTTAATCACATTATAATTCTTAGTATGGTTCAGTGGAATTGGATGGAGGGTGATAAGTAAATTGTTTTCCTAATCGTTTCTTTTCTTTGAGGTTCCGTATTGTCGCGATATATCTCATGACATGCGTATTCCACGTATAACGTACCACGTTGTACCTTAATATATATATATATATATATATATATATATATATATATATATATGCATTCTATGCGTGCCCATTTGGCACACATGAATTTTTATGTTTGCAGTTGCATGCTCAATTGTGGGCGTCTTCGTCATTCTCTGCGTTGCTGTTTGATGTAGTCATGCTACACACATATGGAGAACCCACAGTAGGTGTGTGTGTGTGTGTGTGTGTGTGTGTGTGTGTGCGTGCGTGTGTGTGTGTGTGTGTGTGTGTGTGTGTGTGTGTGTGTGTGTGTGTGTGTGTGTGTGTGTGTGTGTGTGTGTGTGTGTGTGTGTGTGTGTGTGTGTGTGTGTGTGTGTGTGTGTGTGTGTGTGTGTGTGTGTGTGTGTGTGTGTGTGTGTGTGTGTGTGTGTGTGTGTGTGTGTGTGTGTGTGTGTGTATATATATATGTATGTATATATATATATATATATATATATATATGAATATATATATATATATATGTATATATATATATATATATATATGTATATATATATATATATATTTATTTATATATATATATATATGTACATAGTTGTATATATGTATATATATAAAAGGCGATTCTGAGCCAGACTATCTTCCTGGCGAATTCACGCAGCCAGGCGAGAGTCGGTTAAGAGAGACTAATTAAAACGCGGCAAATCCTGACAATACGTTACATATAACTTCATAAATTGATGACGCTTTAATTCATGAGAATACCAGTGTTGCCATCTAGCGGATAACATTCAGAAGGGCCATTCAGAGCCAGATTATCGTTCTGGCGAAGTCACGCAGCCAGGCGAGAGTCGGAATACTGCTGTCGCGACCCGCTAACAAGTGAACATTTCCACTAATTCTGAACATAGATAAATTTCGCTGCAATTTTGCAAGTATTATATGTGTGTGTTTGTGCGCGCGTGCGTGCGTGTATGTGTGTGCGTGCATGTGTGTGGTGCATGCGTGCCTGAGTGTGTGTGTGTGTGTGCGTGCATGTATGGGTGCGTGCGTCCGCACGTGTGTGTGTGTGTGTGTGTGTGTGTGTGTGTGTGTGTGTGTGTGTGTGTGTGTGTGTGTGTGTGTGTGTGTGTGTGTGTGTGTGTGTGTGTGTGTGTGTGTGTGTGTGTGTGTGTGTGTGTGTGTGTGTGTGTGTGTGTGTGTGTGTGTGTGTGTGTGTGTGTGTGTGTGTGTGTGTGTGTGTGTGTGTGTGTGTGTGTGTGTGTGTGTGTGTTATTTGGGATATATCATAAGACATGGTGTCATTGTAATGTTTGCTCATATTTAGAAAAAGATCAACTTGACTGGAAGACTGCCGCCCGAGTGGTTCAGGATTGGCTGCGGAATGGAAGTTCCGGTGATGTTCTCCTACACGTTAAAATATAATATACAGACCATGTATACACGTTCTATATATTAATACGCTTATTTTGGAAAATTGTAAATGCATGTAATCCCAGGCGCCAAGTGTCCGAATTTGTATGTATATGCAGACTATTTAGATCGGTTAGCGAGTATCCAGATGATGCAACATAAAATACTAATATAATCACTAATATAACAATTGTAAACTGTATGGATATTAATGATAAGCCTGGCATAGAAACTATGATGTGCCATATCACATTCGTCATTAGCCAGTTATAAAATGTTGTTCATATAGTCCAATTCGTTCAGACGTTATGTCATTTGTAACATTTAGGCGGCCATCTTGTCGGCTGAAAAAGACAAGCGGGTGTGAAATCCACACCTAGTGGATTTTGTTACTAGATGACTTGGACTAATGAAAAATGCAAAGAAATTATTTTAGGGAGACATAACAAGGTCTTCTGGTTGAGCCACTGGACTAATACACTTAGGGTAGTTTGTTTTTGTATATGTAAATACGTAGATTAGCCGTCGGAACAGTGGGAGCTCGGGGACCCAGTGTTATACGTTGGAGAGCTGGAGTTAGAAGTAACCCCCCCCCCCAAGCCGCAAGGTGGGACTTTTGGCGAACCTCAATGGGGATATAATTGGAGGTTTTTCGAGAGCCTCAGCCCCTCTTTTAAATATTCATTACGTTCCGACGCCCGTGCGTGGTCATTTTATATGGTAGCATCGCTATTTTGAACAACATATATACAAAAGAGCCTGATGACTACAAGAACTAGACGCAAAACACATAAATAATCTATGTTGTATCGATGTTCAGCCTTGTTTAACATGTCAACAACATAAATACATTCGTTATACACAAAATTCGTATAGAACATTTTAAAAGTAAGGTTGCCGAATATGTTGATACAACAAAGAAGTCAGAGGTCAAGAACTACCGTTCAATACAAAACATCATAAGTATTACAATAATACGTATGAGCAAGGCAGACGCACCTCGATTAAGTTGCGTTTAATTGCACAGCATTTGACTATAGTGAATGCATATATAAAACTAACTAAAACTACGCACATGCGGATAGTTATCTTACATATACATATACTATTGTGGCTAGTTCCTGTAATCTTCAGGCTTTGTTGAATAATTATATGTCCTATGTTTGTCAGACGTCTGTCATCGCGCGTTTTGTGAATGGTGAACGTCATATCTACGTCACTTATGTGAATAGTGATTATTGTTTGCACAAATAAATGACAAATTCATGTGTTGTCTATCGAAAGAGTACAGCGTTTTATTGCTCAATTCATCATCACATATATATATGTATATATATATATATGTGTGTGTGTATATATATATATATATATATATATACATATATGCACACACACATATATATATATATATATATATCATTTAAAATAAAAAATATATTTCCTTGATTGTCCTTATATATGTACACGTGCATGTTTTTGTTGTGTACGCGAGACGTACACACAACACGTCTTACGCAGAGATTTTGAAGGTTATGGATAACTGTAATGGCTCTTACAGGCATCCACTGTATAACGAGTGACCTAATAAAATTATCTAACCGTAAAATATAGTTGTTGCTATGTGCTAGGAGGCGAGGGAAAATTGCACATCGGGAGCAAAGTGAACAGCTTTATTTCAAGATCAGAACACTACTACAGTCTGATGTTGGTGCAAATAATTCATTAAAATATAATTAACGATTAGGTGCAATACATTTGCTTACTAAATCATTCGACATTTTGACGTTGTACAGGAAAGAAACATCCAGTGCCGTTTTACGTCATTTCCTATATATCTTTGGTTAAATATTAAAGTCAAAATATGTTAGAAATTATTAGATGGCTAAAGCATGTATTATTAAATAATACATGCTCTAGCCATCGCATAAATTCTACCGAATATTTTCGATAACCAAAATTTTATTTTGGTTATCGAAAATATTCAAGCGGTAGCGTTTGGACCTGATTCACGTTACTTGTAGCAGTGGGTATAGGACAAAACAAACAAAGAGGCAAAAACCACTTCAGTTAATGCAGTTACCTTTACATATAAGAAGGAATAAAGTGTGTGGATATATGACCAATGCAATCTTTCGACGTTGAGCCATGTATATAGACATTAGTTTCTTGTTCGCATAATGTTGGACCATGTTCTGCCGACTGTTTGACTAATATTATTATGAGCTCATTTGCCCGTTTTTTTCTCAAATGTTTCCCTCTCCACCCAACAGTGATCTTGTATACTGAAAACTATCTATAACAGAACGCGCCATTGCTATACATACATACATGCATACGTGCGCACGTGCGTACGTATACACGTACGTGCGTAAGTGAGTACATGCGTACATGCGTACACGCATATATGCGTACATGCATACATGCGTACATACATACATGCATGCATACATACATGCATGCATACTTACATATATGCATACATAAATACATACATACATACATACATACATACATACACACATACACACGCACACACGCACACACGCACACACGCACACACGCACACACGCACACACGCACACACGCACACACGCACACACGCACACACGCACACACGCACACACGCACACACGCACACACGCACACACGCACACACGCACACACGCACACACGCACACACGCACACACGCACACACGCACACACGCACACACGCACACACGCACACACGCACACACGCACACACGCACACGCGCACACGCGCACACGCGCACACGCGCACACGCGCACACGCGCACACGCGCACACGCACACACGTACACACGTACACACGTACACACGTACATACGTACATACGTACATACGTGCATACGTGCATACGTGCATACGTGCATACGTACATACGTACATACGTACATACGTACATACGTACATACGTACATACGTGCATACGTGCATACGTACATACGTACATACGTACATACGTACATACGTACATACGTACATACGTACATACGTGCATACGTGCATACGTGCATACGTACATACATCGTTCAAGACAGAGACATCAGACAACATTCATTGGACACCAGAAACAGCGAACAAAATGCTGACACATTAGTTGTGCCATTTAAACTAAGAAACATTGAGGGCAACCATACTGCACAAAACAAGTCCAGTTATCTGCGCAACCCCCCGATTATCAACTTAAACCATTTAGTGTTATCTGAAACCCAGGCGGAAATCCTAAATTTCGGATTTCAATTTATACCAACACCTCATACAAATGATGCAGAAGACACACAGGCGCCTATCAGGCGTTTTGCTAGACATATCCAACTACGATATTTTATTCATGGAACGAAATCAACCAAATTAAAAGAGAATTTTACACCAAAATCAACCTGAGATCCGCTTTGCCACAACAAGGACATTAACTCTAAATTGGAACAACTGAAAGATATTAGCTCGATAAATAACAAACACCGGAACAGTGTTGGTATTTTGTCAGAGTCGCAATTGGCGTCGATTTCGGTAAGAAAACACCATCTATTATTATTAAACCTGCTGATAAAGGCTCGGCCACAGTAATCATGTCTAAAGAAAACTATGTCGCAGAGGCGAATCGACAGCTTGCGAACAAAAAACATTATACTAAACTAGATACACCGGTCTACCCACAAGCCGCAGTCCGCATTTCAGCAACACTAGACAGATTACGACAAACAGGCTACATATCCAAAAAGCAACGAGATTATTTAGAGCCACCGAATACACCACGACCACGTCTGCTCTATCTATTACCCAAGATTGATAAAGCTAAAGATAAATGGCCTCAGCCTCAAATGCTTCCAGGACGACCGATCATATCCGATTGCAACAGCGAATCATATCAAATAGCTGAGTATATTGACTATTTTTTAGCCCCATTGGCAGTAACACATGCTTCGTATGTTAAAAACACTACAGACTTCATTGATAAAGTGACTAAAATCGAAATTCCTAGTATTGCGCTGCTGTTCTCCTTGGATGCAGAAAGCATGTACACCAATATTGACAATATTTCGGGGACTGAAACATTAAGACGAAACATTTTTACGAAACCCGGATTTTGACCGCCCAGACGCAGACATTTTAGAACTACTTAAAATTTCCTTAGAACACAACGATTTTTTATTCGGATCAAACTGGTACTTTCAAATTTTCCTCACTGCAGTGGGGAAACGATTTGCCCCCAACTATGCCAATCTTTTTATGGCTGAGTGGGAGAAACAAGCACTAAGGAAATGCAACAAATTACCATTAATCTATTTACGATACTTGGACGATATTTTCGGAATCTGGACACATGGGAATGATGAATTCCTAGTTTTCTTGGACATACTAAATAGCCATTAAAATTGCGTAAAATTAACGTCAGTTACGAATAAACACTCTATAGACTTATTGGACACAACGGTCTTTAAAGGCGAACGCTTTAATAAGACGGGGCATCTTGACAGCAAGGTTTACTTTAAACCAACAGATACACATCAACTACAGGCTCGTTGTGAAAGTGCGACCCCTATTCTTCGCGAACTGCACTGGCTACCCATTCAACAGTGCATTGCATTCAAGATCGCTGTTCTTACGTACAAGTCGCTGCAAGAAGACCTCTCACCTGTCTACATGCAGAAACTCGTGCGTGTCTACATGCCAGCCAGACGTCTTCGGTCTGCTGACTCGAACGCACTAGTTGTTCCGAGAACACGCAGCAGAGCCGGTGACTGTACATTTGCTCACGCAGCGGCAGCAGTGTGGAACGCTCTGCCGTCAAGTGTTACCAGCAAAACATCACTCGAATCATTTAAATCTATGTTTAAGACTCACCTGTTCACTGCAGCGTATATGTAACTCGGACGATTACCAACACTGTTTTACCATAGCTGATTGATGTTTAACGTTTATTTATTATTTATTTATTTATTTATTTATTTACTTTTCTTATACAGCGTAGCTGCTAAAATTTAATATCATAAGAATCTCCGAATCGAGACCGTAATAACGATAATAATAACATATCTTAACGTTCACAATTTAAGACATTATTTTAGTAAAACAAATATTCCATTCAAACATGAGGTGTGAAATATTCAATCGCAACTGCCCGGCGCGATCAACAAGCTTCCTAATTCACGCTACCAACTTCTTCTAATATCACTATAATGACGTACAATAATGCCACATTATTAGTTAGGTTAACCTGGTCTACTAATACTAAATTTGACATTCCTAGTCGTAACATTAGTATAATAACTAATCAAATAGAATTTATGTTGTTGGTGTTTTTCATGGAGATGTTACTTTCAAAAATTAGGATAGACACGTGTGTATATTTCAAAATGCCGCTGCTTCTAATATAATAATTATTTGGAGTCTGTTGATCGGGGCATAGGTTGTTCAGGTGTCCGGCTGTGTAGTGAAGACAGGCGCATCGTGACTTGCTATAAGGAGTTGCCGCAAATTGTTTCATTCTGTTATTATTTTAGAAGAATAGCATTGCGTGTGTTGTGGTTTCACCATGGCTACAGTGTCTACAATCTACACAAACACAGTCATCAAATCTTGATAACTTATTAAGACTACTTAGCGAGTTACGATCCATTAATGCTTTGTATAAATAATATGTCGACGTATCAGCGTAAAAAACCGAGTGTCATTGTATTTCACATGCATGGTGCTTACAGTCACAGTGACACTACGAATCTGTATGTTAGGTTGGTTAACATCGCTGGATCTAGTAGGGGCGTCAATATTTCAACAATGTGTTCTTAGATGTAATCAACCAAATCGTTCAGTAGGTGTGTGCTTGCAGTAATGCAGTAATTTCGAATAGATTTCAAGTTATCTTGGTTTATAAGAACACCCATAGAAGTGTTGAATGTGGACAGACAACTGACGAAGAGACCTAGCATGCTGTCAAAGCGAGGGTTTATTATCCTCTAGACTATGGAATGCTGATATTGTTTTGAAACAAGTGTTAGGAACCGAAAAGTTATAGTTACAACTCGGTCTTAGTAGTATTTTGAACCGCGTTGAACATATTCAGTAAATGGGGTGTCTTCAGCTTAGAATCAAAATACTACCGCATTGTTTAAACGTTTTAGCAATGTATTAATTACTGCATCAACTATGCAACGCTACGACGGCTACAGAGAGTTTAGAACAGGGTGACCAGACAGTCCGAAACAGGACCTCATTCCAACTCCATAGTCCGGCGATATCAACAGGAGCGGAGTATATACATGTTGTTTGTGAAGAAATGTTGCAATCACATCGGAATACCACGGCGACGTGGGTGATTACATTATGCATAGTTCATGTTATTGTAGAAATAGTCAGCAAGGCTTCTATTTTTGTAAACCGAAAGAACGTGTATGGAAAAGTTTCACGAAATGAAGACACCAACTTTACATGTCTGATTGGTTCTCGCTCCGTGTCGCTGAACACCAACTACCATATTTAGACACCAAGGTCGGTTTTCATGCATATCTAATTTCTTACCTCCAAACCTATAAATAAGGCAAGTGCATGTTTCAAACGCTCACGACGACTCGTAACTACGATTCGTTCTCCAGTTAATACGACTTTGTAGCAGTCTTTTCTTGTTGACAAGTCCCAATGTAGGTGTGCATTTAAACTCTAATGTGTGCGTTCGAGAAGCCTAACATTTTGCAAAATAATATAAACCCGAGAAACGTTCAGATTTGAAACTGAAAATTACAAAATAAATGAAAAATCGCTTAATGTTGCTCGTCACCGCTCAAATTAGCTCCTGAGTCTGTTGGTCGAACTACTCGAAAAGAATGCTAGCAATGTCTTGTGATATCGAATTACCATGTATTATGTTACAATCGACTGCGGGGGTTTGTGTTTCAAAAGTATTCTTAGAGTTTGTGTACCTTTTGAAATGTCACTTCCACTAATACATTATTTTGAGTATATTTTTACTGATACCTGAATAGCAAGTAAGTATGTTGCTCAAATCGCGGCGGTGTATTAAGGCCAGGCACGTCGTGACGTGCCGCACCGAATTGCTGAAAATAATTTTATTTTCATTAGATGTTGTTTCGGAAGGGTTACCAAAGACGAATCCAGAGGGTCTATAGCTCGTGTCCCTCTATACCTTCGGAATTTAGCCGCGCTAAGATAGCGAGCTCCCAGACTTAAGAACGTGTCCTCGTTTTTGCGAGTCTGCAGGGGGGGTGCAATGGATGTTTTGATGTGTTTCAAACATGTTCAACGTCGCTTCACCAACATTTCCATCCCTACCCCGTCCTGCGAAGTGATGACCCGACAGAGGAGTCGTACAGCATTTTCGCCTCAAGTTGCGACGCCAGTGGAGTATTTTTGGCAAACCTTAAGGGGAAAGTGCAATTCGTTTGTTTGGTTCCTCAGCGTACACTCTATGAATCCGCTCTGGGTACGTTGCTTTAGTTAGCTTTTACTAATATTTATTATATATGTATATATATATTATATATATATATATATATATATATAATATTTATTATATATGTTCTGTGCATTTTCTATACATACATTTATTGCCATACTTTATTGAGTGTCCCGTCTATAATTAAATACGACATACATTACCATGTGTTCCTGTTACTGTCAACTGGTCGAATGAAACTCTTGGGACACATTACAATATTAGGAATATTTGCATATCAACATATTTGTATTACCGGGTATATATATATATATATATATATATATATATATATATATATATATATATATATATATATATACCCGTCTCACTAATCATACATTTCAATCCCAACTTAAGGCTGAGGCCAATATCCCACCAATATTTACTCTAAATGAGTACTCTACTAAAAGGAGGTGGGAGGTTAACCCTACAATAAGGTGGGAGGTGGGAAGTTGGCCTCAGAAACAGGCAGGATATGGGAGGTTGATTCATCTCCCACACGCTCCCTAATGCTAACTGAAGATCAGGTTTAAGATCAAAAGAAATATCATCTAATGCCACAGACGTATTGACACATTAGTACATGTCTTCCCATGTAAATGGTACTTCGATTGATGATACCAATGTACTCTTAATCAATACGATGACAAGAAACTTGTGCTATTTTCAAGGGTGACATTGTATCATTTCATTAAGTGTATGATGAAAATCGAACTATTATTTGATGGTGGGTGTCGATTATGCGAACTTCGTATTCTGTCGAACTCATTTGACTTACTCTGTTAGCATCATTGAGAACAATTGTGCAAAATGTTTAAATCTTCAACGTGCACTTTCTGCAAAAACATCAGTTTTTATTTAAATCATCCAACCAACCATCAAATCGAAAGACAGTTTGATTAATGTAGCCTAACACCAAAAGGTTTTGAATCTATATTACTCTTACCTGTTTGATGGTGTTTTTTGTGTTTTTTGTGTTTTTTTCTGAAGATTTTACTTTCCAAAATGTTGTTAGACATGTGTGTACGTTTTTTTCGAAATGCCGCTCCTTCTAATACAATATATTTGGAGTATATTTATCACTGCGTTGTTTGTAGGTTGCTCAAATCTACACCGGTGTAGTGAAGCCCGGCGCGTCGTGACTCGCTACACCGATATGCCACAAATTGTTTCATTTTCAATCTGTTCTTGTTTCTTAACATATAATGGCCTGCAGTGCGACAGTGACGCACTGTCATTATAATCCACCCGTCGTCGTAATTTAGGTATTTTCATCTACAATGTTATTGTGGTCGTACCAACAGCGGGTACTGAATAGACACAATCACACGCGCTGCTTGTGGTTCATAAAAATTATACGTTAGTTAAACAGAACGCTAATACTACCTTGAATACAGACATGTCGAGGCTCGTGTTTCGTCATGAAAATTGTCAACACATAATTATAGCGTGATT
>OZ023212.1:1526245-1531245 GCA_963995525.1 Escarpia spicata
CCCTGGTTGGTTCTAGCACATGTTGAGAAAGGAATGTATCTTGAACTAAAACTAAAAACTTGTGGTCCTCTCTCCCCATACTCTGTAGAGATTTCCATTGTATATGCCCGTGGTTAAAATCCCCCATAATAATACAGTCCCGTTTGCTTACTTCCCTTATAGCGTTTTGTATTTTTTCATTCTCTTCTATGCTTATGTTTGGACTTCGATAAACATAAGCCTGGATAGATTCTTTAATATATAAAATAACTCCACCTCCCTTTCTTCCTATTCTATCTTTTCTAAACATTACATATCCTGTCAGTCCCAATTCAGCATCTGATATATCGGTGGTGGTCCAGGATTCGGTTATACCTATTATATGAGGGTCAATATCTTCTACCATAATGTTTAGTTCATTTCTTTTGTTTACTATACTCCTTGCATTTAAACAAACACATTTATATCCAGCTTCAGAAGAGTTTTCCAGACTGTTATTTGTTGATTTATTTGTGCTGTCTTTATCTATGCCTCCATTTTCAGGCTTTTCTGTGAGTCCCCCCTGCGAATCTAGTTTAAATAGATGCAACCTGTCCCACTGTCAACAGATTGCAGCAGATTCTCTGAGAAAACTGCTGCCCCCTTTCCACTAAGATGGAGGCCATCTCTCATGTACATATCTTCCCTCCCAACAAAGTATCCCCATAAATCTGTGAATCCCACCCCCTCTTCTTCACACATCTGTTCAGCTAGTGCATTGATCGCCATCCTCTTGCAGTTTCTAAACGTTGCCCCCCTTCCTCCCATTACTGGCAAAATTCCTGACAAAATAACCTGTTCGACTCTCGTCTTCTTTAGCTTCCTCACTAACTGTCTATACTTCTGTACTATCGCAGTTGTTCCTTCCCTGTCTGCATTATTTGTTCCTACATGTACCAGTATAGACCCCCCTTGCCATGTCCCAATACCTTCTCTACCCTGTCAGTTACATGTTCAATCCTAGCCCCCTGTAAACAAACAACGATGTCCTTCCCCTCGCTCAGTGTCTTGTCCGTCTTTCTCATAATGGAGTCACCCATAAACACCCTCTCTTTCCTCATTGCCCCCTCAATCACTGCCTTAGAATAGCTCCTTCTTCGGTTTGCATCTGTCTGTTTATTGTCTTTCCCCCCTGCCGTCTTCTCTCCTGTCACATTCTCTTCCGATCCATTCTTTCCTGTCGCTTTTTCTCTTGTCACCTTTCCTCCTGTCAGCGTCCCTTTTATCGACTTCTCTTCTATCACATTTGCTCTCACTTCCCTTCGTCCCTTCTTCTTTCATCCCGTCTCATTTTCCTCTCTCCTCTCCCGTTCCATCTTCCCTCCCTCCTTCTCTACAGTCACTTTCTTCCTTGTCACCTTCACGCTTGTCACGTTTTCTGTTGTCGATTTTCCAATTTCTTCCCCTCCAATCACCTTCTCTCCTCTCAATCTCCTTTCCTCAGTTTTCTTGCCACTGCTATTCTCCTTCAGTCTTGCAGTATCCTCACCTCTCTCCCTGTCGTCTCTCTCCGTTCGACCTGCCTCCTTGCTAATTCCCATCTCCATTCCCTTCACAATATCTGTCAACCTAACTATCTCCTTCTGCAAACACTCCACCTTCCAACATCCAATGCACTGAAAGGTGAATCCTTCCTCCATGGTTTCTGCCCATGACTTTCCACACCCGGACGATGCAAAATCTACCCAGCTGTAGCAGTGATCGCACACCAAGTGTCGCTTTGCCTTGACTTTCCGCTTGCAAGGCGCCATATCCCGATCAGAATTTATTTAATAACTTAACTAACTTAGTCTTTATAAAGACTGTTTCCTGTGTACTACAGCACACTTTAAGTTACAAATTTCAATTACACAGCCGACTATTTATCCTAATACGAACGCTAACATCACCGGTAGTGACCTAATTTAAATACAATCAATTACGTTATGTTAGGCTGCTTTATTTATTTAGGTTACGCCGCCCGACTATCGCCCTTGCTTAATTTTAACAACAATGCTACCTAACCAAAATATATAGCAAGTACTGGCTTACACAGATATTATCTTGTGTAAGTAGTTTGATGGTTGTTACTTTATCTCCTATATATTCTACCACATAATCAGGTTTGTTAAATCTTGTTTAGAAGTTATCGAAGGCTAAGCCGCCTAACTGAGTTACCCTATTATCACTCACTATACTAAGGTGTTCTAAAATACTTTAACTAACTAACTTTAAGCACAAATGCTACTCAATATATGTTTATTGCAACTTTATGAATGATATTAAGGCAAAAATAATACTTATCAATCAGTAATTCCACTTGTTTATCCACTTTTTACACCACCAATTTCTACGATCAATCTCCGCCAAATATAGCCTCGAACAGTTGATGGACTTCACCAGAATGAAGACATGTTTCTCTAACTGAAAGCATAACGTGCACAGCCTACAATTATATGTAATGTCCTTATGGTGTTTCCTGTTGCAGCATACTCCTAGAATATGGTGTCCTTCATTCGGCTTTCTGCTGCCATTATGCTACTTGGGATGCTTCAGTCACAATTGGCGGAGTCAAGCTGCGGAGGCAGAGAGTTAGTATTGCCATTTATAATGAACGCTATCATAATATGTAGGTCTCAAGAGGCGTATGTGAAGGTATCAAGCGGGAGATCTAAAAAAACACCCCCAAATAAATCAACCACGCTACGGGCCTGGGGCCGGTTTCATGAAGCGTACTTAAACTACGCAGTTACTTAGCGCTACGCAAGTGCGTAAACTCCAATTCTTGCGTAGCTAAGTAGTTGCGTAAAATTAAGCAAAGCGGGTTTCATGTAGCGCGCATGACCTATTTCTGAACTAAGTAGGCGCGTAAAGCTGTCACGTGGTTAGATTAGCGTCATGATACGGGTAACCCCCGGGATTCCCCTTCCCACTTTCCCGCTAGCAACATGGCAACAGCACGCGACGCTGCCGGTTCCGAATCGAATTTCAGTGATGAGGAGTTGAGTTGTTTGCGCTGTTGTGCTGCATTTGTGTTGTGGATAAATGGCGTGAGCAGCCAGTCTTGGAGCATGTAGCCGCTGTCGCCGAGGATGTATCCTTCAAGTGGCCGGGATACCGTTTTGAACACATTGAACACGGGACTCTCCCGCAGAATGCGTGCGTTGTGCACCGATCCCGGCCAGCTCACAACACTGTTCATGATCATGGCATCGGCATCACAGATCAGTTGGACATTTATGATATGGTCGTTTTTACGATTGATATATTCATGTTCGTTGACCGATGTTGTTGCAATTTTAATATGCATACAGTCGACGCAGCCGATAACATTAGGGAAGTTTGCGATGTGGTGACATTGCACTTTCATGGCTTCCGTCTCGCCTACTTGGGGGAAGCGTACGTGACGTGGCAGTAGTCTGGCGAACACAGCTGGAACTCTCTGAACAGTTCTACTCACGGTTGCCTTGCTAACACAAAACAAATCGCCTACAACCAGCTGGAAACATCCACATGCAAAGAATCGTAATGCGACGAGTATTTGCAGTGTCGGTGTTAAGAAACCCTTCCGTGACACTATCGAGATGTCGTCACCGACTAAATCTATTAAATGCCTGATATTCTCCCGACGAAAACGATACCGGTCAAACAACTCAAAGTTGTCGTATACACCAAATGAGTGTGTCATGTATCTAAACACTCTCTCTCGCCGGAAAATTCGTCTAACTGCACCGTTTAACTGATGAATTGGTCGTAAAGCCGCCATTAAGAACAACTTAGTGGAGTTACGCCACGGGGGTAGGAGCCGTAAGCTAAGTAGGGCGTTGCGCCCACTGCGTAGTCTAAGTGGACGACATGAAACGCGAAATCTTCTACGATGACCTTCGTAGCGCTAAGTAACCGTTCGTAGCCGCTAAGTAGGCTTCATGAAACCGGCCCCAGGTGTGTGTGTGTGTGTGTGTGTGTATGTGTGTGTGTGTGTGTGTGTGTGTGTGTGTGTATGTATGTGTGTGTGTGTGTGTGTATGTGTGTGTGTGTGTATGTGTGTGTGTGTGTGTGTGTGTGTGTGTGTGTGTGTGTGTGTGTGTGTGTGTGTGTGTGTGTGTGTGTGTGTGTGTGTGTGTGTGTGTGTGTGTGTGTGTGTGTGTGCGTTTGCGTGTGTGGGAGGAGGTGGGTGTGTGCATGCGTGTGCGTGCGTAGGTGCGTGCGTATGCGTGTGTGTGAATGCTCGAAACTACTCGAGACGTTTACATACTGACAACGTTTTGTAAGGCGGCTGATATATTATTATTAATAACTGGTAACGCTTGCATACATGTGATTATTTACGTGTATTCTAGGGTGTGCGTCTGGGCGCCGTGGGGGAGCTGGGGATCGTGTAACTCCACCTGCGGGGGATACAATGCCAGGAAACGGAGTTTGTGCTGCAATTCGGGTGAATTATTTGATACATGTTTGCCTAAATGTGGTCACTCAAAAACTGGTGCATCTCAGACAAGCAAGTGCGACCTGAACTGCATATTCGGTTATCGCTCAGGCAGCAGATGTGTTTGCCATTCTCAAGCTTCCGGCACATGTTGCCAATACAGTAAGTACCTTATATAATTTATATGTATTACTTCTTTCCAAAGGAAGGTGAACTAGTATCCACTGACATTTCACCAGAACATTAAAGAGAACACTCGGACGTCAAATCAGATGCCAGGAAATATATACATTACACCGTAGGTTATAGTTAATATACTAAACAAATAGTTAATAGTAAATCGTACTGAGATGTCATAATCTAGACTAGTAGTGTTCGCGCATTAATTGCAGCGTGGCTGAATACTTCCCAGATAAGTTGAGATGGTGTTCGATTGAACACGTCTGCCAGGGAGTAAAGTGTAAAGCGCTTTGAGCAGTCCTGAGGACTGCATACTGCGCTGTATAAGAACGTATCTTTAAACAAACTACACTCCCTTCATTTAGTACAAAAATGTGAATAAATATTATATATTATG
>OZ023212.1:1536245-1591245 GCA_963995525.1 Escarpia spicata
ATGTTTACGTATTTTCCAATAATTTCGGCGAACTTTTATAGTCTAGTACATATCATGATCGTTGTTGAGAGTTGTCAATATACAATATCACTGTTACGGATAAAAATCGACTTTAAAGTGCAAAATCGGGAATATGAGCTGATAAGAATGTTAGTGAAACAGTCTCCCGATCTGTCTGCTGCAGCTGTACTCAACGAGGCCCGCACGCCCCCGAGTGTCATCAATTGATCAGCTTCCATTTGTTGGGTACGCCCATGCGTATCACAGAGGGGCCGAGGCTTGTCACACGTGTCCGTGGCCGGCTTAGTTGTCTCACGGCTCGGGACAAGACGTCGACATCTGATCCATTGTTTAATTGCGTGACGATGAATCATTACAGAGTTGCTACGGTACAACTATGTCCACGTCTTAGGTGCATTCGGGTCGTAGATCTGGTGCATGTCAAACTCGATGCGTTCACACTTCAGATACATATCATCTACACGCGCCAGAGGACCATACCTGGCTTGCGAGGTTTATACACATATAAATAACATATAACAACTTAAGATTTCAAAGTGGCATGCAATAATCACTGTAGTATGATTTCCGAATAATGCCGTCTATACGATGCCATAAAGAAACAAACGGAATTGGGACGATTAGCGATTACGTGATATCCGGTATCGATCCTAGAAACGGTCCTTGGCGAGCTCTAAACAAGAACTGCAACAAGGCGCATCAGCGTCTATTCCAATCAAACGAGGGACATAGTCCACAATTTGTTCAGCTGCACATCTTTGGTTGGTCACCTGAAGAACTTGTATGCTACTGTCAGGCGGTAGAGGTGGCATTATCTACCAAAATGCCTCTGCATCGTTTAGGACTCTTGGTAGACAATGCATAGCATTCGGTCGTGTATGGCCAAGATGGCGGATCACCTTCACGATCGAACACCAAATAAGGGCAATGACGTACAACTAATAGCCCCAATGTGTTCCAAATAATATTTATGGGTATATTGATGGTCTATTATTGGGCGATATTGTCACATGTATAGCACGAGTGATGTTAAATACATTTAATCACAAACACACCATAAAATACACGACTATTGCTTCGCAACTTCAGTGATATACCTATAACTGTGATTGTAGATATGAGGTAGAGTATTATTGCGGGTTCTTATTGCATTTTAATATAGATACCAATAAACTGAAACCGTATATTTTCTAACAAGTCGATTTTGTTATGATATTGGCGAGATCGTTGTCTACCTACATCTCACCCCATCTTGCCATCGACCTCTTTCACAGCCTCCTCTGGAAGCATATTGAAGATAGTTTAGGTAAGGAGGATGAAATACGGGCGCCATTGAAGACGCTTTGGTTTGTTGGCGTCTCCCACTGCTCAAGTCTTCGCAAATTAGTTCAAACAAAAAGGTAAACTCTCCCCACGATAATGTATCCGTTGGTGGCGCCACCTGCTAGAATTACCCAATGAATTATGTTAGCTTTCTATATCCGGCGCAGAAAACACAACTGAAGACATATTGATATTGTTTGCAGTGTTTTGTAATGTTGTCATATATATCACAATGAATTATATCACAACGTAAAACCAAATATAGATAAGCGAGCGAAAAATTAACAACTCTATACGCATCCCTAAAAAATTAGGTTCGTCCGATCACAACAATCTTGATTTGGTTGGAAAACTTACGCTGTCTGCTATTCAAACGTATTCATTCCTACAATAAATTATAAACGGACCTACAACCGTGCCGTTTCCGGTGTCTTGGACTCTGCGAACGATGTTGGTTCGTAGGCACAGTTCACCAATCTACCGATTGAGGCTCCACCATCTGAAATCCACCCATTTTCATTTGGCGACTTAACTGACAAATTCGATGTAGGCGTAACGTAACAATCACGTATATCAACCAAAGAACGTAACGAATTTTGACCCATAGTCTCCGTTCATTGGGGTACGTTATTGTGACGTCATGCCGACGTAGGTATATATCGGTTTCGCTGTCGTGTCATTTGCGCGTCAGTTTCGCAGTCGTTTAAAACTGGCTGGAGTTTATAACCTGGAATCAAGAAAATGTGAATAGTGTTTGTCTAAACCTATGCAAATGAGGAAAAAAGCGCCGCAATCGTTCGGAACCGTACAGAACACCGAAAACGGAACGATTGTAGGTCAGTGTATACGTGTTCTATGAACGGCTACCAGGAAATTTAGATGACCCTAGCATAACAGAAAGTGCATCCTTTCAAAGCATACCTGTAAAGTATGGAGTCAGTAGCGCTGACAGAACAACAACAACAAGAGCAGCAACAACAACAACAGCAACAACAACAATAGCAACAACAACAACAACAAATACAACAAAAGCTGCAACTTTGGGAGAATAACTTGGTTCGAAGAATTACAAGAACAAAGAGGGTGAAAAGAATATTGATGACCGACCCGAGGAAAGCGGTTGGGATGTAATACAACCTAATAGGAAGATTGGACAGAAACCGGTATAGATGTGTGCAGGCAAACTTACAAAGAGAGCATTAGAGGAAGGCCACAACTGAGATGGGAGGACTGTGTGAGGAGGAACATGAGAAGACCGGGTGAGTGTGAAAGATGGAGGGAGGAGACTGCTGACGAAAGCTATGGAGAGACGAACAGGACGAGTGGTTCAACAAAACAATACATGACCTCACAAACACACACACGCGCGCGCGCACCCACAATCACACACACACAAACACACACTCATCCACCCCCCACACACAAACACACACACACACACACGCCCGCACCCAAACATGCACACTCACACACATATAACACACACACACACACACACACACACACACACACACACACACACACACACACACACACACACACACACACACACACACACACACACACACACACACACACACACACACACACTGACTCATCACTGGTTTAAACGTTTGTTATTGAGCTTGACTAGTTCAAGGCAGCTCTAGGCTTATACGAATTTGTTCCTAGGTTCAGCTGTTTCCTGTTGCATCTTTTTCTGGATTCTTTCGACCGCTCTGATATAAAAAGTATCGACCCGTTCCAACTTGTTACGAAATGAGAACACAGGGTAGTGCCGATTGAATAATCAAATTTCCCGGCCAAACGAAGATTAATGGACATGTCGTCGCCAACAACAATAAAAGTACGACCAGAGAAGTTGCCGTCCCATCCCGTCTGGTGAAGGGCAGTTACGGTCGCAGTCGCATCAATCACCGATATATTTCTTTTGATGGCAGTTGCCACTAGCCAGTTGTCATACCCAGTCCGGCCAACAAGGAAATCAGGAATCGAATCCCATGGATATCCTGAATGGGTAGATATAAAGTAGTCTTGCGCGTACCCTTTAAATAAGGTGCCGTTAGAAGCAAACCGATAGACCGACTTCAAGTCCGGTACTATTTCGTTGATTCCGAACGTGTAGTTGATCCTCTGACCAATAATAAGTAACCGCTTGAATCGATGAATATTTCCTCTCAACCCCATCAGCGTTTCGACCAACTTGCCGTCGAAAAGGATATCGCCGTTCGCGTAGCCGTAAAATGGCGTTGTCTGGTTTATCGCTTGAGCATGCAGGAACATCGATCGCAGCACCGGGATACTCGTGTTGCTCACCTTCGGACATCTGTACACGGCCCAGCCATGCGACCGGGCGAACTCAGCGAGGTAGTGTTCGTCAACTGCGTAATAGAGGATTGGTCGGATGAAGGGAGCGAGCAGTCCCCAGTTGCGGATTGTGTTCTGGTAGGTTACGGTTTTTAATTTGAAGTCCCTGAACGTTGTGAACAATGTGATGAGCGCCAACGGCTTAGCGGGTACACTGATACTGTAGGACGTGGTCCGGTCTGGCTTTGTCCTGAACATCACGTGTGTGGTGTCTCGGAAGGCGTGTATTAACAACGTCATCAGGACGCAGTAGGCGAAGATACCAAACAGAGACAGTGTCATCTTCTTCTTGTGCCTGAACATCCTGAACAGAAACGAACAAATTGTTCAATATGGTGTCATTGTTTGGATATTATAAAGACAATGTCATCGTGGTTAAAGTAGCAGAACACAATATTATCTCTGAAAGGTGTCAGGAGCATAATCTAGCATACGGATGATACAAAATAATGAATCGGGTTAGGACAGAAGACTACATTGCCAGTGTATTAGTAGTGAGTTCGTAATAAATAGCGATGTATCGCCGCTTCTCTCTCTCTCTCTCTCTCTCGCTTGCTTCGTTTCTTACTTCCTTTCTTCCTTTCCTCTGACATCCTTTCTTCAATCATTCCACCCTTTCGCCCTTCCGTCTTTCCATTCTTGCTTACTTCTCTCCTCCCCTTCCTAATTTTCTTCCTTCCTTCCTCTCTTCCTGCTTCACTCCCTTCATTTCGTCCTTACTTCTTTCAACATTTCCTTCCTCCCTCCTTTCCTTTATTTATCCAACCTTCGTTTTTTATTCCTTCGTTCCTCACTCTTTCACTTCCTTCCTTCAATTCCTTCCTTTATTTCTTCTTTTCTTAATTTGTTCCATCCTTACTCCCCTCCTTCGTTTATTCCCTTCTCCATTCCTTCTTTCCTTGCATCCATCCATCTATACATCCATCCATCTGGCCAGCCAAGCATTCTTCCTTCCTTTCTTACAGCCTTCCTACCGACCCCCTTCCTCGCTTTCTTCCTTCCTTCTTTCCTCCCTTCCTTCCTTCCTTCTTTCTTTACTTCCTCCATTCCATCCTTCTTTCCTTATTCCCTCCTTTCTTCCTTTTCTCCTTCCTTCCTTCTCACCTTCCCTCCTTCCTTCCTTTCTTCCTTTATTCTTTTCTTCCTCTCTTCCTTCCTTCTTTCCTCCCATCCTTCCTTCTTTCTTTATTTCCTCCATTCCGTCCTTCCTTCCATCCTTCCATCCTTCCTTCCTTCCTTCTTTCCCTCCGTCCTTCCTTCCTTCTCTCCTTCCTTCCTTCCATCCTTCATTCCTTCGCTCCTTTCTTCCTTGCTTGCTTCCTTGCTTCCTTCCTCCCTTCCTTCCTTCCTACATTCATTCTTTCCTTCCCTCCTTCCTTCCTTACTTTCTTCTTTCCCTCCCTCCCTCTTTCCTTCCTTCCTCCCTTCCTCCCTTCCTTCCTCCCTGCCTCCCTCCCTCCCTCCCTTCCTTCCTTCTTTCCATCCTTCCTGCCTTCCTTCCCTCCTTCCTTCCCTCCCTCCCTCATTCCTTCCTTCCTTCCTCCCTCCCTTCCTTCCTTCCTTCCTCCCTTCCTTCCTTCCTTCCTTCCTTCCTACTCTATTTTCGACGGCATCGGCCGTAACACGTGTGCCAGTGAAGCAGTGTCAATATACTAATAATGGGTTCGGTCTTTTATTACATCTTCACAACGTTCGTCAACTCGACCTACACGGGGCAGTTGTACGAAAGCCCGTACGTATTCGGGATATGTTGTTTCCGCAAGTTTTTCAAAAGGGGCAGTTGCACAGGAGCACGATACGTATTTGAAGGTTGTCTTTGCCATATGTATATAGTACGCTGCTCACAAGGGACAGTTGCTCATGAGTACGATACGTATTTGAAGGTTGTCTTTGCCATATGTATATAGTACGCTGCTCACAAGGGGCAGTTGCACATGAGCACGATACGTATTTGAAGGTTGTCTTTGCCATATGTATATAGTACGCTGCTCACAAGGGACAGTTGCTCATGAGTACGATACGTCTTTGAAGGTTGTCTTTGCCATATGTATATAGTACGCTGCTCACAAGGGACAGTTGCTCATGAGTACGATACGTATTTGAAGGTTGTCTTTGCCATATGTATATAGTACGCTGCTCACAAGGGGCAGTTGCACATGAGCACGATACGTATTTGAAGGTTGTCTTTGCCATATGTATATAGTACGCTGCTCACAAGGGGCAGTTGCTCATGAGTACGATACGTATTTGAAGGTTGTCTTTGCCATATGTATATAGTACGCTGCTCACAAGGGGCAGTTGCACAGGAGCACGATACGTATTTGAAGGTTGTCTTTGCCATATGTATATAGTACGCTGCTCACAAGGGACAGTTGCTCATGAGTACGATACGTGTTTGAAGGTTGTCTTTGCCATAAGTATATAGTACGCTGCTCACAAGGGGCAGTTGCACAGGAGTACGATACGTATTTGAAGGTTGTCTTTGCCATATGTATATAGTACGCTGCTCACAAGGGGCAGTTGCTCATGAGTACGATACGTATTTGAAGGTTGTCTTTGCCATATGTATATAGTACGCTGCTCACAAGGGGCAGTTGCACAGGAGCACGATACGTATTTGAAGGTTGTCTTTGCCATATGTATATAGTACGCTGCTCACAAGGGGCAGTTGCTCATGAGTACGATACGTATTTGAAGGTTGTCTTTGCCATATGTATATAGTACGCTGCTCACAAGGGGCAGTTGCTCATGAGTACGATACGAATTTGAAGGTTGTCTTTGCCATATGTATATAGTACGCTGCTCATAAGTGGCAGTTGTACGAGACAACATTACGTATTTCGGTGGTGCGATTGCCGCCAGTCCAGCTGCGAGCTGCACCTAAGCGGTGTCGTGACGTGTTCAAGATTACTATCTTTGACAGTAGCAACATGTAGATTGATGTGAGACAGAGCGGATCCCTTTAGACCTACACCTAGCATAATCGTGTTGATATAGTAGTAGAATTGTAAAATCTTGAGTCATTACCATGTCAAACGTTTGATGTGCTCTCTATTCAATGGCAGATGACGAAGTAAACCAGTATATTTACTTGTATTACAAACGTGATCAAGTAAGTTATATTACTGAATAATTAAGTATGATGAATGAAATTAGGTCAACAGGTATAAAACATACAAACAGTTTTGCATATCCCAATAAATATAGACTTTCGAAGAATGGTCGTAAACAAGTTAGGCACACACATGTTTCTTTATTTTTGTGTTAGTTTGTTTTCCTATAAACCTGCTGCGATATTTGTTATTAGGTTCGTTCATTGCAGTAATACGTTCAGGTGTTTAAGAATAAGAAAATTAAAACATTAAATGTGTTTATTGTTTTTCAAATAATAAAAATTATGAATGTATACCGAAATCAGATAATGGCAATCTTAGTAACAGCACAACGCAAGCTACGTTGTAGGGAATCGTAGACACAATACAACGTTCGTCAATTGCATCACGTAAGGTCAAGGGGCGTACGCCTTGTCCCCGCTGTTACATATAATGTGGTATGTTTTATGTGCATGGCTAACATTATGATGTAGCTGTGCATGAAGGTTGTTATTGTCCTATGAGGCGATGTTATATATATGCATACCATATTTTATTACTATTATTAATTAGTTAGTATTCAGTGATGTCAAGTTGACTACAATTGCTGTACTCGAATAAACTATCATCAATACAAATTAAGGATGTTAAGAGGCGGGCGGTTAACACACCATCACCTTTGATGTTTGTCTGAATGTCATGCTAAAGATGTGTTGTTTATTGAATTTTGAACAATACTTAATGCTTTGCGTCAATACAATTACTCTGATGTAATTTATGCTATGATATTTGATCACGGCAATAAACAGTGCCCGTTTACAACTTGCGCACTCTTTCTGTTATTAAACACCGCAAACTGGATGTGGTCATTAACACTGCGCCTAGAGTGCACTATTTAATTATAATAATAACACGACAGAAAACATCAATTTATTCAGAGATAATGTTCAACCATAAGTGATTATTGTATGTGTAACCCAGACAGACTAAAAGGCCATCTAGGTGAAGACGTGGATACCACTGATATTGCTCATGTTTCCTTGAACACCAGCAGTTGGCGTCTTTCATAATGAGTAAGGTCAAAACCCAGTGATAATTATGTTTGTGATGTACAGCTTCATCTGACATACATCAGTCCATCACATCGAGAATCATTGTGTCTTCTGTGATCAATCAATTACTCTTGTTTTGGATCAATGAACAATACATGTATGGCCTTGTCAGTGATAAATAGTACATTTATGACTTGTGCAGAAAAAAATAGATTTAGAGCTAAAGAAAACTTAATTATCAATATCAATGCGCCAAAAATTGCCGCTAATTTCGATTAGTAAATATTATCGTCAAGAACCGCAATGTTATGCTGCGTGGCTTTCGCATGGACGGATCAAAGAGGGTCTGGCGGCACATGTCTCCTAGATCATTAGAATTTGGCGTGCTCGTAGATCTTCTGGAACAGGCCACCGTTGCGTGCTTCTAGACCTTTGGAATGTGCCCCCGTTTCGGTTAGAAAAAGGTGACGTTACGCTGGCGCGGCGGCGAAAAAAATGAACAGCACACCGCTTGTCTTCCGATGTCAGGATCCGACAACGCGAAAGCGGATTCTTGCTGAAGCTCCGGCACAGACCACCGAAAATATTAATTTGGTTCGGCTGCCAGTGGAGGTTTTTTGGCCCCCTAGACTACTCTCCCTGGATCCGCCCCTGTTTAGGTATGCCTATTAATACAATGTAGTTCAAAGAACAAACACTATATTAGTTACAATTGCAATTTGTTTTACATTGACCCTATTTTGACCTGTATTGCTTGCACTGTGAGTAGCGAAATCGAATAGGAGTCTTTCACTAATCAGTCCGTGGACTATCTTAGTAGAATAAAATACACTCACTCGTTTAGGTGTCCGTCGTCGTAGCGTCCTCACCTAGTCGACCGTTGTATTAATGCGGTGTATTTATTATACATATGACCGCGTCGCTAAACGTCACTCGACAGCCTTCTACGGTCTAGTGCATCTGAAAAGTGCCCGTGGCTATCGCTGAAACAATTGATCCTCATTAAAGGTGATCTCTCAGTAGTTTATGGCGTCCTTGATGTATGAACTAATAAAAGTATCTAACCGAGAAATGGAGTTGTTAGCATGTGTACGTAGGCGTGGGCAAAGTGCCCACCATAGGCAAAGTGAACAACATTATTTTAAGTTCCCAACACTTGCCCGTTCTAACGTGAACGTATCAAAACATTAACACATATAATTATCACTCAGGTGCAGTGCATTCGTGTACGTTAATGTTCACGTATTTTCCAATAGTTTTGGCGGTCTTTTGTAGTCATAATCCATAATTATGATCGTGTGCTATAAAATGTGGAATGGTGTTTGACTTGTAATACTAAAGTGTGCGTATCGCTAAGATATCGTAAATATCCAAGTTGTAGTGTTTTGGCCAAACCCGAATTATCTGCGACGATGTTTGTGGGAAAAGCAAATAAACAATTTAAGTTAACGCAATTCCAATTACACATAGGAAGTATTAAAACACACACATATATATAATTTGCTGACAAACAAATTCGAACGCAACGCTTCTACGTTTCGTGTGAATAGTGATCTCCGCGGCATATGAGAAGCTAGTCGTGATTCGATTACTGGCACTTCGCATCGCTTTCGCCTATGCGTGTTTCCTGATGAATAATACCGGGGCAAACAGTAGAATATTCTCAAAGCGAAATGAATTAATCAAGTATTCTATAACAAACACTTCGAATAAAACAACTCAATATCAACAATGTGAATGGCTGTTGTTAATTCAACATGTTACATGCCTCGAAGAAGCTCCGTCCCCAGGGTACGGTATCACAAAAATGAGCCAACAACAAACTTAATCAAATGCAAAAACCGCCACCGTATCATCGACGATATATCGTTAACATACCAATGAACGTATCTCAGTGGCACATTTTTTAGAGTTGTCAATATACATTATCACTTATAAAGATTAAAAAAATCGACTTTAAAGAGATACATCGTGAATATGAGCTCATAATAATGTTAGTGATCTGTCTGCTGCAGTTATGCTAAACGAGGCCCGCACGCCCCAGAATGTCATCAATATGCCAGCTTCCATTTGGGCTGCCTCCTTAATGACACGGTCGCTCCTGGGCACGCCCATGCGTATCACAGAGAGACTGAGCCTTGTCTCAAGTGGCCGGCTTAGCTGTCTCCAGGCTCGGGACAAGAGGTCGACAACATATCCATTGTTTAATTGTGTGGCGATGAATCATTGCAGAGTTGCTACGGTATAACTATGTCCATGATATAAGTGCAGTCGGGTCGCAGATCTGATGCATCTCAGACCAACTCGCTGCGTTCACACTTCAGGTATATATCATCCTCACGCGCCAGAGGACCAACCCTGGCTTGCGAGGTTGATACAGATAAATAATCACTATACTTGTGATTTCCGGTTAATGCCGCCTACACGATGCCATAAAGAACCAAACGGAATTGGGACGATTAGCGATTACGTGACATCCGGTCTCGCGTCTTAGAAACGGCCCTAGGCGAGCTCTAAACAAGAACTGCAACAAGGCGCGTCAGCGTCTATTCCAATCAAACGAGGGACATTGTCCACAAGTTGTTCAGCTGACATGTGCGTCACCTGAAGAACTTGTATGCTACTGTCAGGCTGTAGAGGTGGCATTATCTATCAAAATGCCACTGCATTGTTTAGGACTAGGTCGTGTATGGCCGAGATGGCGGGTCACCTTCACGATCGAACACCAAATAAGGGCAATGACGTACAACTAATAGCCCCAATGTGTTCCAAATAATATTTATGGGTATATTGATCATGTGACAAGCGCCCCAGTGGCAGCTATTTATTTGCTGTGTGTTTAAACTTGAATTTTACCTATTTGTATTACTATGACACTGGTGAGATTTGAACATCGTTTTGATAACATTACCCTGAATGCACGGAGCTGTTCGTTCGTGTTATTGGTTTTATATGTGCGTGTATTTCTGCGACTTTTATTCCGGTGGCACACCTGTACCCATGGTGACCTACACTCGGCAGGAACTATTCGCCCATAACATTGCGAGTGTCACTGGCGGAAGGCTGCCTCAGGCTTTGTTCGACACGTTAAAGGACAATGGAATTTGTGCGGTCACACGAGGTTGCAGAGCCGGTCGCAATCGCCATCGTACATTACGTCCAGTAATTGGACGTCGGCCCGGCTTTACACCCACTTATCACCAACGCGGTGTCAACAACGCAAACATTACACGTGTGAAACTGTCGTCTTGTCAAACTGATGACAAGGATTTTAAGAATCGTTACACCAACATAGCATTGATCAATGCAAGATCTGTGAAAATAAAACGCTGACTATAAATGAGGAAATTATCCAACACGATTGGGATGTTTTGGCCATCACCGAGACGTGGCTAAAAAAAACTGGAGACGAAGCGATTGTGGCTGAACTGACGCCTCCCGGCTACACATTCAATCATGTAACGCGTGCCTCTGGTCGTGGCGGCGGAGTTGCCATAGTTCATCGAAATACCTTCAACACCAAAATCCTCCCAAAGCTGCCATTCACAACCATCGAACTTCTCCGTCTGCAATTCACCAACCCGTTCTTGTTAAAATACAATATCTGGGTCGTTTATCACCCGCCTGCATCAAGTAAGACATCTGGAACAATATCGAATTTTTACGCTGAACTTGAGCAGCTATTCATCGAGGCATCCATCTCCGTTGTTCCTACTGTCATCATTGGTGACTTCAATGTTCATTTTGATGATACCCTCAAATCAGAACCACTTCGCACTCTATGTGAATCGTTCAATCTAACTCAACATGTACATTCGCCAACGTACCAAACTGGACATATGCGATCAGTTAAACTGATGACGACTTCATTACTTCCGTTACTGTGCATCCTGACTCTCTGTCTGACCACCATCGCTTCCAATATTCCCAGAAGTGTGTCAACGAGTAGAGATCTATCATGGTCGGTAGATGACAATATTATGACTAATTGGTGTCTTGATGACTTAAAAACGAAAAAACAAACACACTCATCCATAGCATAAACACAATTTTATTTGAATATTTCCCACATGATCTCTCTTGAACACTGTTCCTGTAGATTCCAAATCGATAATGCTAATAAGGTTCCCAACGTGTGATTCGCAAAGGTGTCGCCGAATGAACTGCGCGCCGCGACGATGCAGGTCGTCTACGATGCCGACGACGACCACTGTCAAGCGGAATGCTGGTTTCCTTTGATATGTCATCGTCCACTGATGCTGTCTGCATGTAAAGCCAACGATCTGAGTTCCCGACTAAATCCATTGGCGTGTTGACGTCCTTGAGACCACGAGCATCCCACTGGTTCAAACGACTTCCGTTTTCTCAACACGTCATTCACAAGGTCCACGATATTACTTCCGGGAACCGCCTTGTTTCTGTACATCATCTCGCCACGATCGTTCCAACTTACGGCCCCTTTCATTTTATCGAGTAGTCTTCGTGCTTTCTGCTTCATAGTTTTCGGCACGCTGTCGAATGTTTCGTTTTCGATACTCTCCTTTTCGACGACTTCGTTTTCGTTAGCAGGTTGTACTTTGTTTTCCCCTTCACTGGGGATTTTTTCAATGACCACACGCACGGGTTCTTGCATACGTTTGTCGGAAAGATCGTTGTACCGACTCAATACCTGGTTATACAACACAACCTTTTCCCTCTCGTATATATCGCTTCGTTCTAATATGTCTAGCATTTCACTGTCGAGTCATTGCAAGACCCTTTCGATATAATTAGCTGGAGAAGGGCATTGTGGTTGGATGTTTTCCAAAATACGGGGATCGACCAGGGCCATCTTCTTTGTATACTCCATGGTCACCTGAGATGGAGACGAGAATGTCGAGCTTGTTGGTGGGATCAAAGACACATATGTCGAAGTAGGCACCGAGGCAAGTGAATTTAACAATGTAGTGCTTGTCGTCGTAGTGTTTGTCGATGGCCTACAGCGATTGTGAGCAATGTGACTTTTCCAGTTGTTCCTACGTGTAAAATATCTCTTGCAATCTGGGCATCGGAAAGGTGCCAATGATGGTGATGGTGTGGGCTTGTTGGCAGCCAGTAGAACAGTATATAAGCTCATGATGCAGGTGTTTACTGTTCAAATGGAAACAACGAAATGAACCACTAGTTGAATTGTGCGATAACCTGTCTATTTGCTTTGCTTTGCTTCCTTTTGAGGGATCTCAATCGATAACCCGTCTATTTGCTTTGCTTTGCTTCCTGTGGTGGTGGGATCTCACGCGATAACACGTCTATTTGCTTTGCTTCCTCTGATGGTGGGATCTCACGCTGTAACCCGTCTATTTGCTTTGCTTTGCTTCCTATGGTGGTGGGATCTCACGCTGTAACCCGTCTATTTGCTTCCTTTTGAAGCAAATCTCAGGCGATAACCCGTCTATTTTCTTTGCTTTTCTTCCTGTGGTGGTGGGATCTCACGCTGTAACCCGTCTATTTGCTTTGCTTTGCTTCCTGTGGTGGTGGGATCTCATGCTGTAACCCGTCTATTTGCTTTGCTTTGCTTCCTTTTGAAGCAAATCTCACGCGATAACCCGTCTATTTGCTTTGCTTTGCTTCCTGTGGTGGTGGGATCTCACGCTGTAACCCGTCTATTTGCTTTGCTTTGCTTCCTGTGGTGGTGGGATCTCACGCTGTAACCCGTCTATTTGCTTTGCTTTGCTTCGTTTTGAGGGATCTCACGCAATAACCCGTCTATTTGCTTTGCTTTGCTTCCTTTTGAGGGATCTCAATCGATAACCCGTCTATTTGCTTTGCTTTGCTTCCTTTTGAGGGATCTCACGCGATAACCCGTCTATTTGCTTTGCTTCCTTTTGAGGGATCTCACGCGATAACCCGTCTGTTTGCTTTGCTTTGCTTCCTTTTGAGGGATCTCACGCGATAACACGTCTATTCTGATGTACCATCCGTAGTGTCGTGGCGTATCTCGTCCATAGTCTCGTCTCTTGTCTCGTCCGTAGTCTCGTGTGATGTGTCATGCGTAGTCTCGTGTGATGTATGAACAGAAACGATGGGTGAGTGAGTGAGTGGACAGAAACGATGGGTGAGTGAGTGAGTGAGTGAGTGAGTGAGTGAGTGAGTGAGTGAGTGAGTGAGTGAGTGAGTGAGTGAGTGAGTGAGTGAGTGAGTGAGTGAGTGAGTGAGTGAGTGAGTGAGTGAGTGAGTGAGTGAGTGAGTGAGTGAGTGAGTGAGTGAGTGAGTGAACAGACACGAAGGATGAGTGATTTGAGTGATTTGTTAATCGGGACTTAGACGAGTACCTTCACTTTTGAAGTGTAAGACACGAAAAAAGACGCAAGATAAGGTTTGCACATTTTATTACAAAACAAACGTATTTACATGTCACACTCCATAACTACAAGAACCAGAGACTAGACATTAATACAGAGTCTTGCAAAGTTTAATTGTGTACAAGACAATACCACACCTCACTACTTCAGTCTTGTCTGCCATACGGCGAGGAGCCAAACAAACCAACAAAGTCGGTTTGGATACTTGGTTGTGGTATTGTTCCAGACAGTCAACCAGTCTTTAATCAACCTTATCCTCCATTAGTGTCAGAACCATTTGTTTCATAGTGTTTCGCCACTGTTTCGAAACGTAGTGTTGGAACCAACACTTGATACTACACGTGGATAGTGTCGTCTTGAGAGTTCAGTTTTGTACACCTTGGTTATGGAGCTAATGTTGACGCTAAGCCTAAGACTAACCCTAACCCTAACGCTGCCCGAAATCCTAACCTTAGCCCTAACCCCAACCCTAATGCTAACACAAAATGTGTGACATTCGTCACGTGAGTAGAAGTTGTGACGTCTTCAGGAGCGGTCGTTGTTACATTGGTACCATCGATAGAAGTTGTCACATCGGTCGTATCGGCAGAGGTTGCGACATCGGCGGGAGCGGAAGTTGTCACATCGATCGTATCGGCAGAAGTTGGGACATCGACAGGAGCAGAAATTGCGACATCGTCAGAAGCGAAAGTTGGTACATCGCAGAGCCTAGTGTCCTCGCTCTCTGGTTCCGTCGGCACAGAAGGGCGGTTGGTCACCGGCATGATGGATCGGTTCGTTGGCTCGTCCTCATCGCTGGAGTCTGCCGCATCGCAAGGTCGGTAATAAGGTGTCTTCAACATGATGTTAGGCGTGATGGCGTCGTAATACGAATGGTGAGCCGATGGACAAAACACAGCGCTTATATAGTTAGTGAATGTACCGAAAGGTCACGTGGGCGTGCCGAACGAGCACGGACTGCAGGTTAGGAAATACACATTCATGGGCTGTAGAGTAGATCAGACTTGCACAGCGAATACCAGTTCAAACCAGTTTACAAACAGGCAACCATTTGAAGTAAGTTCAACTCTACTATGTATAGACTGTCGTCGTTTCTCCTTGCACTGCTTGGGTGTGTTCAGCAGTAGAGACAGTCGCTTGGCGGGACGATATTTGTCGCGACGACAGGAGAAGAGGGAGAAGCAGCGACGGTTGCAGCAATACATTCCTTTTCTTGACGCTGAAACAGTGAAGAAATGAGCTTAATAATGAATGGTCAACTGGTATGTATAAGAAAAAATATAATATTATATGCTTTTGACAATTTTCTAAAAAATTACATGAATAGCATTTGAACACTATGAGAAATTGAAGCTTACCGTTATCTCTTCAAGTTGTTTTTCAAGTTGTTCTTCAAGTTGTTGTTTACGTCGCCGCTGTTTATCTTGCTTCCTTTGGCAGCAGCCCTGCTTCACATGAGCGGGCCAATTCCCTTTATACTTGAAGGTACTGCCACACATAGAGCAAGTATAACGAGGCAAAAGCTTCTGACGCTTCGTCGGAGGTGATGGCATCATGTTGATGGTTGGGTTGGTTGACGGAGCTGATGACAGATACGAAATTGGTTTGATCGTCGAACGTATCGTCAGACTGGTCGTCGGACTGGTCGTTGAACTGGTTGTTGGCTGTTGGTCCGGATTGATTGTCGGGGTCGAGAGGTCGAGTGGTCCCGTAGCCGGAGAAGGCTGCGCCTTCGGTAGCAAAATCCCTTGTCGGATGTTATCACTAGTCATGTTGTTCATCTTCCAAAATGTAAGATATAATGACCAAAATATAACAGTTCGACAGAACATAAAGGTCACGTGGGTATACCGAACAAACACAAAATTACTGTGCGTGCCAGTTTAATGACGTCACTGCATCATGACATCACATGAAGGGATTACATTACATACGCGCAAGTTCAAAACAAGGTCTAACCAAAGCCCTACCTGTATAACCAACTCAACTCGTACATCTCTACCGATTCGTCAGGTTTGGACCTATGTTACAGTTGTAAATGTATAGGTTAGGAGAGGCCTACACCTAACCAACTGGTCGACAACCTATGACAGAAAAGACACCGTTGCCCACCAGGGATGATGTTTGTGGTTCATGATCTATTCGATAGGAGGCTCTATTGCACGCAAGCGTGCAAGAGACACGAATTTGGGCAGTACTCCTACATTTAGTTCACAACTTGTCCGCCATGTGGCACAACTAGTAGTTCATGACCTATCCGCGGGGGGTTAATTTAGTTAACGAAAAATCCGCCAGGTGGCGCTACTGGTCAAACCAAGACGCACGAATTTGTGGCAGTATTCGAACATTTAGTTTACTTGTCCACAAGGTGGCACCACTTATAGCGTTAGTTCACGCCGGCGGCGCCACTTGACCTACATCCGGGTACTTCACCTTTGACGTTGACCTGTATCTAGGTACTTGACCTTGATATTTGACCTACATCCGGGTACTTGACCTTTTGACCTACATCCGGGTACTTTGTTCCGTGCCAGCATACGCGCTACACCACCTACATTACTACTAACGTGCGCGTTGGATCCTCTGCCTTCAATTCAGCTAAGAGACAATATGACAAGTATTGTGTCTGTCATTACACGGATTACAAATGCTTCGCTGGACGAGGCAGTCATGCCAAAGTCGCTGAAGCATGCAATTGTCCGTCCGCTTTTGAAGAAACCATCACATTCTGAGCAGTTATCGACCTGTGAGTAACCTTATACAATTATCCAAAGTAATTGAGAAAGTGGTCGCACTTGTTATAATGACGCATGTGTCTGACCAGCAAATGGTTAAGTGCTTTCAGTCGGCGTATCGAAAAAAACATTCGCCCGAAACCGCGCTACTGTACGTTGTTAAGTGCCATCAAAACAGCCATGGACAATAAACAAGGAACCATCTTGGTTCTCGTTGATTTTAGTGCCGCCTTCGATACTATCAACCATGACATCTTGATTAAGCGTCTACGTTTGCGCTATGGCTTTGTTGAAAAAGCACTGGACTGGATGACATCGTACCTGCAAGACCGGACGCAGCGAATTGTAATCGGTGACCAATCGTCGAGTATTACTAATCTAACAACAGGTGTCCCGCAAGGCTCCGTCCTTGGACCACTGCTCTTTTCATTATATGTCCGGTGACATTATTCGAGCCCATGGACTCTTCTTCCACCACTATGCTGACGACTTACAGATCTACTCACATTTCGACCTGAATCGTTCCGCTTTAACGGCTGCGGTTCAGCAAATGGAGGACTGTTTGGGTGAAATAAAGAACTGGATGGCATGGAATTCTATGTGCATGAACCACGGCAAGACACAGTATCTTCCGATTGTACCCAAGTCTGCGGATGCAATCGTTGATGGCACTCGATTCGCGTTGGTGGTTCTATAATTACAGCTTCAAGATGTGTTCAAAGTCTCGGTGTCTTCATTGACAGGCACCTAAATATGAAAAAGCAAGTGTCGCAAACTGTCAGCGCATGCTCATTCTACCTCCGCCACATCAATCAGATTAGCCGTTTTTTACCCAAACCAACAAAGGAACGCGTAGTCAATGCCATCATCACATCGCGGATTGACTACTGCAACGCACTCTTGTACGGCACGTCTGCAGTTACCATCGCGCGTCTGCAACGAATACACAACTCGGCTGCCAGACTGATCCTGCTTCATCCACGTAGTGACAGCTCCACGCCCCTGTTACTCGAACTTCGTTGGCTGCCTGTTGCGCGCAGAATGGATTACAAGATACTGGTACTCACGTACAAAGCCATGCACAATGACGCGCCCGTGTACCTGTGTGAACTCGTGCACCCATATCAACTGGCAAGAGCACTTTTGTGTTTCGTATTAGTGCCACTCTACATGAACACTGCCCTCTACTAAAACCAATTTTAATTAGTTATCGTATTCGTATAATGATTACTAATTATTCCTCACGTAAACTATTTTATATCAAATGTTTTACTAAATTATTTATTATTATTAATTTTATATAGTTATTGTGCTAGATTGATTATTATTAATATTATTTAATTTTGATGAATAACTGCTATTTATTTACTTGTTTATTTAGAAATTCGACGTATGTATGTATTTATTTATTTTATTCTTTACCACTAATATTTATTTTAAATTAATATACATATACATATTTATTGCAATTCTACCATTTTTATGTATTTTAATATGTTGTGA
Source organism: Escarpia spicata (assembly GCA_963995525.1). Classification (NCBI taxonomy): domain Eukaryota; kingdom Metazoa; phylum Annelida; class Polychaeta; order Sabellida; family Siboglinidae; genus Escarpia; species Escarpia spicata. The sequence goes on from OZ023212.1 coordinate 1,554,680, forward strand.
AGAGCCACGAACAATACTGGATGTGGCGCTATACCAAATAAAATATATTATTATTATTTATCGGCTATTATTGGGCGATATTGTCACATGTACAGCACAGTGATGTTAAATACATTCAATCACAAACACACCATAAAATAGTGATATACCTATAACTGTGATTGTAGATATGAGGTAGAGTATTATTGCGGGTTCTTATTGCATTTTAATATAGATACCAATAAACTAAAACCGTATATTTTCTGACAAGTCGATTTTGTTATGATATTGGCGAGATCGTTGTCTACCTACAACTCACCCCATCTTGCCATCGACCTCTTTCACAGCCTCCTCTGGAAGCATATTGAAGATAGTTTAGGTAAGGAGGATGAAATACGGGCGCCATTGAAGACGCTTTGGTTTATTGGCGTCTCCCACTGCTCAAGTCTTCGCAAATTAGTTCAAACAAAAAGGTAAACTCTCCCCACGATAATGTATCCGTTGGTGGCGCCACCTGCCAGAATTACGCAATGAATTATGTTAGCTTTCTATATACGGCGCAGAAAACGCAACTGAAGAGATACTGATATTGGTTGCAGTGTTTTGTAATTTTGTCATATATATCACAATGAATGATATCACAACGTAAAACCAAATATAGATAAGCGAGCGAAAAATTAACAACTCTATACGCATCCCCTAAAAATTAGGTTCGTCCAATCACAACAATCTTGATTAGGTTTGAAAGCTTACGCTGTCTGCTATTCAAACGTATATATTGTTTCCTAATGATCATTCCTAAAATAAATTATAAACGGACCTACAAATGTGCCGTTTCCGGTATCTTGGACTCTGAGAACGATGTTGGTTCGTAAACACAGTTCACCAATCTACCGATTGAGGCTCCACCATCTACTACAAGCTCCACCCACTTTCATTTGGCGACTAAACTGACAAACTCGAAGTAGGAGTAACGTAACAATCACGTATATCAGCCAAACAACGTAACGAATTTTGACCCATAGACATAGTCTCCGTTGGTTGGGAGACGTTATTGTGACGTCACGCTGACGTAGATATATATCGGTTTCGCTGTCATGTCATTTGCGCGTCAGGGCCCGTATTTTCGAAGAAACAGATTTCGTACGTAAGAAGTTGCGCAAATATGGCGGATTATTTCTTAGCTGCGAAATTTCGCAAGTTGGTATTCTCGAAACGCTTACGAATTTTCGCAGCTAAGAAATTCGGAACTTGCGTACGAAAAGCTCGCGAGGGTTTGCTTGCGTTGCAACGGATACGGTCACTGATGTTTTGCTATGTTTTACCGTTTTAACGCTGCTCATGTATTCCTGGCAATGCACGAAAAAGAATAACGTACACAACTGTTCAAGCCTAGTGAACCTGGTGACTATTCAATATAGCTAATATGCAAAACATAATGTAGCATTGCCACTGAGATATGTTGATGCATGGGTAATTATTAATGGGCTTAACGCCAGCGAAGCATTTGCACGGAAATGACATACACAAAACGCAAGCAAGGGAAGAATTAACGCCGAGGCCAAGCCAAGCCAGTCAATGTTTACATTACAGAATTAGGAATTTGACGCTTCGTCTACGTATCCTCACTATACTGTTACATAGTACAGTTAGAAGACACCACCTGCGTATGTGTATGATGCCGATTACTATTCAGACGACGCACCGGTGAAGGTGAGACTTAGTTTGATCACTCGGTGTTTCTATCGCTCTACTAGCGCACATGGCATGACGCTAGTCGGCCACTAACTTGACTAAGTCAATCAAACTCAAACTCTGGATCCGCCCCTGAATATGGACTATGTTAGATGATGTGTCTATGTATAGGGCTAAGGTAGTGAGGAATAAAGATTACCAAAGAACAGTACTTCATGTACACAGTGAATAATGACATAACAAATCAATGCAATACACACTATTGCTACAAAACAAGTACAATGACATTTTTTGTACTTACAGCACACATCCAGCATCATCTGCCAAATAACCATGATACCGCACCCAAAGGCTGAAAACCAGTGGGAAAATATAAGGTAAGTTACAATATGTGGTTATGGTATTTATTCTATATGTTTTAGGTATCACCAGTAGCACAGTAAATATGGTGTGTATAATACGGTTGTATTTAAAAATGAAACATAACATATTTATGATATGCTACATATGTGTTTTCAGAAAGAAAATTGATGGATTGGAATGACTGCTGCATCTTGAAATTAAAAGATGCAAAAAGATACAACTGGACATGATGCAGCACCAAGAAGACAATGTAACTGCAGAAAAGAAAAATCTAAAGTGGCTAAACAATCTACGAATCATGCGTACCCTGTGCTACTCCATGTATTGGTGCTGCAGTGACATCAACATTTGGTTGTATTAACATCATGTTCTGCAATGCTCTGCGTGGATGTGGCACATTTCTTCTCTTTGCAATGTCTCAAGGATACATTGAAACTCAAACATAAAATGAACACCAGGAAGCCCACCATAAATTCACATTACATCAATTATACATCAAATACCTTAAATACTAATCTGTGTACGAACACCTCATTATACCGACAAGTTTCTTGTTTTCCTATGACATCTGGAATTATTATAATACTTTTCATTAATAGCCATTGTTTGCCTAAATTGTTAACAGTGGTATTTATTTTTCAAAATAAATGATACAGTGTATAAAGATTTCTAAGATGCAGATAAATCTCTTTGGAGACTATATAAAACTCAATGACCTGGTATACTAAGATCTACTGGTAAAAGCAGTATGTTAGCAATCTTCTTTATACTGATTCAGTTGTTACATTTTGTAAAACAACTACAAGGTCAAGATAAATGTTATGTCTTCTGTTGGTAAGTCGGTTTGGTGAGAACAGAAATTGGTTTATTGGCACCTGGAAAATAAGATGTGCCAAATATTTACAATAATGTTTTATATCGGCCTGTAATTGTCATAGTCAACAGTATTTTCCATTTATGACTACCTATAAAATAGAAACAGACACAATTTATGTCTCCATAACTATGACTGCTAGGTTGGCATGTGTGTAGATATTGTTATATCTGAGGTTTAGTATATATGCACTGTTTCAAGATAAAACTTATTTCAACAATACAGGTGTACTCACACATTATATTTACAAGTGTTATGTTATTTTGTAGACACAACAGTAGGTGTATTCAAATATATCGTAGTATCTATATATATAGTTTTATATATAATTTATATACATAATTATAATTTACATTATAATAGTTACATATTCGTTTTGGATGGTGTTGTCAATGCTTGAATAAATGATGCAATCTATCACGGGTTGTCATAATATTGATGCACTTAATATAGCATTTCTCAGGCAGCATATATATCTGAAAGTGGCAGCCAAGCTTACTTAACTATAATTTTGTATGTAGATGTGGTGGAATATTAACATAATGTACATATGAAACATTGAATACATTTGACAAAATCTGTGTTCAATGCCCATGATAAATAATAAATGAAATATGTTTATATAAGAAATAGTGTCCTTTTACATTAATATATATATTTTCATGCCATCGAGTTAATGTCTGCAATACTGTGGTCTTCTGAAATAGAAATTGTGGTTTCAAGTGTAGTTAAATGTGCCTACACAAATTGTAATTGTGTAGCACGTAGTCAATTTATAAATTACTGCGGTGAATTACTAATCGGTCCCGTTTGTTGGCTGGTCCCGCTTGTTTACTTTTTATTGTGGAATTTTGCATTGGCTAACAGTGTAGGCGCGGCGCCGCTTTCAAAGACGGTATTTATGCAATTTCAGCGGTCAATAAAAATTGACAAACACACATTAGTGTCATTAAATCACACACAATTTACTAATGTGTTTTTGCGACGTCGTAACAGCAAATAACTGAGAAATCTCCATCTGAAAGCAATACCACAGAAGTTACGAAAAAGTTACGCGACCTCTTGCGTTGGCGTAACTTTACGATGAAATATCATAATAATAATAATAACTTCTATTGCGTCTAAATCCTTGGAAACCAAGTTCAGAGGCGCATCAAAACAAAAGGGTTGGTCAATCTCAAAATCCATAAGTAGTTTAGCAGTTGTCAACAGATGGGTCAAGGCGCTAGGGAGCTACGGTGGATAAGCAAGGTTGTAAAGATACGTTTTTAAATGACAACGGAATTTTGTAATATTTTCAACTGATCTAACACTAAGAGGAAGCATATTCCAAAGAGTTTGTGCAGCAACAGAAAAAGCCCTAGTTCCAATGTTAGTGTTGATTCTAGGAACAAAAAGTAGGTCAGAATTAGATGATCGAAGCTGGATAGGTTTTCTTACAGGAGTAAGCAATAAATGCAAATAAGATGGTTGCTTATTGGACAGTGCCTGGTATGTAATGGTTCAGATCTTAAATAGTATACGATATCGTACAGGAAGCCAATGCAAAGACTTCAAAAGTGGTACAGAGCGTGAAAAACGAGGAGATCTTGTAACTACTCTTGCTAGACAATTTTGGACACGCTGAAGTTTTGTCATATCCGTGCTAGCGACATTATAAAGGAGGGAATTGCAATAGTCAAGTCTGCTGCTAACAAGCGCTGTTGCAATAGTCTTAGCAACAGAAAATGACATATACCGGCGAATACGGCGAAGATCACGAATATGATAAAAACAGCAGCGGCATGTTTGAGATATGTGTTGTCGGAAATTGAAGTTACTATGAAAGATCACTCCTAGATTCCGCACCGAGGTTGCTGATTCAAAATACGCGTAGGGAAAAAAAACATCCAGTTTACAACGCTGCATTGGAGTACCAATAATGATCAATTCAGTTTTATTTGTATTTAATTTCAATTTGCTGTCAGTCTTCCAGTGGAAGATATCTTGAAGGCAATCACTAAGTTGGTTAAGGGAGCGATTTGTATCCGGGGTAGCCAACGAAATGTAGATCTGAGTATCATCAGCATAAAGATGATGATCTAAGTTATGTCTTTGTATAACAGAGCTTAGTGGCGTGGTGAAAAGAGTAAAAACCAAGGCCCAAGAACAGAACCCTGGGGAACACCAAATAAAGTCGGCAGTGCAGCTAAAAAGCAGTTCCCAATCTTAATAGTTTGGTATCTATCAGTTAGATACGAAGAAAACCAGCTTAGAGCTGTGCCAGATATGCCGTACCGCTTTAATAGGCGTTCAATGAGAATGCTGTGATCAATCGTGTCAAACGCGGCAGAGAGATCTAGTAAGGTAAGTGCAGTCACTTTACCATTATTAATGTTCAAGTTAATGTCATTATGAACCTTTAAGAGGGCAGTCTCTGTTGAATGAAACTGCCTATATGCTGATTGTGACACATTAGTTAAGACATTTGTGCTAATGTGAGACCTTAGACGACTTGCTACAACCTTTTCTAGTATTTTGGAAATGAAGCTGAGATTAGAAATAGGTCTATAACTGTTTAGGTCTTGTTTAGGCAGAGATGACTTCTTCAGAAGTGGTGTGACATGGGCATATTTAAAATCATAAGGAAAACAGCCAGAACAAAGTAATGCATTTATAATATTTGTTATAGGTCCAATTAGTGTATCGAGACATGCTTTTAGCAGTATTGTTGGAAATGGATCAAGTGCACAAGATTTATTTGGGGAGGACATAATTATTTTCCTAACTTCATCAATTGTTGCAGGTTCAAATGATACAAGTTGAGAATTAACTTGTGGAAAGTCCACACTGACATTACTTATATTATGACGTGGGAAAGCAGAACGAATAATACTGATTTTATTCTTGAAGTGACTAGAGCACGAATCACATAGAGACTTAATTGACACATGATCAGGTAGCGATGGACTAGGCCGTCTGTGTAGAATGTTATTGATGCAGTTCCATAACTGACGCGGATTATCAGACTTATCTATGACCTTATTTGTAAAATAATCTGATTTAGCTTTAGCCATGTGTCTGTTGCAGAGGTGATATTGCTTAGAATAGCGCGATCTATCTAATGGCGAGCGTGATTTGCGCCATACACGCTCTAAATAATGACGACGCCTTTTAGATAGTATAATTTCGGAAGTCATCCATGGAGCCGGTGGCCTTTCTGACACCCATTTGGATTTTATAGGTGCATGTTTGTCAAGTAATGCATTGAGTACTTGACAGTACTGTTTATATAAGTCAGATAGATGTTTTTTGGATATGTGATAAGGTCAGATATAAGGATATCAGCCATTAAAGCTGTAATGTCAATCCTATGAATGGCTCTATAAGACACATTGTGTTTCGATTGTAAAGGGGCTATAGAACCGTTAATATTGGCAATGACAGTATGGTGGTCTGATAACCCATCTGAAACAGTAGGTGCTTGGATATTATTACAAGTTGAACGGGTTATCAAGAGGTCAAGCCAATGGCCATGTATATGTGTCGAAAAAGTAACATGTTGTTTCAAATCAAATGATGCCAGAATATCATCAAACGTAGTTGTAGTTGAAGAAGGTATATCCAAATGTAGATTAAAATCACCAAGAATGTAAAATTCTGAATGAATAACTGCCAGATTTTCCAACATATCCTGAAAGTCTTCAAAGAAATTGGCTGGATGTCCTGGAGAGCGATAGATACAAACAAAGTGTGCGGAGAAAGAAGAATCTGAAATTTCAGCACAGATGAACTCAAAACTAGAGTATTCAGGGTTAGAATGTAATTTGACTTTTAACTGTTGTGATATAAGAAAGCCAACACCACCTCCACGGCCGACTAAACGTGGTCGATGGTGAAAGGTGTAACCAGAAGGGGAAACGTCAGCAATGCATGCATGTGTATCATGTGGTCTGAGCCAGGTCTCAGTTACAGCTAGAATATTTATTTTCTTTGAAATTAATAAATCACAAAGTGAGGCTGTCTTATCTCGTACAGCATATTTGCGAATGTTCGTATCGTAAATGTTTCGAGAGTAGCACTTGCGAAACAATCGTAACTTACGCTCTTTTGACGTCAATTTTATGTAAAAATGGCGCTAAGAAATTCGTAAGTCTTCCGAGAATACGGGCCCAGTTTCGCCGCCGTTTAAAACTGGCTGGAGCTTATAACATGAAACTAAGCATTTGTGAAGTGCGTTTGTCTACACCTATGCAAATGAGGAAAACAGCGCCGCAATCGTTCGGAACCGTACAGAACACCGAAAACGGAACAATTATAGGTCAGTGTATACGTGTTCTATGAACGGCTACCAGGAAATCTAGATGACCTTAGCATAACAGAAAGTGCATCCTTTCAAATGATACCAGCATGCCTGTAAAGTATGGAGGCAGTGGCGCTGACAGAACAACAACAACAACAGCAGCAGCAGCAGCAGCAGCAGCAACAACAACAACAACGACGACAATAGCAGAAGCACCAAAAACAACAAAAGCTGCAACTTTAGGAGAATAACTGGGTTCGAAGAACGAAGAATTACAAGAACAAAGAGGGTGAACAGAATATTGATGATCGACCGGAGGAAAGCGGTTGGGATGTAATACAACATAATAGGAAGATTGGACAGAAACCGGTATAGATGTGTGCAGGCAAACTTACAAAGAGAGCATTAGGGGAAGGCCACAACTCAGATAGGAGGACTGTGTGAGGAGTAACATGAGACGGCCGGGTGAGTGTGAAATATGGAGGGAGGAGACTGCTGACGAAGCTATGGAGAGAACGAACAGGACGAGTGGTTCAACAAAATAATACATGACCTCACAAACACACACACGCGCGCGCACACACACACAATCACACACACACAAACACACACTCATCCACCCCCCACACACAAACACACACACACACGCCCGCACCCAAACATGCACACTCATACACATATAAACACACACACACACACACACACACACACACACACACACACACACACACACACACACACACACACACACACACACACACACACACACACACACACACACACACACACACACACACACACTGACTCAGCACTGGTTTAAACGTTTGTTATTGAGCTTGACTAGTTCAAGGCAGCTCTAGGCTTATACGAATTTGTTCCTAGGTTCAGTTGTTTCCTGTTGCATCTTTTTCTGGATTCTTTCGATCGCTCTGATATAAAAAGTATCGACCCGTTCCAACTTGTTACGAAATGAGAACACAGGGTAGTGCCGATTGCATAATCAAATTTCCCGGCCAAGCGATGATTAATGGACATGTCGTCCCCAACAACAATAAACGTACGACCAGAGAAGTTGCCGTCCCATCCCGTCTGGTGAAGGGCAGTTACGGTCGCAGTCACATCAATCACCGATATATTTCTTTTGATGGCAGTTGCCACTAGCCAGTTGTCATATCCAGTCCGGCCAACAACGAAATCAGGAATCGAATCCCATGGATATCCTGAGTGGGTAGATATAAAGTAGTCTTGCGCGTACCCTTTAAATAAGGTGCCGTTAGAAGCAAACCGAGAGACTGACTTCAAGTCCGGTACTATTTCGTTGCTTCTGAACTTGTAGTTGATCCTCCGGCCAATAACAAGTAACCGCTTGAATCGATGAATATTTCGTCTCAACCCCATCAGCGTTTCGACTAACTTGCCGTCGAAAAGGATGTCGCCGTTCGCGTAGCCGTAAAATGGGGTTGTCTGATTTATAGCTTGAGCATGCAGGAACATCGATCGCAGCACCGGGATACTCGTGTTGCTCACCGTCGGACATCTGTACACTGCCCAGCCATGCGAACGGGCGAACTCAGCGAGGTAGTGTTCGTCAACCGCGTAATAGAGGATTGGTCGGACGAAGGGAGCCAGCAGTCCCCAGTTGCGGATTGTGTTCTGGTAGGTTACGGTTTTGAATTTGAAGTCCTTGAACGTGGTGAACAATGTGATGAGCGCCGACGGCTTAGCGGGTACAGTGATACTGTAGGACGTGGTCCGGTCTGGCTTTGTCCTGAACCTCACGTGTGTGGTGTCTCGGAAGGTGTGTATTAACAACGTCACCAGGAAGCTGTAGGCGAAGATACCAAACAGAGACAATGTCATCTTCTTCTTATGCCTGAACATCCTGAACAGAAACGAACAAATTGTTCAATATGGTGTCAGCTTTTGGATATTATAAAAACATTGTCATCGTGGTTAAAGTAGCAGAACACAATATTATCTATGAAAGGTGTCAGGAGCATAATCTAGCATACGGATGATACAAAATAATGAATCGGGTTAGGACAGAACACTACATTGCCAGTGTACTAGTAGTGAGTTCGTAATAAATAGCGATGTATTGCCGCTTCTCTCTCTCTCGCTTGCTTCCTTTCTGACTTCCTTTCTTCCTTTCGTCTGACATCCTTTCTTCCTTTCTTCAATACTTTCGTCCTTCCGTCTTCCCTTCCGTCTATCCATTCTTGCTTACTTCTCTCCTCCCCTTCCTCATTTTCTTCCATCCTTCTCTTCCTGCTTCACTCCCTTCATTCCGTCCTTCCTTCTCAATATTTCCTCCATCCCTCCTTTCCTTTCTTCTTTCCTTTATTTATCCGACCTTCATTTTTGTCTTCCTTCGTTCCTCCCTCTTTCACTTCCTTCCTTCAATTCCTTCCTTCAATTCCTTCCTTTATTTCTTCTTTTCTTAATTTGTTCCATCCTTTCTTCCCTCCTTCGTTTATTCTCTTCCTTCCATCCTTCTTTCATTATTTCCTCCATTCCACCCTTCCTTCCTTCCTTACTTCCCTCCTTCCTTCCTTCCTTCTCTCCTTCCTTCCTTCTCTCCTTCCTTCCTTCCCTCCTTTCTTCCTTCCTTCCTTCTCTCCTTCCTTCCTTCTCTCCTTCCTTCCTTCCCTCCTTCCTTCCTTTCTTCTTTCTTTCTTTTCTTACTCTCTTCCTTCCTTCTTTCCTCCCTCCCTTCCTTCTTTCTTTATTTCCTCCATTCCATCATTCCTTCAATCCCTCCTTCCTTCCTTCTTTCCCTCCCTCCTTCCATCCTTCCCTCCTTCCTTAAATCATTCCTTTCTTCCTTCGCTCCTTCCTTCCTTCCTTGCTCCCTTCCTTCCTTTCTTCATTCACTCCTTCCTCCCTTCCTCCCTTCCTTCCCTCCTTCTTTCCATCCTTCCTTCCTTCCTTCCTACAATCACTCTTTCCTTTCTTCCTTCCTCCCTTCCTCCGTTCCTTCCTTCCTTCCCTCCTTCCTTCCATCCTTCCTCCCTTCCTTCCTTCCTTCCTTCCTTCCTTCCTTCCTTCCTACTCTATTTTCGACGGCATCGGCCGTGACACGTGTGCCAGTGAAGCATGGTCAATGTACTAATGGGTTCGGTCTTTTATTACGTCTTCACAACGTTCGTTAACTCGACCCACACGGGGCAGTTGTACGAAAGGGCGTACGTATTGGGATGTGTTGTTTCCGCAACCTTTTCACAAGGGGCAGTTGCTCATGAGCACGATACGTATTTGAAGGTTGTCGTTGCCATATGTATATAGTACGCTGCTCATAAGTGGCAGTTGTACGAGACAACATTACGAATTTCGGTGGTGCGATTGCCGCCAGTCCAGCTGCGAGCTGCACCTAAGCGGTGTCGTGACGTGTTCAAGATTACTATCTTTGACAGTAGCAACATATAGATTTATGTGAGACCGAGCGGATCCCTTTAGACCTACACCTAGCATATTCGTGTTAATATAGTAGTAGAATTTTAAATCTTGAGGCATTATCATGTAAAACGTTTGATATGCTCTCTATTCAATGGCAGATGACGAAGTAAACCAGTATATTTACTTGTATTACAAACGTGATCAAAGTTATATTACTTGATAATTAATTATGATAAATGAAATTAGGTCAACAGGTATGAAGAATACAAATAGTTTTGCATATCCCAATAAATATAGACTTTCGTAAAATGGTCGTGGCTCACACATGTTTCTTTATTTTTGTGTTAATTTGTTTTCCTATAAACCTGCTGTGATATTTGTTATTGGGTTCGTTCATTGAAATAATACGTTCACTTGTTTAAGAATAAGAAAAGTAAACAGTTAAATGTGTTTAATATTTTTCAAATAATAACAATCCTGAATGTATACCGAAACCAGATAATGGCAATCTTAGTAACAGCACAACGCAAACTACATTGTCGGAAATCGTAGACACAATACAAAGTTCGTCAATTGCATCACGTAAGGTCAAAGGGCGTACGCCTTGTCCCCGCTGTTACATATTATGAGGTATGTTTTATGTGCATGGCTAACATTATGATGTAGCTATGCATGAAGATTTGTATTGTCCTATGAGGCGATGTTATATATATATATATATATATATATGCATATCATATTACTATTATTAATTAGTTAGTGTTCATGTTATGATGTCCAGTTGACTACAATTTATGTACTCAAATGAACTATCATCAATACAATTTAAGGATGTTAAGAGGCGGGCGGTTAACACACCATCACCTTTGATGTTTGTCTGAATGTCATGCTAAAGATGTGTTGTTTACTGAGTTTTGAACAATACTTAGTTCTTTGCGTCAATACAACTACTCTGATGTAATTGATGCTATTACATTTGATCACGGCAATAAACAGTGCCCGTTTACAACTTGCGCACCCTTTCTGTTATTACACACCGCAAACTGGATTTGGTCATTAACACTGCGCCTAGAGTGCACTATTTAATTATAATTATAACACGACAGAAAACATCAATTTATTCAGAGATAATGTTCAACCATAAGTGTTTATTGTATGTGTAACCCAGACAAAAAGGCCATCTAGGTGAAGACGTGGATACTACTGATGTTGCTCATGTTCCCTTGAACACCAGCAGTTGGCGTCTTTCATAATGAGTAAGGTCAAAAACCCAGTGATAATTATTTTAGTGATGTACAGCTTCATCTGACATACATCAGTCCATCACATCACGAATCATTGTGTCTTCTGTGATCAATCAATTACTCTTCTTTTGGATCAATGAACAATACATATATGGCCTTGTCAGTGATAAATTGTACATTTATCATATTATTTTGTGCAAAAAATAGATTTAGAGCTAAAAGAAGTCTAGTCATCAATATCAATGCACCAAAAATTGCCGCTACTGTCGATTAAATATAGTATCATCGTCAAGAAGGGCAATGTTATGCTGCGTGGCTTTCGCTTAGACGGATCAAAGAGGATCTGGGGGCACGTCTCCTAGATCTTTATAATTTGGCGTACTCATAGATCTTCTGGAACAGGCCACCGTTGCGTGCTTCTTAGACCTTTGGAATGTGCCCCCGTTTCGGTTAGAAAAAGGTGACGTTACGGTGGCGCGGCGGCGAAAAAAATGAACAGCACACCGCCTGTCTTCCGATGTCAGGATCCGACAACGCGAAAGCGGATTCTTGCTGAAGCTCCGGCACAGACCACCGAAAATATTAATTTGGTTCGGCTGCCAGTGGAGGTTTTTTGGCCCCCCCTAGACTACTCTCTCTGGATCCGCCCCTGTTTAGGTATGCCTATTAATACAATGTAGTTCCAAAAAAAAACACTATATTAGTTACAATTGCAATTTGTTTTACATTGACCCTATTTTGACATGTATTACTTGCACTGTGAGTGGCGAAATCGAATAGGAGTCTTTCACTAATCAGTCCGTGGACTATCTTAGTAGAATAAAATACACTCACTCATTTAGGTGTCCGTCGTCGTAGCGTCCTCACCTAGTCGACCGTTGTATTAATGCGGTGTATTTATTATACATATGACCGCATCGCTAAACGTCACTCGACAGCCTTCTACGGTCTAGTGCATCTGAAAAGTGCCCGTGGCTATCGCTGAAACAATTGATCCGCATTAAAGGTGATCTCTCAGTAGTTTATGGCGTCCTTGATGTATGAACTAATAAAAGTATCTAACCGAGAAATGGAGTTGTTAGCATGTGCACGTAGGCGTGGGCAAAGTGCCCACCATAGGCAAAGTGAACAACATTATTTTAAGTTCCCAACACTTGCCCGTTCTAACGTGAATGTATCAAAACATTAACACATATAATTATCACTCAGGTGCAGTGCATTCGTGTACGTTAATGTTCACGTATTTTACAACAATTTCGGGGGTCTTTTAAAGTCATAATCCATATCATGATCGTGTCCTAGAAAATGTGTAATGGATTAAAGATGTTTGACTTGTAATACTAAAGTGTGCGTATCGCTAAATCATCGTAAATATCCAAGTTGTAGTGTCTTGGTCAAACCCGAATTATCTGCGACGATGTTTGTGGGAAAAGGAAATACTCAATTTAAGTTAACGCAATTCCAATTATACAGAGGAAGTATTAATACACACACATATATATCATTTGCTGACAAAAACATTCGAACGCAACGCTTCTACGTTTCGTGTGAATAGTAATCTACGTGGCATATGAGAAGCTAGTCGTGATTCGATTACTGGCGCTTCGCATCGCTTTCGCCTATACGTGTTTCCTGATGTCTAATAGCGGGGCAAACAGTAGAATGTTCTCACAGCGAAATGAATTAATCAAGTATTCTATAACAAACACATCGAACAAAACAACTCAGTATTAACAATGTGCATAGCCGTTGTTAATTCAACCCGGTACATGCCTTGAAGAAGCTCCGTCCCCAAGGTACGGTATCACTAAAATGAGCCAATAAAAAAATCAAATGCAAAAACCGCCACCGTATCATCGACGATATATGAACGGATCCTAGTGGCACATTTGTTGAGAGTTGTCAATAAACATTATCAATTTTAAGGATAACAAATCGACTTTAAATAGAAAAATCGTAAATATGAGCTCATAATAATGTTTGTGAAACAGTCTCCCGATCTGTCTGCTGCAGCTGTGTTCAACGAGGCCCGGATGCCCCCGAGTGTCATCAATGGGCCAGCTTTCATTTGGGCTGCCTCCTTAATGACGCGGTCACTCTTGGGCACGCCCATGCGTATCACAGAGAGGCTGAGCCTTGTCACAAGTGGCCGGCTGAGCGCTCTCCAGCCTCGGGACAAGACGTCGACAACAGATCCATTGTTTAATTGTGTGGCGATGAATCATTACAGAGTTGCTGCGGTATAACTATGTCCACGATTTAGGTGCAGTCGGGTCGTAGATCTGATGCATCTCAAACCAACTCGCTGCGTTCACACTTCAGGTACATATCATCCTCACGCGCCAGAGGACCATACCTGGCTTGCGAGGTTGATACAGATAAATAATCACTATACTTGTGATATCCGGTTAATGCCGCCTACACGATGCCATAAAGAACCAAACAGAATTGGGACGATTGGCGATTACGTGACATCCGGTCTCGTATCCTAGCAACGGCCCTTGGCGAGTTCTACACAACAACTGCATCAAGGCGCCTCAGCGTCTATTCCATTCAAACGAGGGACACAATCGACAGTTTGTTCAGCTGCACATCTTTGGCTGGTCACCTCAAGAACTTGTATGCTATTGTCAGGCTGTAGAGGTGGCATTATCTATTAAAATGTCACTGCATCTTTTAAGACTCATGGTAGACAATGCATAGCATTCGGTCGTGTATGACCAAGATGGCGGATCACTTTGACGACCGGACACCAAATAAGGACAATGTCGTACGGCTTATGGGCCCAATGTGTTCCAAATAATATTGATGGATATATTTGTCGTCTAATATTGGGTGATATTGTCACATATACAGCACGTGTGATGTTGTATACATTTAATCACGGACACATCATAATGTATGGACGACTATAGCTATACAACTTCAATAATATATCTACAACAGTGATTATACTGTATATGTGAGAAACACCGGAATATAGCATGTGCGTATTGCATTTTAATAAATATACAAATAGGCCCAAACCTTATATTTTCTGCCAAATCGATTCTGCTATGATATTGACGATATAGTGTACCAATGAGCAGTGTCAATATACTTATAATGGGTTCGGTCTTTTATTTAATCTTCTGACGTTCGTCAACTAGACCCACACGGGGCAGTTGTACGAATGCGCGTACGTATTCGGGATATGTTGTTTCCGCACGCTTTTCACAAGGGGCAGTTGCACATGATACGTATTTGAAGGTTGCCTTCGACATATGTATATAGTACGCTGTTCACAAGGGACAGTTGTGCGGTGCAACCTTACGTATTTGGGTGCTGCGATTGCGCCAGTCCAGCTGCGCGCTGCACCTTTTTCGCTTTCCCCAACTTTGACGTCCTGTTCGAGGCGTATCTCTTGCACACGCTGAACTTGGTCGGCAACTCCAGCGCCGCTCTACCGGCTACGCCACGACTATCCCGTGCGTTGGTTGATGGTTGGCAGACCAACTACACGATGGCGCCACTGTAGGCAGTCGACCGTTTCACAATCATAACCGGTGTCGTGACGAGTTCAAGATTACTATCCTTGAGAGTAGCATCATAGAGATGTATGTGAGACCGAGCGGATCCCTTTAGAAACTACACCTAGACTACTCGTGTTAACATAGTTGTAGAATTGTATAATCTTGAGTCATTATCACGTCAAACGTTTGATCTGCTCTCTATGCAACGGCAATTGACGAAGTAAACCAGTTTATTTACTTGTATTACAAACGTGATCAAGTGAGTTATATTACTTTATAAATGAAATTAGGTAAACATATATGAAAAATACAAACAGTTTTGCCTGTCCCACTAAATATAGTATAATATATAAAAATATTTCCTTGAACACCAGCACCTGGCTTCTCTCAGAAAGAGTAAGGCCAGAAACCCCGTCAAAATTAATTTAATGATGTACAGCTTCATCTGACATACGCTCAGTCCATCACGATGCAATTACACCACACCGAGAATCACTGTGTCTTCAATGATAATTCAATTACACTTGTTTTCGACCAATGAAAAATACATATATGGCCATATCAATGATAAGTAAAACATTTATGACTTGTGCTGAAAAAAGATATAGAGCTAACGGAAGCTTAGTCATCAATATAAATGCGCAACAAAATGATTTGCCGCTACTTCCGATTAGTAAACATTATCGTCAAGAACGGCAATGTTATGGTGCGTGGCTTTCGCATAGACGGATCAAAGAGGGCCTGAGGGCACATGTCTCCTAGATCTTAAGAATTTGGCGTGCCCATAGATCTTCTTGAACAGACCACCGTTGCGTGCTTGTTAGACCTTTGGAATGTGCCCCCGTTTCGGTTAGAAAAAGGTGACGTTACAGTGGCGCGGCGGCGAAAAAAACAACAACACACCGCCTGTCTTCCGATGTCAGAATCCGACAACGCGAAAGCGGATTCTTGCTGAAGCTCCGGCTCAGACCACCGAAAATATTAATTTGGTTCGGTTGCCAGTGGAGGTTTTTTGCCTCGCCCCCATAGACTACCCTTTCTGGATCCGCCCCTGTTTAGGTATGCCTTTTTATACAATGTAGTTTAAAAAAAACACCATATTAGTTACAATTGCAATTTGTTTTACATTTACCCTATTTTGACATGTATTGCCTGGTGACATTATCATTAGTTTCATGGCGTCCTTGCTGTGTGAACTAACAAAAGTATCTAACCGAGAAATGGAGTTGTTAGCATGTGCACGTAGGCGTGGGCAAAGTGCCCACCATAGGCAAAGTGAACAACATTATTTTAAGTTCCCAACACTTGCCCGTTCTAACGTGAACGTATCAAAACATTAACACATATTATAATTATCACTCAGGCGCAGTGCATTTGCGAACGCAATCTATCGACATCATGACGCTGCACCTGAAAGAATCACTAAGTTAATGTTGACGTATTTTCTAATAATTTCGGCAGACTTTTATAGTCATAATCCATATTATGATCGTGTGGTATAAAATTTGGAATGGATTAAAGGTGTTTGACTTGTAACACTAAAGTGTGCATAAATATCCAAGTTGTAGTGTTTTGGCCATACCCGAATTATCTGCGACTATGGGTGTGGGAAAAGCAAATAAACAATTTAAGTTAACGCAATTCCAATAATACATAGGAAGTATTAATACACACGCGTAGATATCATTTGCTGACAATAAGATTCGAACGCAACGCTTCTACGTTTCGTGTGAATAGTAATCTACGTGGCATATGATAATCTATTCGTGATTCGATTACTTTCCCTTCGCATCGCTTTCGCCTATAGCTGTTTCCTTATGTATAGTAGCGGGGTAAACAGTAGAATGTTCTCACAACGAAATGAATTAATCGATATTCTATAACAAACACTTCGAACAAAACAACTCAATAAGGTGTTTACTATTCACAACATGTTGGGGGGCGCGCGATAGTGTAGTGGTTAGCACATCCGCCTGACATGCCGGCGCCCCGAGTTCGAAACCCGGACCGGGCAGGTATGGTATATTTGGTGTAAAAACCTGGCTCTCAACATTGGGGACTGTGTATCCCTCGTGACTCGGAGATCACGTTAATGTCGGTCCCGTCTCAATTTGGGACGTAAAAGAACCACTGAGGACGACAAGCACCCTGGCAGTGACCACACTCAGTGCCAGCATAGAAAGGTCGACTTGGCGATAATGTTCTGAAAAAGGCTGACTAGTGTAATGAGACCTTATAAGATCACTGTAACCACAATATATACAGACTAGTCAGTTAATAGAACGTTGCCGAGTGCTGGAAACAACTAGAACAACTAGAACTAGAACATATGAATACGCACCTCAGTAAGATTTGATTAACATAATACTACGACGTTCAACACTGTATTGCAGGATGCTAGTTGCATGGCTATTGTTTAATCGACCTGGTAATAAAAATATATAAATAATATCGGAATTTATATAGCGCCCACTTGATATAAAATGGTTCCAGGCGCTTTACATAAAGCTGCGTAAATTAAATATAACTATAAAATATAGATTGTTTTAAAAATAAATAGTGTAAAGGAGCTGATTTAAACATGACAAATAAATAAACACATAACAATTACATTGATAACCCACACATGAATAAAAAATTACGAATAAATCATTAGTATATAGCAATGTCATTAAAACGAGAGCGTGACTCAATCACGTCAGTCGTACGCCAGTTTAAAAAGATGTGTTTTAAGTGTCTCTTGAAAGAGCTGAGTGTTCAGTTGGTCAGTGTTCTCAGGCAAGTCGTTCCACAGTATGGCCGCGTGTCGGCTGAAACAACGTTCACCGTAAGTTACAGTCCGTAGCATAAATACGACGAGAAGTGACTTCTCCGTTGATCTTATATATAATGTTTTTAGACGTAGACATGCCTTTCACTAGAAAGAGATTAATAGGTATAAATTATATGATTTTGTAACATAACAATTTGTTACCTTTCGATAGATGTAGCTGCAGTTGACACCAGCAGCACTGAGAAAGATGAAGTGCTCCCAGCAAAAATAAGTAATGCATATCATTTTGTAATGGTTTACACAATCACTTTACATTTACGAAAAAGGTGCAAATTAAAATCATCACATCAAAAAACAAACGTTAAAAGGGGAAGTCTGGTCTTAGGTTTTCATTAATTAATAATGTACTGTTCGTTTATAATAACTATGTTGAAGGTATATTGCCACCCGTATTGTTTTTTAGTAAGCTAGTACCGATGTTCGCAAGGAAGGTAAACAAAACATCCAGTTCCAAAGCATGCTTTTTTGGGCAATGTTGCCCACAGAGGGCAGACTGTCTCCCTTTATTATAATACATTTATTCATACTAAAACATGTACAATTCAACTAAATCAATGTAAATAAGTTACTGTGTACCTAAAACAGTAAGCAATGAGCGCAGCTCATCAATGGCTAAAAGAAGTGCTACCCGCATTATCTATATTATGTAATACATCTTTTGCAAATGAGACTCTACACACTAGGTCATCATGTAAGCCCTCCTGGTAGTGGTCTTGAATCATACCATAACACTGATTAGACTTCATTCTAAAGAATGTCAGTTTGAATTTGGAGATTATATTATAGTTAAAACTTGTAGACATGCGTGACCCACTAGCTTGAAGGGCGAGATAAGAGAGCATTGTCAAACGGGAGTTACTGCATTTCAAGCGACTCTGCATAAATCGTACTATCCGATTAATAGTTTGAATTTGAATCGGTAAACAGTCTCCTAAAAGTAGCACCCTATTACAATGCGTGCAAAATGGTAGATTAAACAGTTTTCTGCTACCTTTACGCCAGGTAGTATAAAACATATCAAGATGTTTGTTTTGTAAGTTCCACAGACATACACCATAGAAAGATGTACAGTACGACATATACAATTGACGTTTTATGTTTATATTACAAAACCAAAATTAGCAGATAATTCATTTACGCGCCATATACAATCATGACACATATCTTTTACCATAGCCTGGTGAGCGTCAGGACCAATAACGTGGCCGAAATGCAACCCTGTTTTATTCTGTTTCACTTTTAAAAACATCAATGTAAAATGGGCAGTCGATACCATTGCCATGTTTAATAAGTTAACATTTTGCCGGGTTGAATTATAAATCATATTCATATGCAAATTTTTGACATATCACACATTTTGTTCAATGCATATATCGATGGAGCTACCAAAGATATATCACCAACATAGCCAACAGCACCATAATACTTATTATACATAATACTTATTACTTATCAATCGTGCAGCTAAAACCAGACATGCAGAGTCTTGTTAACATTTCATCAATGTAGATAGAAAATAAAATGGAAGACAACACCTCACCCTGCTTCACACCATTGGTAGTGGAGAAATGCGATGACATGGAATTGTTCCTTGATACATTTAAATGTTGATTAGTATACATATAAAGTAAACATCTGATTAAAGGTGATTCATTCCTCTTCCCATCAGTAACTTAAAAAGTTTAACATAATTTATTTTATCAAATGGTACGAATTGGTTAATGTTTCTGCACAATGTCACTCATGTATGCCGGTGCCAATCCGTTGAGCACTTTATACGTACAGGTGTTAACCTTAAAGCGAAGCCGGTATTTCACTGGCAGCCAATGTAGTTCCAATAACACAGGCGTTATGCGTTCATTCTTGCGTGTCCTGGTGATTAGGCGAGCAGCGCAGTTCTGTATAAGCTCTAATCGTTTAATTAGTACCTCATTTCCATAGTCCAGGCGAGATGTAACCAGTGCCTTGACAAGAATCTTACAGGCGTCATTTGTGATGTATTGCCTGGCTTTGCCAATATTTCCGATGTGGTAGAAACATGACTTGGATATCGCATTCACCTGTTTCTCTATTGTCAAGCCGCTGTCCGTATTAACTCCAAGATTTCCCACGGATTGCACAGCGTGTAGTGGTCTGCCTCCGATCACGAGGGACAAGTCGTTCACCGGACCAATTCGGTGTTTGAACAAAACACAATGAGCTCGCTTTTTTCTTGGTTCCGTTTTAACATGTTTCTATTCATCCACCCGCCATCATCCGCCACACAGGCTTCAATGGCTGACCTTTCAATGGCCCAGTTCTCACCAGGCTAGATGGATAAATATATTTGTGTGTCGTCAGTATAACAGTGGTAACGGAGCTTATGTTTATTCACTATATCTCCAACTGTTTTAGTGTAAATGCAGTACAGTTTCGGTCCCAACACAGATCCTTTTGGCAAGCCGCAACATAGATGTGTATTAAACGAAGTTGTGGGGCCAGCACAACATTGCGTTCTGCGTCTAATGAAGGATCGCATCCAATCCAGGGTTTCTGCGGTCACATCAAATAAGTGTTGAAAACGCTTTAACATCATGCCATGATCGATGACGTCAAACGCACTGGACAGATCCGGCATGACCAAGACAACTATACGTTTTTGTTCAAGAGCTTCGGCGATGTCGTTCTGGACTTTCACTAGAGCTGTCACGATTGAATAATTATTGCGGTACGCCGATTGGTGAATATCGTGTAGATTGTTGATGTCCAGGTGATCTATCAAACGGTGTTCAACCACTTTCTCGAGAAGTTTCGACACGTATGGTAGGTTTGACACAGGCCGATAATACTTCAGAACTTCCGTATCGAGGCCCGGCCTTTTTAGCAATTGTCTCACAGCTGCACGTTTGAAAAACACGGGTACCTCTGACGTTGCCAACGATTTGTTGATAATGGCTGTAATCAACGGCACGTAATGATCCAGACAATGCTTCAAAAGCCACGTAGGAATTGGGTCTAAATCACATGATTTGTTGAACGAATTTCTGATTATTCGCTTCACCTCATCGTGAGTGGCTGGCAGAAACCTTTGAAGCGGGATTCCATCAAATATGATGTCATCGTTCAATGCTGTTTCGTAGATGTCACTTTGGTTGCCGAAATCGATGTTACGTCGGATAGTAGCGACTTTGTCCATGTAAAAGTCACCGAAAATAGTCGCTAACTGTTCGGCCCATTCATGGATTGGTAAGATTACGTATCCCGTGTTACCCAACAAATGTCTCGTTGATTTGAACAGTTGTTTCTGATCCTTGCCGCAGTTTCTGTTCTTTGCAGAAATTTTTTTTTCTTTGCAGTGATCACCAGTTTGTTAAAGGAAATAAAAGTAAGGCATTAGCTAAAATCCTTTTTCCATATGTACACAAAGTTTAAACTTGTATGTAACATTTGACAAAATTAAACATATACAGAAAAAAACATTTGTAGCATCAATTCGATTTTAAACCCGTCTGTGTAGCGATTCCCGCGGAAAATTAAAATTTACTGAGCTAGGCGATCACGTGGTACTGGGACGTCACTTATGACCCACACTCGCATCAGGCCGACCCTTTTCATGCATTCAGAGCATGTTTACAAGTATACGTTTTGGATCGAAACGAGCGTCAGGATGAGTTATTATGCAATATTCCGATAAAATACAAACACTAGTCATCATAGAGGAACAAGCAGTTATCTTACCGTTCCACATGAATCCAATTTTATTCAAAAACAATGAATGCGTATGGGCCTACAAGTCGACTAGGTTTCGCCGGGCTTGGGTTCGTTTTCAAAATAATTATATCGAATGCAACCAACGAGAGATAATCTACACCAATAAACATACATAGCAAACATATATCGTATCCAGCTACAGAAAGTAACGTGTATAATCTCATAACATCACTAGAATATCGATGTATGAAGGAGGAGTTGTACAATTTATCATAACAACTTAAATCATACAATGAATTTCTATCGGTCCTGTTAGCTTAGTTGGTAAAGGCGTTGGTTCCTTGGCCTTCATTTTGCAATCGGACGAAGCCGGTTCAATCCCCACACCAAACCATTGATTTTTTACACTTTTTTTGGTTTATGTTTTCACGAAGTAATATAAACCAAATCAAAGCTATATTTGTAAACATTCTCTGAATGCATGGAAAGGGTCGGCCTGATGCAAGTGTGGGTCATAAGTGACGTCACATCTCGGCATCAAGAAAAGCGCGCCAAAAATATGCATATTCGAAAATGTCCGTATGCACAGCATTAAATGTGGAATTTCTAATTCATTGATTTTTTTTTTTTTTTGGCTTGGTGGACATGGAAATAGATAGCAGGATGTAATATAACATGAATTCAAGCCATATATGTTTTTATTTCCTTTAACTGCATGGCAGTGCTTCCTGAATAGCTGCCGATGAACGGTGAGTTTGGTTTGCCGTCATACCCGTTCTGCTCGCCTGCGCGCTTGTCTGGCGTGTCTCAGTTCATCTTAATACCATTGCGCGTTTGGTCTCAGTGTTGTCAACTTTCTTTGGACGGGAGGGTGTTGGATAACAACCGCTTCAATTCCCGTAGTATAGGCGTGTACAAGTTCATATAGCGGCTTATCATTGTTGTTCAAAATTGTAGTTAAATCCTTGATAAATTCCGGAATATAAATGTCCCAAAGCTTCCTGAAAGTGACCAGCTGGCGAACGCTGTTTGGCTTCGTTAAATTAATTCTGAAACACACAGCCAGATGGTCGCCGGAAGGGTTACCCTTTGTATCTCCAAGACATGGCTCAGAAAATGTTGGCATCCCAATCAATAAGGAACTAATGTCCCGAGTGATGACAACGTCCAAAGAATGGTCCATCTTGTGTGTGGGCCCCACCACGTGTAGTACCAATCCATCAGCTTCTAAAGTGCTAGTGAAGCGCACCGAATTTGCATCGTTAACGTTGTCAAGATGAAAGTTAAGGTCATCGTTGGCTATAACAGCAAGGCCGTCCAACTACAAACTCCACTCGTAAAAAAATCCACAGTCTTAATGGTCAATCCGCATTTGTAGAGTACGGCCACACCTCCAATGCGCTTCTCACTGGGTCGAGAGATATGTTGTATTGCTTAACCAGATGGCACGAGTTCGTTTAGAATATGATTAACAGTGTCAGTTCCTAGCCATGTCTCAGTTAAGGCTAGTACATCGATGTCCTGGGAAATGACTAAATATGCCACCGACAGAGCTTTGTTTTTGACTGAAAGAGCGTTTACACAACATATAACATATTGTCAGTGGATTGTCACGTTCACGGTGTTTAATGACTGAAAGAAGCTCCGTCCCCAGGGGACCTTATTACTAAAATGAGCCAATAACAAAATTAATCAGACCGCGTTGTTTAAAGTGAGACGGTTTTTCAAAATTCAAAATCCGCCACCGTATCACCGAGGATATATCGATAACATACCAGTGAACGTATCCCAGTGGCACATTTGTTGAGAATTGTCAATATACATTATAACTGTTAAGGATAAAACAAATCGACTTTAAAGAACAAAATCGTGAATATGAGCTTATAAGAATGTTAGTGAAACTGTCTCCCGATCTGTCTGCTGCAGCTGTACTCAACGAGGCCCGCACGCCCCCGAGTGTCATCGATGGGTCAGCTTTCATTTGGGCTACCCCATAATGACACGGTTGCTCTTGGGCACGCCCATGCGTATCACAGAGAACCCTTGTCACACGTGTCCGTGGCCGGCTTAGTTGTCTCCAGGCTTCTTCTTCTTGTTCTTCCCCTTGCTCCCTTGCGGGGTGGGGTCCACGTCACTTGGTAGCTTCTTCTACTTTTCTTGTCAGTTCTTTCCACCTCTCTCTCTCGTCCGCAATTTCCATCCATTCATGGCTGTTCACGCCAGCCTTCCCCGGGTCTTGTTTTATGCTGTCGTTCCATCTTAGCCTTGGTCTTCCTCTCCTTCGTCTGCCACCCTCTTCTACTTTCAACTTGTACATGTCCCGCCCATATCATTTTGTTACCGGATACTTTCCTCTTTAGGTGCTTTTTCATTCCAATCTCCTCTCTCAAATCCTTCATCTTCCTTCTATCCTCTCGTGTTACTCTACATATTCTTTTGAACCAGTTGTTTTCTGCCACCTGTAGTTTCTCCACCTGTCTCTCTGTCAGTGGCAGTGTTCCCAACCCATGTATACAGGCTGATACAACGCACGCTTCTAACACTTTTCCTTTCAGTTGTTTCTTCAGTTTTCTTCAGTTCACATAATGCCTTCTACCCTCTTCCATGCTGCTGCTCCTGCTTGCACCCTCCTCTGTATTTCTTGACTACTCTTTCCATCCTCACACGCTGTACCGCCCAGGTATACAAAGCTGTTCGCTTGTTTAATGGTCTTTCTATCAATAACTATATGCAGATCTATCTCCTGTTCACCTATCCACATTATTCCAGTCTTCTCCAGATTCATTCGGAGGCCGTGTTTTCTGAAGGTGTCACTCCATTCTTGTAAAGCTTTCTGTAGTTCCTCTTTGTTGTCAGCCACCACTGCTAGGTCGTCTGCATACAATATCTTCTTAAGTTCTCCTGCTCCGATATCTTCCCACTGATCAGGTTCATCACCATAATGAAAAGCAGGGGACTCAAGGCACTTCCCTGTCTGAGTCCTACTTCCACTCCAAATTGTTCCGATGTTTCTACTTCGACTCTCACTACCGCTGTTGTCTCCTTGTACATTTCCTCCACCATTCTGGCTTCTGCTTCTCCAACATCCATCCATATCATGACTGCATATGCGAGTTCCCCCGGCACGGTGTCAAATGCCTTTTCCAGATCTACAAAACCGAACGCTACATCCTTTTTAAATTATCTCTTCTTCTCGATAATTTGTCTGATGGTAAACAATCCATCATCTGTTCCTCTCCCTTTCCTAAATTCCAGCTGATTCTCTCCGATTTTGCTCTCCACTGTAAGCCTCGCCACTCTGCTGGTATCTCGCCTGCTGTGAAGCACACATTAAACAGCCTCGTCAGCCACTTGATTCCATCTAGTCTGTTTGCTTTCACCATTTCCACTAAGAGTTCATCCACTCCTACAGCCTTTCCAGTTTTCATCTTCTTTAGTGCTTTCTCCACCTCTTCTTCTGTTATTGTCCTCACCTCCAGCTCTCACCTAACAGTACGAGGTATCTCTATCTCATATTCTTCCTCCGTATTTAGTAGTTTCTTGAAGTACTCCTCCCAAACACCCAGCACTTGTTTTGCTCCAGTGACCAGTGTCCCGTCGCTTCTCTTCATTGCTGATGTTCGTATAGTATCTTTGCTGTCTCTATCTCTATCCCTGGCAAGTTTGAATATCAGGTTTTTCCCTCCATCTTCTTCAATCTTATCACATAATTCCTGCTGTTTATCATCTTTTGCTTTAGCAACTGCCTTATTTGCTGCCTTCTACTTCTCCCGGTACTCCTGCTTTAGCCTTGTCTTTTCTTCATCAATCGCTTCTTCCACACACTTCAGTGCCTCCTTTTTTCTCGTATTGCTTGTTCAACTTCCTGGTTCCACCACCACTGTTCTCTCTTCTTTCGACTTTGTGTCGGCTTTCTTTATGTTCGGCCACATATCTCCTCAGCTGTTCTAACAATGCCTTACTCCCTTTGTTCTTGGAGTAGCCTGAACTTCCTCTCTACTTCGGTTTTGTATTGGGTCATCACCTCCACTTCACATACCCACCATTATATTACCTGTCTTTGTTTCTTCCTTCCCTGTTTGCCTCTTCCTATCCACATTTCATAAGCCACTGGTTTATGTTGGCTTGTTATGTGCTCTCCTGCCATAACTTTGCAGTCCCTAACCTTGTTCAACTGGCTGCTTCTAACAATCAGCAGATCTATCTCTGTTCTGTTGTTTCCACTTCTGTTCTGTTGTTTCCACTTCTGATCTTGTGTGATTCCTTCTTCTGAAAGAAGGAGTTTACCACCACTAGCTGATTTCTGCCTAGCATCTCGACCAGATCTTGTCCCTCTCTGTTTCTCGTTCCATATCCGTACTTTCCTAAGATCTCCCCACTGTTCTGTCTCTTTCCTACATGTGCATTTAGGACACCTGCCACAACCAGCATTGTCTCCGGCTCCACATGTCCAATAATTTCTTCCAGGTTGTTTCGGAATGCTTCCTTGTCTTCTTGAGTTCTCCCAGTCTGTGGTGCGTAGACCGTTAGTATGCACATCATCTCTCCACCAACTAACATCCACACTGCACTTATCCTGCCTTCCCATCGTTCTACCCTGATGACTTCATTGCTGTATTCCTCCTTCATAATAACTCCCTCTCCATTCGTCCATCTCCCCCTGCATGCAGCATCTTAAACCCATCTCCAAGGTCCACTGCCCGGTCCCCTTTCCACTTGGTTTCTTTTACCCCCAGTTGCCGCCTCTTCATTAGCTCCACCACCTCCACTCGTTTCCCCGTCATTGTTCCCACATTGAGAGTGGCAAACCGGACTTTGCATGAGAGTCGATGCCGGCTGTTCGACCGTCCAAGTCTTCGCTGATTTCTCGCTGGTGCCTGAGTCCCAGCGCGTCGGTTCCCCCGCACGCGGTAGCCAATCTCGTAATTACTAAGTGACATAGCATATAATTGAGGTCATTTATTCGAGCCACATGGCGCTGCTCATGCTGACCCATGTGGTGGGTTTGTCTTATAGGCTTTCCTTCCCGTAGGTCAATGTGTTCCATGACTAGTGGACTTGATCTACCCATAGTTTGAAGTCAGAGTTTTCCTTCACCTAGACCCACTGCCTGTCAAGGCTAATGAGTTGGGTCTTTACCCAGGTTTTTTAATCAGAGTTGTACCTCTCCTAGATCCCTAGCATGTTAGAATGGGGCCATAAGCTGCCCAGTTATCGCAGTGTACCACAAGGAGATCATGCTAGAGTCTTGTCTATGGAGTGTGTAAGCCTCCCCTGCTGTACCAGCAGGGGAGGCTTGCACACTCATGTCCCTTTTCGCCCCTGTGAAGGGGCTAGCTGTCGGTCGCAGCTGAAAGCGAGAGCGAGAAGCGCATGCACTACAAGCTACTCACTACACTGCGACACTAGACGCGTCACACAGACCTGTGCTTGCACCACACTACTGTGCTTGCACCACACTACCCCAGGCTCGGGACAAGAAGTCGACATCTGATCCATTGTTTAATTATGTGACGATGAATCATTGCAGTGTTGCTACGGTACAACTATGTCCACGTCTTATGTGTAGTCGGGTCGTAGATCTGATGCATCTCAAGCCAACTCGCTGCGTTCACACTTCAAGTACATATCATCTTCACCCGCCAGAGGGCCATACCTGGCTTGCGAGGTTTATACACATATAAATAGCATCTAATAACTTAAGATTTCAAAGTGGCATGCAATAAATACTATACGTGTGATTTCCGGTTAATGCCGCCTACACGATGCCATAATGGTGAATGGCCAAGATGGCGGATAACATTGATGACCGGACTCCAAATAAGGGCAATGACGTACAACTAATGGCTCCAATCTGTTCCAAATAATATCTATGGGTATATTTATCGTCTACTATTGGGCGATATTGTCACATGAATAGCACAAGCGATGTTAAATACATTTACTCACAAACACATCATAACGTATGTACGACTATTGATACACAACTACATTAATATACCTACAACTGGATCATGGCATATGCGTATTGCATTTTAATACGCTCAAACTGTATATCTTCGGCCAAACCGATTACGATATGACATTCGCGAGATCGATGTCGACCCACAACTCACTCCATCTTGCCTTCTTTGTCTTTCACAGACTCCTGTTGAAGCATAATGAATATATTTTAGGTAAGGAGGATGAACTGCGGGCGCCATTGAAGACTCAATGCTACTCCTGACCTCACAAGCACACACACACACACACACACACACACACACACACACACACACACACACACACACACACACACACACACACACACACACACTGACTCAACACTGGTTTAGACGTTTGTTATTGAGCTTGACTAGTTCAATGCAGCTCTAGGCTTATACGAATTTTATCCTAGATTCCATGCATCTTTTTCTGTATTCTTTTGATCGCTCTGATATAAAAAGTATCGACCCGTTCCAACTTGTTACGAACTGAGAACACAGGGTAGTGCCCATTGTATAATCAAATTTTCCGGCCAAGCGAAGATTAATGGACATGTCGTCGCCATGCAGGATAAACGTACGACCAGAGAAGTTGCCGTCCCATCCCGTCTGGTGAAGGGCAGTTACGGTCGCAGTCGCATCAATCACCGATATATTTATTTTGATGGCAGTTGCCACTAGCCAGTTGTCGTACCCAGTCCGGCCAACAACGAAATCGGGAATAGTATCCCATGGATATCCAGAGTGGGTAGATATAAAGTAGTCTTGCGCGTACCCTTTAAATAAGGTGCCGTTAGAAGCAAACCGAGAGACTGACTTCAAGTCCGGTACTATTTCGTTGCTTCTGAACTTGTAGTTGATCCTCTGGCCAATAACAAGTAACCGCTTGAATCGATCAATATTTTGTCTCAACCCCATTAGCGTTTCGACCAACTTGCCGTCGAAAAGGATGTCGCCGTTTGCATAGCCATAAAATGGGGTTGTCTGATTTATCGCCTGAGCATGCAGGAACATCGATCGCAGCACCGGGATACTCGTGTTGCTCACCTTCGGACATCTGTACACGGCCCAGCCATGCGAACGGGCGAACTCAGCGAGGTAGTGTTCGCCAACCGCGTAATAGAGGATTGGTCGGACGAAGGGAGCCAGCAGTCCCCAGTTGCGGATTGTGTTCTGGTAGGTTACGTTCTTGAATTTGAAGTCCTTGAACGTTGTGAACAACGTGATGAGCGCCAACGGCTTAGCGGGTACAGTGATACTGTAGGACGTGGTCCGGTCTGGCTTTGTCCTGAACCTCACGTGTGTGGTGTCTCGGAAGGCGTGTATTAACAACGTCATCAGGACGCTGTAGGCGAAGATACCAAACAGACACAAAGCCATCTTCTTCTTGTGCCAGAGCATCCTGAACAGAGACGAACAAATTGTTCAATATGGTGTCATTTGATGGATGGGTTGATACTAATAATAATAATGTTTTTATTTCAGACAAGCATTGTGTCCATATTGGATAAAAAATACATCGATAAAAGCATCCATATAAATAAATAAATTAAACAAAATGTGTTAATAAAACAGGTCATTTAAAAATTATACAAAGCCTTGATCCATTGATGCCGCAACTGAGACGTACTTAATATGTCGCTAATAAAAATACCCATAACTGTATTAACAGACCTGTTAATAATTGTGATTAAGCTAAAATAGCTGTTCTGATAACACAGTTACATGATTTTACATTAGCTGTAGCAAACATGTGGTTAGCGCTACATCTCATCGGCAGATTGTTCAATATTCTGTATGAATTGTTATTGGCAACAATAAATTGCTGAACAGTTGTTTTTCAAAAATTAACCCATAGCGCACACATATAAATGTTACAGAATTATGCAGTAAACAGCTTATTCTTAACAGCAGTAGAGCAAAAATGATTTTTTTGCCGTAACTTGTTACTTTTGGCATAAAGAAGTCTCACTTTGGCGTGTTGAATGTCAGCCTCATCCGATACGTCGTTACAAATGACATGCCAAGATTTTATAAATGAAATGCCAAGAGGTGGCGAAGTTTAATTTCTTTCCTCCTAAAATAATGTCCTTGATATTTGAATTTCCAGAATCAAAGTACATGACCAGGGATTTATCAGCATCATATTAAACATCGTTCTCACACCCATAAGAGTAACATATGTCAAGTGAAGTTTGTAGTCCCTTGGCGGAAGGAGCGAATAGAAGTAGGTCAACAGCGTATATCAGGTGATTAACAATCATAGTACCCAGACTACAACCAATATGTTGTTTGTATAGTTGTACACTCAAATTGTCCATGTAAATGTTAAACATTAAATGGGATAACTGTCCACCTTAACACCGATGCCCACTGAGAAGAAATCCGAGTAGGTAGATCCCCATCGGATACATACACATTGGTTATTTAACTCATTGCTGAGTATTCTTAGAATATGTTTCGGTACGTCGCGTTGTTCTTATTTCGTTAACAGCTTATGTTGATTGACTCGATCAAATGCTTTTGTCGCATCCAGAAACGCAACATAAATAGCTTAACCATGTTTAGTGTAAAATATTAATAATTCCTTAAATGTAAACACACACAGCTCGGTTCCGTGTTTTGGCTTAAATCCAAACTGATGAGGCGTAGTTTGCAAGTAGGTTTCCATTCTGTTGAATATCACAGTATCTATTATCTTGGAACATATGTTAGAAAGGCATAGTGGCTTGTCATTACCTTTGTTATTTACCCGTCTATTTTATCTTTAATAACCAGTACAATAACAGATTCTGAGTCAGATTTCGGAACATAACCATCCACCATAATAGAGGTCACAAGGGTAGATAATTGCACCACAACTTCAGCATCGGTGAACGTGATGTGTTCTGCAGTAATATTATCCAGACCTGGAGACTTATTGCATGATAACTCATTAATAATACCAATCATTTCAACTGCATCAGCAGCAACTCCATTATTGTCATTGATTGGAATCAAAGTTATCACCGCAGGTATCCATCCCATCGTTAAATATATTTCCGTAGTGGTGCTTCCACGTTGACCCTACATCGACACCACCATTGGTAGCTTGGATATTATAAGGACAATGTCATCGTGGTTAAAGTAGCAGAACACAATATTATCTATGAAAGGTGTCAGGAGCATAATCTAGCTTACGGATGATACAAAATTGTGAATCGGGTTAGGATGGAACACTACATTGCCCGTCTACTAATAGTGAGTTCATAATAAATAGCGATGTATCGCCGCTTCTCTCTCTCGTTTGAATCCTTTTTTACTTCCTCCTTTCTTTTTTCTGACTTCCTTCCTTCCTTTCTTCCATCATTCCGCCCTTTCGTCCTTCCGTCTTTCCTTCCGTTTTTCCATTCTTGCTCACTTCTCTCCTCCCCTTCCTTGTTTTATTCCTACCTTCCTATTTTCCTGCTTCACTCCCTTCCTTTCTTTATCCATCTCTCCTTTCTTTCTTTCTTCGTTCCTCCCTCTTACTCTTCATTCCTTCAATTCCTTTAATTCTTCTTTTCTTCATTTGTCCCTTCCTTCCTTCCTTCCTTCCGTCCTTCCTTCCGCCCTTCCTCCCTTCCTCCCTTCCTCCCTTCCTCCCTTCCTCCCTTCCTTCCTTCCGTCCTTCGTACTCTATTTTCGACGGCATCGGCCGTAACACGTGTGCCAGTGAGCAGTGTCAATATACTAATAATGGGTTCGGTCTTTTATTTCATCTTCACGACGTTCGTCAACGCGACCCACACGGGGCAGTTGTACGAAAGCGCATACCTATTCGGGATCTGTTGTTTCCGCAAGCTTTTCACAGGGGCAGTTGCTCATGAGCACGATGCGTATTTGAAAGTTGTCTTTGCCATATGTATATAGTACGCTGCTCATAAGTGGCAGTTGTACGAGACAACATTACGTATTTGGGTGCTGCGACTGCCGCCAGTCCATCTGCGAGCTGGACCTTTTTCGCTTTCCCCAAAGTTGACGTCCTGTTCGAGACGTATCTCTTGCACACGCTGCACTCGGTCGGCAACTCCAACGCCGCCCTACCGGCTACGCCACGAATATCCCGTGTGTTGGTTGATGGTTGGCAGACCAGCTACTTGATGGCGCCACTGTAGGCAGTTGATCGTTCCACAATCGTAACTGGTGTCGTGACGAGTTCAACATTACTATCTTTGAGAGTAGCTACATATAGATTTGTGTGAGTCAGAGCGGATCCCTTTAGAACCTACGCCTAGACTACTCGTGATAACATAGTAGTATTATTGTATAATAGTGAGTCTTTATCAGATCAAACGTTTGATTTGCTCTCTATGCCACGGCAATGGACGAAGTAGGGGAAGTAGGGGCATGTCCGCACCTCGAGGCATGTCCGCACACCCTATTATTGACGCATCGCGTAACATCTGGTTATTGGAATCATGTCAAACAGTAGCGTCTAACCCCCACATCGACCATTTGCATGTGCTATTTGATTAGAGTTTCGTAAGTAAATAGTTATGAAATAAAACGTTGTTTTCGTAAAAACTGATGTAATGTTACTCATATACTGTCAGGTGTATTATATCAACAGTGAAGCGTGCATACGAATGTATTTATATAATTTCAACCTGCATTTTAACGGTGTTGTAATAGTGGAAATACAGCTTACTTTCATGAGCAGCATTTTCGAACAATTCGGAAATGTTCACGTGTTGGATGCTTGGGGCATGACCGCACACGCCTATGCGGACATACCCCACACGCTGTGCAGACATGCCCCGTTTGTCGGCGGTTATATGTAACCTACTTAGATATACATTTAGATATTTCAATTGCGTAGTGCGTGTATTATTGGAAACGTCGATATTAGATACTACATGATGATTATTTATAATTACCGCACATAAATCATTCGCTGCTTCAATGTCCATTAGACTGTATCATGTTGGCCTCACATCGTGCCACGTTGTATATCATTAGTACCATATTACATTTAAACAAATGAAGCTTAATTTATAATTACGCATAGGCGTACATAACCACGATGGAAAATTATATTTAATATATAACATAGTAGCCTATATAGGTTAAATAACACTGCAACTGATATAGGCTAATAGCTGGCGTGATTGCTTCAGGTGCACAATGATGAGACGCTATAGGAGGAAAACCAACAAACAGTCATGGAGCGATGAAAACATGCGATTGGCTATTGAGCTGTGGAACAAGGGGGGCGTTCGATATCGCCAGATTGCGAAGCAATTCAATGTGTCCTGGTCAACAGATCGCATAAAGAATAAGAACAAAATCATAACCGGCGCTAAAAAAGGTTTTGCAGGGGGGTTTAGAACCATCTTCTCTGAGGAACAAGAAAGCGAATTGTGTCTATACATCCTCCGTATGGAAGAGGTCTTACGTGGACTGGGCAGAGATGAAGTACGGCATGCCGCCTACCAGATGGCCGTGCGGAACAACTTTCCGCACAACTTCAACAACCAAACTGAAATGGCAGGAAGTGACTGGCTCATGTCGTTTCGGTATCGGCACCCGGAATTATCGTTGCGAACGCCGGACGCTACGTCGGCGGCACGAGCACGGGGCTTTAATAAGGCCAATGTAGATAGGTTCTATGCACTGTACGGCGAATTGATCGATGCCAATATGTTAGAGCCAGGCGATGTATACAATGTAGACGAGACAGGTATTACAACAGTGCAGGGTAGACCATCTAAAATACTCGCCCGCTGCGGGAAGAAACAAATTGGGTGTCTAACATCGGCAGACCGAGGAACTCTTGTAACAGCAGTCATAGCCATGAACGCGGCAGGCATGCAACTATGTGCCTCCCATGTTGATTTTCTCGCGAGTGCGCAGAAAGCCAGAGCTGATAGACGGTGCACCCCCGGTGAGTATATTTGCCTGCCACCCAAGTGGGTGGATGCAAACAGATCTGTTTACAGATTGGTTCCACCACTTCATCGCTTTTTCTAAGCCAACTGAGAGCAAACCGGAACTACTTGTTCTTGACGGGCACGCGACGCACACCAAAAACATTGCGGTAATTGACTTAGCCAGGCAAAACAACGTGCACATCATCTGCCTCCCGCCACACTGCACTCACAGGCTGCAGCCGTTGGACGTCGCATTTATGAAGCCTCTGAGCTCATATTACGACGAAGCGGTGAGGATCTGGCTTCGTTCTCATCCAGGGAGAGTTGTCACGATCCACCAGATCGCCATGTTATTCGGCGGGGCATACCTCAAGGCAGCGACCGCAATTACAGCTGTCAATGGATTAAGAAAGACTGGTATTGTTCCATACAACCCTGCCATCTTCAGTGATGCAGACTTTGCAGGATCGCATCCGACCGATATTGTTTGCGATACGAATGCGTCTGGCCGAAGAGAAACTAGTGGATTGGATCTTCCTGTCTCAGATAGAGCGCCTAATCAGGGTTCTACTGGTGGGCAAGGAGCGAGTGGAGCAACGACGGCGCCTGCAGCAGCAACAAGTGGGCATCCTCTTGTTGGGCTCGTCAGCCCGTCAGACATATTGCCGATCCCTCACGTGGCGGGATTTCAAATGCACGGCAAGAAAATATCAAGGCAGTGCGGCAAAACAGTGATCCTGACGACTACTCCTTACAAAGCCATGCTCGAAGCCGGGGTAAAGAAACTTCCGGTGAAACCGCAACCAGCAGCGAAGAAATACTTAGTTACAGCGGTCGGTTCAAAAGATGTGAAGAAATCACGTGTTGTAAGTGCGCAAGCTTCTTCTTCACCCAGTGACACAGATGACGGTATGCTTGAATGTAACTCTGACTCGGAAGATTCGGAAAATGAACCGTTGGTTCATGTTGCCCGTCGATCAGCAATCAACAAGGGGGACTACATTCTTGTCAAGTTCGCTAAGAAACAACGGGTATCGTACTATGCTAGAAAGGTGGTGCGTGTCGACAGGCGTGAATATGAAGTACAGACAAGAAGCGCAATGACTTGCATAAAAGCGACGCTGTCACCTTCTGCTGGCCAGAAACCAAAGACCTGGCATGGCATGATGAGCAAGACATTGTCGCAAAGTTGCCAGAGCCAACAACAGTTGGTAACACAACTCGCACAACTGACAAGTTGCGTTTCGAATTTGACTTTGCATGTTACGAGAGCATGTTGTTTTAGGAGCACGTTTCCAAATAACTGTTAATCAATCTTCCCGAAACTAGGTTTTTTTTAACGAGGGCTATGTTTCAAGGCCTGTTTATTACTGTACTTTCTTCACTTTTCTAATGAAAAATGTTGATTTGTATTTTTCTGGTGTTTCTTGTCAGTTCTAATAAGTATTGTACGTGACCCTAGCCTACACCTACCAATACACATTATTATTATATTATACTCGTACACATATATGCAGTTCAAAGTCTGCTCTGGGAGACTGTTGCTACGCCATACATGGGGCATAACCGCACACAGTGTGCGGCTTTGCCCCGTACCTTGGGGCATGTCCGCACAAAGGTATACCTTTACATTTTACAAAATATTTAAATATCTGATGGGAAATGTGGCCTCTTAACAAACAACAACAAACTAATATGATTGCTCTTTTTGAATGCCAAATATCACCCACTTGGCACACGCAGTGCACTAGCTACGGCGTGTTTCACCTTAAGTGTGCGGACATGCCCCTACTTCCCCTAAATCAGTTTATTTACTTGTATTACAAACGTGATCAAATGAGATGTATTACTTCATAATTAAGTGTAATAAACGAAATTAGGTCAGCATGTATGAAAAATACAAACAGTTTTGTCTGTCCCACTAAATATACATTTTCGTAGAATGGTCGTAAACAAGTTATGCTCATACGTGTTTCTTAATATTGTGTTAATTTATTTTCCTATAAACCTGCCGTGATATTTATAGTTAGGTTCGTTCATTGGAATAGTCAGCTCAGGTGTTTACGAATAAGACAAATAAAAAATGTAATGTGTACATTATTTTTAAAATAATAAAAATCCTGAAAGTATACCAAAATCTGGTAATGACAATCTTAGTAACAACAGCGGAACGCAACCGGGATGGGGAAGAGACGACAGTGAAGGGATCGTGAGATCGGCGCACCAGTTTTGCCATCGAACTACGTCTGCAGAAACTGTGCAAGGGACTGTCACTCGAGGATTGGCCTGCATAGTCACAGCAGACGCTGCCCCACCAGTCATTGACTCTTCAGGCGCAGAACCTGTTGTCCTTCGGGACAGGGAGGCCTACTACTACTAGTAACAGCACAACGCAAACAACAATGTCGGGAATCGAAGACACAATACAAAATTCGTCAATTGCATCACGTAAGGTCAAAGGGCGTACGCCTTACCCCCACTGTTGCATATTACGTGGTATGTTTTATGCGCATGGCTAACATTATGTTGTAGCTGTGCATGGAGATTTTTATTGTCCTATGAGGCTATGTTATATATATATATATATATATATATACGTATAATATTTTAATTAGTTAATATTCATGTAATGATGTCTAGTTGACTACAATTGCTGTATTCTAGTGGAATATAATCAATAGAATTTAAGGATGTTACGAGGCGGGCGGTTAACGCACCCTCACTTTTGATGTTTGCTTGAATGTCATGTCAATGGTGTATTGTTAATGTATTGTTGAGCAATAATTATTTGTTTGCGTCAATACAATAATTATTGTCTGATGT
>OZ023212.1:1596245-1598226 GCA_963995525.1 Escarpia spicata
CTGCTGGGGTCGTAGCTTTGACGTTGCACGTAGTCCTCCTGGTCGTCATGTTTCGCAGATTGGCCGTACGTCGCCCGGTCACCAGCGTCAACTCTTTGTCACCGTCCGACCCACCGACACTCATCACCCTCTTCACAACGTTTGGCGACGACCCGGCCAAGAGACCAATCTATGAGAACACACTGCTCCTGTGGTCATTACTCAGACCGTCGGTCCGTCCGATACTCTACTACAGCCCGGGCAAGCAGCTCCCCGGGCTGCACGAGCTAGCCCGCAGTCTCGGCTGGGACGTCTACCCGTGTTCCGGCGTGTCCCAAACGCCGGGACGACTGCCCGTGCTGCGCCGGATGTTCCTGCACGCGCAGGAGACGAGGGCGCGCACCGACTTCTACGGCTACGCCAACGGTGACATCGTATTCGACGAGTCGCTGGTGTTGACACTGCGCGCTCTCCGTCGCCATGCCGACCTGTCTCGGCGAATGTTGCTCATCGGTCGGCGCATCAATTACAAGATGCTGCCCAACGAGACAATCTCGAGTCTGTCCGAAGTGACGCGACGTGCCCGTCAAGGCATGTGGTTCATGAGCACCGCACTAGACTACTTCGTGTCAACGTATGACGGCTATCCCTGGCGTGACATCCCTGACTTTGTCGTCGGGCGAATTGGTTACGACTGCTGGCTTGTCGCACACGCCATTGACGAAGGGATTCCCGTCGTTGACTCGTCAAACTCTCTGACGGCGCTTCATCAGACGGGAGCCGATGGCAACGAAGCAGGGAGACAGGCTAGCGTCATGGACCGCTTTATCAACCACGGCCTCGCCGGCAAGTTCGACTACTACATCGGAGACGCCAAGTGTGCCCAGCTGAGGACATTCCGAACTTGCCACGACTGTGTGCTGCTGAAGCCAGTCTTGCAGAATCCGTGCGAAGACTTGTATCAGAGACGCAATCGTAGTTGGCGTCATTATGGTGGCTTAGTAGATGCTGATGCTGCCAACAAAGACGTGATGGAACAGAAGTGAATGTGGCAGTGTTTTCTTGTCATTTAGGGATAATCTCAAAACACTTTTTGACTCTACAAGAATCCATTGGTTCCACGAGGAGACGAGACGATAACATATGTTCCAGTCATCAGAATGTGCAATACACCATCACGTGGTATATAGCCAAGCGATATCATAATACTCTAGTTTACACACACCCATGTTGCAACAAACCACTCGGTTACGATGACGCCATCTGGAGAATTTATCGATACTCAATTATCTCAGTTATGACAAATGTCCTCATGAAAAGCAGACCATATAAAACACGTAAGTATATAAAGCTGTATATCGTTGTGATTTCTTAAATACATCACCAGTGGTACAAGGGAACGATTGAACATAAAAGTGGCGAGCGAAGTTCGGCGCCTCGTATGAGATGCACTTGCAGCATAAGTTAGCGTATTAGTATAAAGATAATATTTAAGGAAAAACTGACAAACAACGTGCCTGGTGGAAATCTACAGGTCACGAACGTTGGCGAAAACGTAACACTGTACAGCGGCTTCAATACGCCGACCACTGTCCGTGAACATTGAGAACGTTACGAAGTTACTCAAACTGACTAGAGTCTACACAATGGCGCACGTAACCACAAAGAGTGTGCGGCGGTGTACCGTGGATGTTAATGTTCCAAAGGTCGATTCTAGCCCGATACGATGTGGTCTATGCTTTCATTGTGGATAAAGTATACCTGGGTTTTGCTGGCATGTTCGCGTGTTCGATGACTTAATTGTGGGTAAACTTGTCGACGATGCCAAAAGGAATTCGTTCCAAGAAGCGTGTGGCCGAACAGAATGACTTATTGAAATCGTTGCTCGGTGCCACTATATCTCCTCTCCTTGTCCCGCCCCCTCTGCCTCTTCCTCTCACTCTCTCTCCATCTCCCTCTCCCATCGACCTCCCCTCGCTCTCTCGCCTTGTCGTTTACGTTG
>OZ023212.1:1598426-1733426 GCA_963995525.1 Escarpia spicata
ACTTTCGAACTGGTTGCTCGCTGGTACATGGCTTACAACATGGTAATCAACATAGATACTCGTGTGTGCCACTTAGTTTCGTTGCTAAGCATGATGTTAATATAAAAAAGTGAGTGTTTTTATGGTTCAGTCATCGCACGAATAGACACGAGAATAGTTTATCCCTTTACTTGTGTCCTTGTTCGAAGAACCGGTTGTAGTAAAACGACATTAATTTTTTGTCGAATGTTTACTATGTCACTTTTCGGTATTCATCATCTGTGTGTGAGTATGCGTACGTTCTTGTGTGCATGTTTGCGTGTGCTTGTACGTGCGTGCGTGTGTGTATGTTTATGTGTGCGCGCCTGCAGCGTGTGCATTGACCTGATTCTGTCTTACACCCTGACAAGAGAGCAGTTGTGATTGAAAGTGTGTATAATGACGGCGGCGTTCGTTCTATGTCGGCGCAGCCAACTGTATCGACAGAACTAGCCAATCACCTTGCAGGTCAACCCACGTTTAAACTTCCTGTTTTATTTGTCTACACTCAAAGCACACTGACTGTACGCAGCACCAAGCAAAGATTTTACCTGTATTGATTCGCTTATGTAATCGGTTCTCTGGCATTGACGCACAACGTCTCTGGTAGTTGATACTAATACCAGCCAGAAAGAAAGTGCGTGAGATTCATTGTTAGTGGTTCACGGGTACGAAAACATTCCCTTGATAATAATACGTGAGTGTTCTCCAATTCATTCAAGTGGCTGTTTTTAGAATGCCACGTTAGTATTCAAATATGCCACAGGCAACACAGCACCACGGCACGGCGGAGCTGTTCGTGGTTATTGCCAAACGTAGGTGTCGTTGTTCGTGTCTAGTAGCAAGTAGCTGACAGTATGTATTGACAACTCTACGTGCCTGTCAGTGTGTACTGGCAACCCAATCTACTTGACAGGGTGTGTATTGGCAACATTACGCACCTGCCAGTATGCAATGACAACCTTGTGTACCTGCCAGGGTGTATTGACAACCATATCTACCTGTCAGTGTGTACTGAAAACCGTACCTACCAGTTAGGGTGTACTGACAACCATATGTACCTGTGAGTGTGTATTAACAAATCCATGTACCTGTCAATGTTACTGGCAACCCAATCTACTTGACAGGGTGTATTGACAAAGCTGTGTACCTGCCAGTGCGTATTTGCAACCCAATCTACACGTCAGGGTGTATTTACAACCCTATTTATATGTCTGGGTGTATTGACAACCTTATGTATCTGTCAGGGTGTATTGACACCGCTACGTTGTGTATTCACTACCCTATGTACCTGTGAGTGTTGACAACCCTTTTAACCTGTGAGTGTGTTTTGACAACCCTTTGTACCTGTGAGTGTGTGTTGGCTACCCTATGTACCTGTGAGTGTGTTTTGACTACGCTATATACCTGTGAGTGTGTGTTGACTACCCTATGTATCTGTCAGTGTGTGTTGACTATCCTGTGTACCTGTCAGTGTGTGTCGACTACCCTATGTACCTGTCAGTGTGTGTTGACTACCCTATGTATCTGTGAGTGTGTGTTGACTACACTATGTACATGTCAGTGTGTGTTGACTACCCTATGTATCTGTGAGTGTGTGTTGACTGCCCTGTGTACCTGTCAGTGTGTGTTGACTACCCTATGTACCTGTCAGTGTGTGTTGACTACCCATTGTATATGTGAGTGTGTGTTGACTACCCTCTGTATCTGTCAGTGTGTGTTGACTACCCTGTGTATCTGTGATTGTGTGTTGACTACCCTATGTATCTGTCAGTGTGTGTTGACTACCCTTTGTATCTATCAGTGTGTGTTGACTACCCTGTGTATCTGTGATTGTGTGTTGACTACCCTATGTATCTGTCAGTGTGTGTTGACTACCCTGTGAACCTGTCAGTATGTGTTGACTACACTATGTACCTGTCAGTGTGTGTTGACTACCCTATGTATCTGTCAGTGTGTGTTGACTACCCTATGTATCTGTCAGAGTGTGTTAACTACCCTATGTATATGTCAGTGTGTGTTGACTACCCTGTGTACCTGTCAGTGTGTGTTGACTACCCTATGTATATGTGAGTGTGTGTTGCCTACCCTATGTACCTGTCAGTGTGTGTTGACTACCCTATGTACCTGTCAGTGTGTGTTGACTACCCTATGTATCTGTCAGTGTGTGTTGACTACCCTATGTATCTGTCAGAGTGTGTTAACTACTCTATGTACCTGTCAGTGTGGTGTGTGTTGACTACCCTATATACCTGTGAGTGTGTGTTGACTAACCTATGTATCTGTGAGTGTGTGTTGACTACCCTGTGTACCTGTCAGTGTGTGTTGACTACCCTATGTACCTGTCAGTGTGTGTTGACTACCCATTGTATCTGTGAGTGTGTGTTGACTACCGTGTGTATCTGTGAGTGTGTG
This sequence comes from Escarpia spicata, assembly GCA_963995525.1. NCBI lineage: Eukaryota > Metazoa > Annelida > Polychaeta > Sabellida > Siboglinidae > Escarpia > Escarpia spicata. Next base: position 1,600,860 of record OZ023212.1, read on the forward strand.
TTGACTACCCTATGTATATGTGAGTGTGTGTTGACTACCCTGTGTACCTGTCAGTGTGTGTTGACTAACCTATGTACCTGTCAGTGTGTGTTGACTACCCTTTGTATCTGTGAGTGTGTGTTGACTACACTATGTACATGTCAGTGTGTGTTGACTACCCTATGTATCTGTGAGTGTGTGTTGACTACCCTGTGTACCTGTCAGTGTGTGTTGACTACCCTATGTACCTGTGAGTGTGTGTTGACTACCCATTGTATCTGTGAGTGTGTGTTGACTACCCTGTGTATCTGTGAGTGTGTGTTGACTACCTTATGTATCTGTGAGTGTGTGTTGATTACCCTTTGTACCTGTCAGTGTGTGTTGACTACCCTATGTACCTGTCACTGTGTGTTGACTACCCATTGTATATGTGAGTGTGTGTTGCCTACCCTATGTATCTGTCAGTGTGTGTTGTTTACCCTATGTACCAGTCAGTGTGTGTTGACTACCCTATGTACGTGTCAGTGTGTGTTGACTACCCTATGTATCTGTCAGTGTGTGTTGACTACCCTATGTATCTGTGAGTGTGTGTTGACTAAGCTGTGCACCTGTCAGTGTGTGTTGACTACACTATGTACATGTCAGTGTGTGTTGACTACCCTATGTATCTGTGATTGTGTGTTGACTACCCTGTGTACCTGTCAGTGTGTGTTGACTACCCTATATACCTGTGAGTGTGTGTTGACTACCCATTGTATCTGTGAGTGTGTGTTGACTACCCTGTGTATCTGTGAGTGTGTGTTGACTACCTTATGTATCTGTGAGTGTGTGTTGATTACCCTTTGTACCTGTCAGTGTGTGTTGACTACCCTATGTACCTGTCAGTGTGTGTTGACTACCCATTGTATCTGTGAGTGTGTGTTGCCTACCCTATGTATCTGTCAGTGTGTGTTGATTACCCTATGTACCAGTCAGTGTGTGTTGACTACCCTGTGTACCTCTCAGTGTGTGTTGACTACCCTATGTACGTGTCAGTGTGTGTTGACTACCCTATGTATCTGTCAGAGTGTGTTGACTACCCTATGTATCTGTCAGTGTGTGTTGATTACCCTGTGTACCTGTCAGTGTGTGTTGACTACCCTTTGTATCAGTCAGTGTGGGTTGACTACCCTGTGTATCTGTGATTGTGTGTTGACTACCCTATGTATCTGTCAGTTTGTGTTGACTACCGTGTGTACCTGTCAGTGTGTGTTGACTACACTATGTACCTGTCAGTGTGTGTTGACTACCCTATGTATCTGTGAGTGTGTGTTGACTACCCTATGTATCTGTCAGTGTGTGTTGACTACCCTATGTACCTGTCAGTGTGTTTTGACTTCCCTATGTATCTGTGAGTGTGTGTTGACTACCATGTGTATATGTGAGTGTGTGTTGACTAACCTGTGTACCTGTCAGTGTGTGTTGACTACCCTATGTACCTGTCATTGTTTGTTGACTACCCATTGTATCTGTGAGTGTGTTGACTACCCTGTGTATCTGTGAGTGTGTGTTGACTACCCTATGTATCTGTCAGTGTGTGTTGACTACACTATGTATCTGTGAGTGTGTGTTGACTACCCTGTGTACCTGTCAGTGTGTGTTGACTACCCTATGTACCTGTCAGTGTGTGTTGACTACACTATGTAACTGTGAGTGTGTGTTGAATACCCTGTGTATCTGTGAGTGTGTGTTGACTACCCTATGTATCTGTGAGTGTGTGTTGACTACCCTATGTATCTGTCAGTGTGTGTTGACTACCCTATGTACATGGCAGTGTGTGTTGACTAACCTATGTACCTGTCAGTGTGTGTTGACTACCCTATGTATCTGTCAGTATGTGTTGACTACCCTGAGTACCTGTCAGTGTGTGTTGACTACCCTTTGTATCTGTCAGTGTGTGTTGACTACCCTGTGTATCTGTGATTGTGTGTTGACTACCCTATGTATCTGTCAGTGTGTGTTGACTACCCTATGTATATGTCAGTGTGTGTTGACTACACTATGTACATGTCAGTGTGTGTTGACTAACCTATGTACCTGTCAGTGTGTGTTGACTACCCTATGTATCTGTCAGTGTGTGTTGACTACCCTGTGTACCTGTCAGTGTGTGTTGACTACCCTTTGTAACTGTCAGTGTGTGTTTACTTCCCTGTGTATCTGTGATTGTGTGTTGACTACCCTATGTATCTGTCAGTGTGTGTTGACTACCCTGTGAACCTGTCAGTATGTGTAGACTACACTATGTACCTGTCAGTGTGTGTTGACTACCCTATGTATCTGTCAGTGTGTGTTGACTACCCTATGTATCTGTTAGAGTGTGTTAACTACCCTATGTATATGACAGTGTGTTTTGACTACCCTGTGTACCTGTCAGTGTGTGTTGACTACCCTATGTATATGTGAGTGTGTGTTGACTACCCTATGTACCTGTCAGTGTGTGTTGACTACCCTATGTATCTGTGAGTGTGTGTTGACTTAGCTGTGTACCTGTCAGTGTGTGTTGACTACCCTATGTACTTGTCAGTGTGTGTTGACTACCCTGTGTATCTGTGAGTGTGTGTTGACTACCCTATGTACCTGTCAGTGTGTGTTGACTACCCTGTGTACCTGTCAGTGTGTGTTGACTACCCTATGTATCTGTGAGTGTGTGTTGACTACCCTGTGTACCTGTCAGTGTGGTGTGTGTTGACTACCCTATGTATATGTGAGTGTGTGTTGACTACCCTGTGTACCTGTGAGTGTGTGTTGACTTCCCTATGTACCTGTCAGTGTGTGTTGACTACCCTATGTATCTGTCAGTGTGTGTTGACTATCCTGTGTACCTGTCAGTGTGTGTCGACTACCCTATGTACCTGTCAGTGTGTGTTGACTACCCATTGTATCTGTGAGTGTGTGTTGACTACCCTGTGTATATGTGAGTGTGTGTTGACTACACTATGTATCTGTGAGTGTGTGTTGACTACCCTATGTACCTGTGAGTGTGTGTTGACTACCCTATGTATCTGTGAGTGTGTGTTGACTACCCTGTGTATCTGTGAGTGTGTGTTGACTAACCTATGTACCTGTCAGTGTGTGTTGACTACCCTATGTATCTGTCAGTGTGTGTTGACTACCCTATGTATCTGTTAGAGTGTGTTAACTACCCTATGTATATGACAGTGTGTTTTGACTACCCTGTGTACCTGTCAGTGTGTGTTGACTACCCTATGTATATGTGAGTGTGTGTTGACTACCCTATGTACCTGTCAGTGTGTGTTGACTACCCTATGTATCTGTGAGTGTGTGTTGACTTAGCTGTGTACCTGTCAGTGTGTGTTGACTACCCTATGTATATGTGAGTGTGTGTTGACTACCCTGTGTACCTGTGAGTGTGTGTTGACTTCCCTATGTACCTGTCAGTGTGTGTTGACTACCCTATGTATCTGTCAGTGTGTGTTGACTATCCTGTGTACCTGTCAGTGTGTGTCGACTACCCTATGTACCTGTCAGTGTGTGTTGACTACCCATTGTATCTGTGAGTGTGTGTTGACTACCCTGTGTATATGTGAGTGTGTGTTGACTACACTATGTATCTGTGAGTGTGTGTTGACTACCCTATGTACCTGTGAGTGTGTGTTGACTACCCTATGTATCTGTGAGTGTGTGTTGACTACCCTGTGTACCTGTCAGTGTGTGTTGACTAATCTGTGTACCTGTCAGTGTGTGTTGACTACCCTATGTATCTGTGAGTGTGTGTTGACTACACTATGTACATGTCAGTGTGTGTTGACTACCCTATGTATCTGTGAGTGTGTGTTGACTACCCTGTGTACCTGTCAGTGTGTGTTGACTACCCTATGTACCTGTCAGTGTGTGTTGACTACCCATTGTATATGTGAGTGTGTGTTGACTACCCTGTGTATCTGTCAGTGTGTGTTGACTACCCTGTGTATCTGTGATTGTGTGTTGACTACCCTATGTATCTGTCAGTGTGTGTTGACTACCCTTTGTATCTGTCAGTGTGTGTTGACTACCCTGTGTATCTGTGATTGTGTGTTGACTACCCTATGTATCTGTCAGTGTGTGTTGACTACCCTGTGAACCTGTCAGTATGTGTTGACTACACTATGTACCTGTCAGTGTGTGTTGACTACCCTATGTATCTGTCAGTGTGTGTTGACTACCCTATGTATCTGTCAGAGTGTGTTAACTACCCTATGTATATGTCAGTGTGTGTTGACTACCCTGTGTACCTGTCAGTGTGTGTTGACTACCCTATGTATATGTGAGTGTGTGTTGCCTACCCTATGTACCTGTCAGTGTGTGTTGACTACCCTATGTATCTGTGAGTGTGTGTTGACTAAGCTGTGTACCTGTCAGTGTGTGTTGACTACCCTATGTACCTGTCAGTGTGTGTTGACTACCCTGTGTATCTGTGAGTGTGTGTTGACTACCCTATGTACCTGTCAGTGTGTGTGTTGACTACCCTGTGTTCTTGTCAGTGTGTGTTGAATACCCTATGTATCTGTGAGTGTGTGTTGACTACTCTATGTACCTGTCAGTGTGGTGTGTGTTGACTACCCTATGTATATGTGAGTGTGTGTTGACTACCCTGTGTACCTGTGAGTGTGTGTTGACTTCCCTATGTACCTGTCAGTGTGTGTTGACTTCCCTATGTATCTGTGAGTGTGTGTTGACTACCCTGTGTATCTGTGAGTGTGTGTTGACTACCCTGTGTACCTGTCAGTGTGTGTTGACTACCCTATGTACCTGTCAGTGTGTGTTGACTAATCATTGTATCTGTGAGTGTGTGTTGACTACCCTGTGTATATGTGAGTGTGTGTTGACTATCCTATGTACCTGTCAGTGTGTGTTGACTACACTATGTATCTGTGAGTGTGTGTTGACTAAACTGTGTACCTGTCAGTGTGTGTTGACTACCCTATGTATCTGTGAGTGTGTGTTGACTACTCTGTGTACCTGTCAGTGTGTGTTGACTACCCTATGTACCTGTCAGTGTGTGTTGACTACCCTGTGAACCTGTCAGTATGTGTTGGCTACACTATGTACCTGTCAGTGTGTGTTGACTACCCTATGTATCTGTCAGTGTGTGTTGACTACCCTATGTATCTGTCAGAGTGTGTTAACTACCCTATGTATATGTCAGTGTGTGTTGACTACCCTGTGTACCTGTCAGTGTGTGTTGACTACCCTATGTATCTGTGAGTGTGTGTTGACTACCCTATGTACCTGTGAGTGTGTGTAGACTACCCTGTGTATCTGTGAGTGTGTGTTGACTACCCTATGTACCGGTCAGTGTGTGTTGACTACCTTATGTATATGTGAGTGTGTATTGACTAAGCTGTGCACCTGTCAGTGTGTGTTGACTACCCTATGTACCTGTCAGTGTGTGTTGACTACCCTGTGTAACTGTGAGTGTGTGTTGACTACCCTATGTACGTGTCAGTGTGTGTTGACTACCCTGTGTACCTGTCAGTGTGTGTTGACTACCCTATGTATCTGTGAGTGTGTGTTGACTACTCTATGTACCTGTCAGTGTGGTGTGTGTTGACTACCCTATGTACCTGTGAGTGTGTGTTGACTAACCTATGTATCTGTGAGTGTGTGTTGACTACCCTGTGTACCTGTCAGTGTGTGTTGACTACCCTATGTACCTGTCAGTGTGTGTTGACTACCCATTGTATCTGTGAGTGTGTGTTGACTACCCTGTGTATCTGTGAGTGTGTGTTGACTACCCTATGTATATGTGAGTGTGTGTTGACTACCCTGTGTACCTGTCAGTGTGTGTTGAATAACCTATGTACCTGTCAGTGTGTGTTGACTACCTTTGTATCTGTGAGTGTGTGTTGACTACACTATGTACATGTCAGTGTGTGTTGACTACCCTATGTATCTGTGAGTGTGTGTTGACTACCCTGTGTACCTGTCAGTGTGTGTTGACTACCCTATGTACCTGTGAGTGTGAGTTGACTACCCATTGTATCTGTGAGTGTGTGTTGACTACCCTGTGTATCTGTGAGTGTGTGTTGACTACCTTATGTATCTGTGAGTGTGTGTTGATTACCCTTTGTACCTGTCAGTGTGTGTTGACTACCCTATGTACCTGTCAGTGTGTGTTGACTACCCTATGTATCTGTCAGTGTGTGTTGACTACCCTATGTATCTGTCAGTGTGTGTTGATGACCCTGTGTACCTGTCAGTGTGTGTTGACTACCCTTTGTATCAGTCAGTGTGTGTTGACTACCCTGTGTATCTGTGATTGTGTGTTGACTACCCTATGTATCTGTCAGTTTGTGTTGACTACCCTGTGTACCTGTCAGTGTGTGTTGACTACACTATGTACCTGTCAGTGTGTGTTGACTACCCTATGTATCTGTGAGTGTGTGTTGACTACCCTATGTACCTGTCAGTGTGTGTTGACTACCCTATGTACCTGTCAGTGTGTGTTGACTTCCCTATGTACATGTCAGTGTGTGTTGACTACCCTATGTATCTGTGAGTGTGTGTTGACTACTCTGTGTACCTGTCAGTGTGTGTTGACTACCCTATGTACCTGTCAGTGTGTGTTGACTACCCATTGTATCTGTGAGTGTGTGTTGAATATCCTGTGTATCTGTGAGTGTGTGTTGACTACCCTGTGAACCTGTCGGTATGTGTTGGCTACACTATGTACCTGTCAGTGTGTGTTGACTACCCTATGTATCTGTGAGTGTGTGTTGACTTAGCTGTGTACCTGTCAGTGTGTGTTGACTACCCTATGTACTTGTCAGTGTGTGTTGACTACCCTGTGTATCTGTGAGTGTGTGTTGACTACCCTATGTACCTGTCAGTGTGTGTTGACTACCCTGTGTACCTGTCTGTGTGTGTTGACTACCCTATGTATCTGTGAGTGTGTGTTGACTAACCTGTGTACCTGTCAGTGTGGTGTGTGTTGACTACCCTATGTATATGTGAGTGTGTGTTGACTACCCTGTGTACCTGTGAGTGTGTGTTGACTTCCCTATGTACCTGTCAGTGTGTGTTGACTACCCTATGTACCTGTCAGTGTGTGTTGACTACCCTGTGTAACTGTGAGTGTGTGTTGACTACCCTATGTACCTGTCAGTGTGTGTTGACTACCCTGTGTACCTGTCAGTGTGTGTTGACTACCCTATGTATCTGTGAGTGTGTGTTGACTACTCTATGTACCTGTCAGTGTGGTGTGTGTTGACTACCCTATGTACCTGTGAGTGTGTGTTGACTACACTGTGTATCTGTGAGTGTGTGTTGACTACCCTATGTATATGTGAGTGTGTGTTGACTACCCTGTGTACCTGTCAGTGTGTGTTGACTAACCTATGTACCTGTCAGTGTGTGTTGACTACCCTTTGTATCTGTGAGTGTGTGTTGACTACACTATGTACATGTCAGTGTGTGTTGACTACCCTATGTATCTGTGAGTGTGTGTTGACTACCCTGTGTACCTGTCAGTGTGTGTTGACTACCCTATATACTTGTGAGTGTGTGTTGACTACCCATTGTATCTGTGAGTGTGTGTTGACTACCCTGTGTATCTGTGAGTGTGTGTTGACTACCTTATGTATCTGTGAGTGTGTGTTGATTACCCTTTGTACCTGTCAGTGTGTGTTGACTACCCTATGTACCTGTCAGTGTGTGTTGACTACCCATTGTATATGTGAGTGTGTGTTGCCTACCCTATGTATCTGTCAGTGTGTGTTGATTACCCTATGTACCAGTCAGTGTGTGTTGACTACCCTATGTACCTGTCAGTGTGTGTTGACTACCCTATGTACCTGTCAGTGTGTGTTGACTTCCCTATGTATCTGTGAGTGTGTGTTGACTACCATGTGTATATGTGAGTGTGTGTTGACTAACCTGTGTACCTGTCAGTGTGTGTTGACTACCCTATGTACCTGTCATTGTTTGTTGACTACCCATTGTATCTGTCAGTGTGTGTTGACTACACTATGTATCTCTGAGTGTGTGTTGACTACACTATGTACATGTCAGTGTGTGTTGACTACCCTATGTATCTGTGAGTGTGTGTTGACTACTCTGTGTACCTGTCAGTGTGTGTTGACTACCCTATGTACCTGTCAGTGTGTGTTGACTATCCATTGTATCTGTGAGTTTGTGTTGAATACCCTGTGTATCTGTGAGTGTGTGTTGACTACCCTGTGAACCTGTCAGTATGTGTTGGCTACACTATGTACCTGTCTGTGTGTGTTGACTACCCTATGTATCTGTCAGAGTGTGTTAACTACCCTATGTATCTGTCAGAGTGTGTTAACTACCCTATGTATATGTCAGTGTGTGTTGACTACCCTGTGTACCTGTCAGTGTGTGTTGGCTACCCTATGTACCTGTGAGTGTGTTTTGACTATGCTATATACCTGTGAGTGTGTGTTGACTACCCTATGTATCTGTCAGTGTGTGTTGACTACCCTGTGTACCTGTCAGTGTGTGTTGAATAACCTATGTACCTGTCAGTGTGTGTTGACTACCTTTGTATCTGTGAGTGTGTGTTGACTACACTATGTACATGTCAGAGTGTGTTGACTACCCTATGTATCTGTGAGTGTGTGTTGACTACCCTGTGTACCTGTGAGTGTGTGTTGACTACCCTATGTACCTGTGAGTGTGAGTTGACTACCCATTGTATCTGTGAGTGTGTGTTGACTACCCTGTGTATCTGTGAGTGTGTGTTGACTACCTTATGTATCTGTGAGTGTGTGTTGATTACCCTTTGTACCTGTCAGTGTGTGTTGACTACCCTATGTACCTGTCAGTGTGTGTTGACTACCCTATGTATCTGTCAGTGTGTGTTGACTACCCTATGTATCTGTCAGTGTGTGTTGATGACCCTGTGTACCTGTCAGTGTGTGTTGACTACCCTTTGTATCAGTCAGTGTGTGTTGACTACCCTGTGTATCTGTGATTGTGTGTTGACTACCCTATGTATCTGTCAGTTTGTGTTGACTACCCTGTGTACCTGTCAGTGTGTGTTGACTACACTATGTACCTGTCAGTGTGTGTTGACTACCCTATGTATCTGTGAGTGTGTGTTGACTACCCTATGTACCTGTCAGTGTGTGTTGACTACCCTATGTACCTGTCAGTGTGTGTTGACTTCCCTATGTACATGTCAGTGTGTGTTGACTACCCTATGTATCTGTGAGTGTGTGTTGACTACTCTGTGTACCTGTCAGTGTGTGTTGACTACCCTATGTACCTGTCAGTGTGTGTTGACTACCCATTGTATCTGTGAGTGTGTGTTGAATATCCTGTGTATCTGTGAGTGTGTGTTGACTACCCTGTGAACCTGTCGGTATGTGTTGGCTACACTATGTACCTGTCAGTGTGTGTTGACTACCCTATGTATCTGTGAGTGTGTGTTGACTTAGCTGTGTACCTGTCAGTGTGTGTTGACTACCCTATGTACTTGTCAGTGTGTGTTGACTACCCTGTGTATCTGTGAGTGTGTGTTGACTACCCTATGTACCTGTCAGTGTGTGTTGACTACCCTGTGTACCTGTCTGTGTGTGTTGACTACCCTATGTATCTGTGAGTGTGTGTTGACTAACCTGTGTACCTGTCAGTGTGGTGTGTGTTGACTACCCTATGTATATGTGAGTGTGTGTTGACTACCCTGTGTACCTGTGAGTGTGTGTTGACTTCCCTATGTACCTGTCAGTGTGTGTTGACTACCCTATGTACCTGTCAGTGTGTGTTGACTACCCTGTGTAACTGTGAGTGTGTGTTGACTACCCTATGTACCTGTCAGTGTGTGTTGACTACCCTGTGTACCTGTCAGTGTGTGTTGACTACCCTATGTATCTGTGAGTGTGTGTTGACTACTCTATGTACCTGTCAGTGTGGTGTGTGTTGACTACCCTATGTACCTGTGAGTGTGTGTTGACTACACTGTGTATCTGTGAGTGTGTGTTGACTACCCTATGTATATGTGAGTGTGTGTTGACTACCCTGTGTACCTGTCAGTGTGTGTTGACTAACCTATGTACCTGTCAGTGTGTGTTGACTACCCTTTGTATCTGTGAGTGTGTGTTGACTACACTATGTACATGTCAGTGTGTGTTGACTACCCTATGTATCTGTGAGTGTGTGTTGACTACCCTGTGTACCTGTCAGTGTGTGTTGACTACCCTATATACCTGTGAGTGTGTGTTGACTACCCATTGTATCTGTGAGTGTGTGTTGACTACCCTGTGTATCTGTGAGTGTGTGTTGACTACCTTATGTATCTGTGAGTGTGTGTTGATTACCCTTTGTACCTGTCAGTGTGTGTTGACTACCCTATGTACCTGTCAGTGTGTGTTGACTACCCATTGTATATGTGAGTGTGTGTTGCCTACCCTATGTATCTGTCAGTGTGTGTTGATTACCCTATGTACCAGTCAGTGTGTGTTGACTACCCTATGTACCTGTCAGTGTGTGTTGACTACCCTATGTACCTGTCAGTGTGTGTTGACTTCCCTATGTATCTGTGAGTGTGTGTTGACTACCATGTGTATATGTGAGTGTGTGTTGACTAACCTGTGTACCTGTCAGTGTGTGTTGACTACCCTATGTACCTGTCATTGTTTGTTGACTACCCATTGTATCTGTCAGTGTGTGTTGACTACACTATGTATCTCTGAGTGTGTGTTGACTACACTATGTACATGTCAGTGTGTGTTGACTACCCTATGTATCTGTGAGTGTGTGTTGACTACTCTGTGTACCTGTCAGTGTGTGTTGACTACCCTATGTACCTGTCAGTGTGTGTTGACTATCCATTGTATCTGTGAGTGTGTGTTGAATACCCTGTGTATCTGTGAGTGTGTGTTGACTACCCTGTGAACCTGTCAGTATGTGTTGGCTACACTATGTACCTGTCTGTGTGTGTTGACTACCCTATGTATCTGTCAGAGTGTGTTAACTACCCTATGTATCTGTCAGAGTGTGTTAACTACCCTATGTATATGTCAGTGTGTGTTGACTACCCTGTGTACCTGTCAGTGTGTGTTGACTACCCTATGTATCTGTGAGTGTGTGTTGACTAAGCTGTGCACCTGTCAGTGTGTGTTGACTACCCTATGTATCTGTGAGTGTGTGTTGACTAAGCTGTGCACCTGTCAGTGTGTGTTGACTACCCTATGTACCTGTCAGTGTGTGTTGACTACCCTGTGTAACTGTGAGTGTGTGTTGACTACCCTATGTACCTGTCAGTGTGTGTTGACTACCCTGTGTACCTGTCAGTGTGTGTTGACTACCCTATGTATCTGTGAGTGTGTGTTGACTACTCTATGTACCTGTCAGTGTGGTGTGTGTTGACTACCCTATGTACCTGTGAGTGTGTGTTGACTACCCTATGTATCTGTGAGTGTGTGTTGACTACCCTGTGTACCTGTCAGTGTGTGTTGACTACCCTATGTACCTGTCAGTGTGTGTTGACTACCCATTGTATCTGTGAGTGTGTGTTGACTACCCTGTGTATCTGTGAGTGTGTGTTGACTACCCTATGTATATGTGAGTGTGTGTTGACTACCCTGTGTACCTGTCAGTGTGTGTTGACTAACCTATGTACCTGTCAGTGTGTGTTGACTACCCTTTGTATCTGTGAGTGTGTGTTGACTACACTATGTACATGTCAGTGTGTGTTGACTACCCTATGTATCTGTGAGTGTGTGTTGACTACCCTGTGTACCTGTCAGTGTGTGTTGACTACCCTATGTACCTGTGAGTGTGTGTTGACTACCCATTGTATCTGTGAGTGTGTGTTGACTACCCTGTGTATCTGTGAGTGTGTGTTGACTACCTTATGTATCTGTGATTGTGTGTTGATTACCCTTTGTACCTGTCAGTGTGTGTTGACTACCCTATGTACCTGTCAGTGTGTGTTGACTACCCATTGTATCTGTGAGTGTGTGTTGCCTACCCTATGTATCTGTCAATGTGTGTTGATTACCCTATGTACCAGTCAGTGTGTGTTGACTACCCTGTGTACCTCTCAGTGTGTGTTGACTACCCTATGTATGTGTCAGTGTGTGTTGACTACCCTATGTATCTGTCAGTGTGTGTTGACTACCCTATGTATCTGTCAGTGTGTGTTGATTACCCTGTGTACCTGTCAGTGTGTGTTGACTACCCTTTGTATCAGTCAGTGTGTGTTGACTACCCTGTGTATCTGTGATTGTGTGTTGACTACCCTATGTATCTGTCAGTTTGTGTTGACTACCCTCTGTACCTGTCAGTGTGTGTTGACTACACTATGTACCTGTCAGTGTGTGTTGACTACCCTATGTATCTGTGAGTGTGTGTTGACTACCCTATGTACCTGTCAGTGTGTGTTGACTACCCTGAGTACCTGTCAGTGTGTGTTGACTTCCCTATGTATCTGTCAGTGTGTGTTGACTACCATGTGTATATGTGAGTGTGTGTTGACTAACCTGTGTACCTGTCAGTGTGTGTTGACTACCCTATGTACCTGTCATTATTTGTTGACTACCCATTGTATCTGTCAGTGTGTGTTGACTACACTATGTATCTCTGAGTGTGTGTTGACTACACTATGTACATGTCAGTGTGTGTTGACTACCCTATGTATCTGTGAGTGTGTGTTGACTACTCTGTGTACCTGTCAGTGTGTGTTGACTACCCTATGTACCTGTCAGTGTGTGTTGACTACCCATTGTATCTGTGAGTGTGTGTTGAATACCCTGTGTATCTGTGAGTGTGTGTTGACTACCCTGTGAACCTGTCAGTATGTGTTGGCTACACTATGTACCTGTCAGTGTGTGTTGACTACCCTATGTATCTGTCAGTGTGTGTTGACTACCCTATGTATCTGTCAGAGTGTGTTAACTACCCTATGTATATGTCAGTGTGTGTTGACTACCCTGTGTACCTGTCAGTGTGTGTTGACTACCCTATATATCTGTGAGTGTGTGTTGACTACCCTATGTACCTGTCAGTGTGTGTTGACTACCCTATGTATCTGTGAGTGTGTGTTGACTAAGCTGTGCACCTGTCAGTGTGTGTTGACTACCCTATGTATCTGTGAGTGTGTGTTGACTAAGCTGTGCACCTGTCAGTGTGTGTTGACTACCCTATGTACCTGTGAGTGTGTGTTGACTACCCTGTGTAACTGTGAGTGTGTGTTGACTACCCTATGTACCTGTCAGTGTGTGTTGACTACCCTGTGTTCCTGTCAGTGTGTGTTGACTACCCTATGTATCTGTGAGTGTGTGTTGACTACTCTATGTACCTGTCAGTGTGTGTTGACTACCCTGTGTTCCTGTCAGTGTGTGTTGACTACCCTATGTATCTGTGAGTGTGTGTTGACTACCCTATGTACCTGTCAGTGTGTGTTGACTACCCTGTGTAACTGTGAGTGTGTGTTGACTACCCTATGTACCTGTCAGTGTGTGTTGACTACCCTGTGTACCTGTCAGTGTGTGTTGACTACCCTATGTATCTGTGAGTGTGTGTTGACTACTCTATGTACCTGTCAGTGTGGTGTGTGTTGACTACCCTATGTACCTGTGAGTGTGTGTTGACTACCCTATGTATCTGTGAGTGTGTGTTGACTACCCTGTGTACCTGTCAGTGTGTGTTGACTACCCTATGTACCTGTCAGTGTGTGTTGACTACCCATTGTATCTGTGAGTGTGTGTTGACTACCCTGTGTATCTGTGAGTGTGTGTTGACTACCCTATGTATATGTGAGTGTGTGTTGACTACCCTGTGTACCTGTCAGTGTGTGTTGACTAACCTATGTACCTGTCAGTGTGTGTTGACTACCCTTTGTATCTGTGAGTGTGTGTTGACTACACTATGTACATGTCAGTGTGTGTTGACTACCCTATGTATCTGTGAGTGTGTGTTGACTACCCTGTGTACCTGTCAGTGTGTGTTGACTACCCTATGTACCTGTGAGTGTGTGTTGACTACCCATTGTATCTGTGAGTGTGTGTTGACTACCCTGTGTATCTGTGAGTGTGTGTTGACTACCTTATGTATCTGTGATTGTGTGTTGATTACCCTTTGTACCTGTCAGTGTGTGTTGACTACCCTATGTACCTGTCAGTGTGTGTTGACTACCCATTGTATCTGTGAGTGTGTGTTGCCTACCCTATGTATCTGTCAATGTGTGTTGATTACCCTATGTACCAGTCAGTGTGTGTTGACTACCCTGTGTACCTCTCAGTGTGTGTTGACTACCCTATGTATGTGTCAGTGTGTGTTGACTACCCTATGTATCTGTCAGTGTGTGTTGACTACCCTATGTATCTGTCAGTGTGTGTTGATTACCCTGTGTACCTGTCAGTGTGTGTTGACTACCCTTTGTATCAGTCAGTGTGTGTTGACTACCCTGTGTATCTGTGATTGTGTGTTGACTACCCTATGTATCTGTCAGTTTGTGTTGACTACCCTCTGTACCTGTCAGTGTGTGTTGACTACACTATGTACCTGTCAGTGTGTGTTGACTACCCTATGTATCTGTGAGTGTGTGTTGACTACCCTATGTACCTGTCAGTGTGTGTTGACTACCCTGAGTACCTGTCAGTGTGTGTTGACTTCCCTATGTATCTGTCAGTGTGTGTTGACTACCATGTGTATATGTGAGTGTGTGTTGACTAACCTGTGTACCTGTCAGTGTGTGTTGACTACCCTATGTACCTGTCATTATTTGTTGACTACCCATTGTATCTGTCAGTGTGTGTTGACTACACTATGTATCTCTGAGTGTGTGTTGACTACACTATGTACATGTCAGTGTGTGTTGACTACCCTATGTATCTGTGAGTGTGTGTTGACTACTCTGTGTACCTGTCAGTGTGTGTTGACTACCCTATGTACCTGTCAGTGTGTGTTGACTACCCATTGTATCTGTGAGTGTGTGTTGAATACCCTGTGTATCTGTGAGTGTGTGTTGACTACCCTGTGAACCTGTCAGTATGTGTTGGCTACACTATGTACCTGTCAGTGTGTGTTGACTACCCTATGTATCTGTCAGTGTGTGTTGACTACCCTATGTATCTGTCAGAGTGTGTTAACTACCCTATGTATATGTCAGTGTGTGTTGACTACCCTGTGTACCTGTCAGTGTGTGTTGACTACCCTATATATCTGTGAGTGTGTGTTGACTACCCTATGTACCTGTCAGTGTGTGTTGACTACCCTATGTATCTGTGAGTGTGTGTTGACTAAGCTGTGCACCTGTCAGTGTGTGTTGACTACCCTATGTATCTGTGAGTGTGTGTTGACTAAGCTGTGCACCTGTCAGTGTGTGTTGACTACCCTATGTACCTGTGAGTGTGTGTTGACTACCCTGTGTAACTGTGAGTGTGTGTTGACTACCCTATGTACCTGTCAGTGTGTGTTGACTACCCTGTGTTCCTGTCAGTGTGTGTTGACTACCCTATGTATCTGTGAGTGTGTGTTGACTACTCTATGTACCTGTCAGTGTGGTGTGTGTTGACTACCCTATGTACCTGTGAGTGTGTGTTGACTACCCTATGTATCTGTGAGTGTGTGTTGACTACCCTGTGTACCTGTCAGTGTGTGTTGACTACCCTATGTACCTGTCAGTGTGTGTTGACTACCCATTGTATATGTGAGTGTGTGTTGACTACCCTGTGTATCTGTGAGTGTGTGTTGACCACCCTATGTATATGTGAATGTGTGTTGACTACCCTGTGTACCTGTCAGTGTGTGTTGACTAACCTATGTACCTGTCAGTGTGTGTTGACTACCCTTTGTATCTGTGAGTGTGTGTTGACTACACTATGTACATGTCAGTGTGTGTTGACTACCCTATGTATCTGTGAGTGTGTGTTGACTACCCTGTGTACCTGTCAGTGTGTGTTGACTACCCTATGTACCTGTGAGTGTGTGTTGACTACCCATTGTATCTGTGAGTGTGTGTTGACTACCCTGTGTATCTGTGAGTGTGTGTTGACTACCTTATGTATCTGTGATTGTGTGTTGATTACCCTTTGTACCTGTCAGTGTGTGTTGACTACCCTATGTACCTGTCAGTGTGTGTTGACTACCCATTGTATCTGTGAGTGTGTGTTGCCTACCCTATGTATCTGTCAATGTGTGTTGATTACCCTATGTACCAGTCAGTGTGTGTTGACTACCCTGTGTACCTCTCAGTGTGTGTTGACTACCCTATGTATGTGTCAGTGTGTGTTGACTACCCTATGTATCTGTCAGTGTGTGTTGACTACCCTATGTATCTGTCAGTGTGTGTTGATTACCCTGTGTACCTGTCAGTGTGTGTTGACTACCCTTTGTATCAGTCAGTGTGTGTTGACTACCCTGTGTATCTGTGATTGTGTGTTGACTACCCTATGTATCTGTCAGTTTGTGTTGACTACCCTGTGTACCTGTCAGTGTGTGTTGACTACACTATGTACCTGTCAGTGTGTGTTGACTACCCTATGTATCTGTGAGTGTGTGTTGACTTAGCTGTGTACCTGTCAGTGTGTGTTGACTACCCTATGTACTTGTCAGTGTGTGTTGACTACCCTGTGTATCTGTGAGTGTGTGTTGACTACCCTATGTACCTGTCAGTGTGTGTTGACTACCCTGTGTACCTGTCAGTGTGTGTTGACTACCCTGTGCACCTGTCAGTGTGTGTTGACTACCCTATGTACCTGTCAGTGTGTGTTGACTACCCTGTGTAACTGTGAGTGTGTGTTGACTACCCTATGTACCTGTCAGTGTGTGTTGACTACCCTGTGTACCTGTCAGTGTGTGTTGACTACCCTATGTATCTGTGAGTGTGTGTTGACTACTCTATGTACCTGTCAGTGTGGTGTGTGTTGACTACCCTATGTACCTGTGAGTGTGTGTTGACTACCCTATGTATCTGTGAGTGTGTGTTGACTACCCTGTGTACCTGTCAGTGTGTGTTGACTACCCTATGTACCTGTCAGTGTGTGTTGACTACCCATTGTATCTGTGAGTGTGTGTTGACTACCCTGTGTATCTGTGAGTGTGTGTTGACTACCCTATGTATATGTGAGTGTGTGTTGACTACCCTGTGTACCTGTCAGCGTGTGTTGACTAACCTATGTACCTGTCAGTGTGTGTTGACTACCCTTTGTATCTGTGAGTGTGTGTTGACTACACTATGTACATGTCAGTGTGTGTTGACTACCCTATGTATATGTGAGTGTGTGTTGACTACCCTGTGTACCTGTCAGTGTGTGTTGACTACCCTATGTACCTGTGAGTGTGTGTTGACTACCCATTGTATCTGTGAGTGTGTGTTGACTACCCTGTGTATCTGTGAGTGTGTGTTGACTACCTTATGTATCTGTGATTGTGTGTTGATTACCCTTTGTACCTGTCAGTGTGTGTTGACTACCCTATGTACCTGTCAGTGTGTGTTGACTACCCATTGTATCTGTGAGTGTGTGTTGCCTACCCTATGTATCTGTCAATGTGTGTTGATTACCCTATGTACCAGTCAGTGTGTGTTGACTACCCTGTGTACCTCTCAGTGTGTGTTGACTACCCTATGTATGTGTCAGTGTGTGTTGACTACCCTATGTATCTGTCAGTGTGTGTTGACTACCCTATGTATCTGTCAGTGTGTGTTGATTACCCTGTGTACCTGTCAGTGTGTGTTGACTACCCTTTGTATCAGTCAGTGTGTGTTGACTACCCTGTGTATCTGTGATTGTGTGTTGACTACCCTATGTATCTGTCAGTTTGTGTTGACTACCCTCTGTACCTGTCAGTGTGTGTTGACTACACTATGTACCTGTCAGTGTGTGTTGACTACCCTATGTATCTGTGAGTGTGTGTTGACTACCCTATGTACCTGTCAGTGTGTGTTGACTACCCTGAGTACCTGTCAGTGTGTGTTGACTTCCCTATGTATCTGTCAGTGTGTGTTGACTACCATGTGTATATGTGAGTGTGTGTTGACTAACCTGTGTACCTGTCAGTGTGTGTTGACTACCCTATGTACCTGTCATTATTTGTTGACTACCCATTGTATCTGTCAGTGTGTGTTGACTACACTATGTATCTCTGAGTGTGTGTTGACTACACTATGTACATGTCAGTGTGTGTTGACTACCCTATGTATCTGTGAGTGTGTGTTGACTACTCTGTGTACCTGTCAGTGTGTGTTGACTACCCTATGTACCTGTCAGTGTGTGTTGACTACCCATTGTATCTGTGAGTGTGTGTTGAATACCCTGTGTATCTGTGAGTGTGTGTTGACTACCCTGTGAACCTGTCAGTATGTGTTGGCTACACTATGTACCTGTCAGTGTGTGTTGACTACCCTATGTATCTGTCAGTGTGTGTTGACTACCCTATGTATCTGTCAGAGTGTGTTAACTACCCTATGTATATGTCAGTGTGTGTTGACTACCCTGTGTACCTGTCAGTGTGTGTTGACTACCCTATATATCTGTGAGTGTGTGTTGACTACCCTATGTACCTGTCAGTGTGTGTTGACTACCCTATGTATCTGTGAGTGTGTGTTGACTAAGCTGTGCACCTGTCAGTGTGTGTTGACTACCCTATGTATCTGTGAGTGTGTGTTGACTAAGCTGTGCACCTGTCAGTGTGTGTTGACTACCCTATGTACCTGTGAGTGTGTGTTGACTACCCTGTGTAACTGTGAGTGTGTGTTGACTACCCTATGTACCTGTCAGTGTGTGTTGACTACCCTGTGTTCCTGTCAGTGTGTGTTGACTACCCTATGTATCTGTGAGTGTGTGTTGACTACTCTATGTACCTGTCAGTGTGGTGTGTGTTGACTACCCTATGTACCTGTGAGTGTGTGTTGACTACCCTATGTATCTGTGAGTGTGTGTTGACTACCCTGTGTACCTGTCAGTGTGTGTTGACTACCCTATGTACCTGTCAGTGTGTGTTGACTACCCATTGTATATGTGAGTGTGTGTTGACTACCCTGTGTATCTGTGAGTGTGTGTTGACCACCCTATGTATATGTGAATGTGTGTTGACTACCCTGTGTACCTGTCAGTGTGTGTTGACTAACCTATGTACCTGTCAGTGTGTGTTGACTACCCTTTGTATCTGTGAGTGTGTGTTGACTACACTATGTACATGTCAGTGTGTGTTGACTACCCTATGTATCTGTGAGTGTGTGTTGACTACCCTGTGTACCTGTCAGTGTGTGTTGACTACCCTATGTACCTGTGAGTGTGTGTTGACTACCCATTGTATCTGTGAGTGTGTGTTGACTACCCTGTGTATCTGTGAGTGTGTGTTGACTACCTTATGTATCTGTGATTGTGTGTTGATTACCCTTTGTACCTGTCAGTGTGTGTTGACTACCCTATGTACCTGTCAGTGTGTGTTGACTACCCATTGTATCTGTGAGTGTGTGTTGCCTACCCTATGTATCTGTCAATGTGTGTTGATTACCCTATGTACCAGTCAGTGTGTGTTGACTACCCTGTGTACCTCTCAGTGTGTGTTGACTACCCTATGTATGTGTCAGTGTGTGTTGACTACCCTATGTATCTGTCAGTGTGTGTTGACTACCCTATGTATCTGTCAGTGTGTGTTGACTACCCTATGTATCTGTCAGTGTGTGTTGATTACCCTGTGTACCTGTCAGTGTGTGTTGACTACCCTTTGTATCAGTCAGTGTGTGTTGACTACCCTGTGTATCTGTGATTGTGTGTTGACTACCCTATGTATCTGTCAGTTTGTGTTGACTACCCTGTGTACCTGTCAGTGTGTGTTGACTACACTATGTACCTGTCAGTGTGTGTTGACTACCCTATGTATCTGTGAGTGTGTGTTGACTTAGCTGTGTACCTGTCAGTGTGTGTTGACTACCCTATGTACTTGTCAGTGTGTGTTGACTACCCTGTGTATCTGTGAGTGTGTGTTGACTACCCTATGTACCTGTCAGTGTGTGTTGACTACCCTGTGTACCTGTCAGTGTGTGTTGACTACCCTGTGCACCTGTCAGTGTGTGTTGACTACCCTATGTACCTGTCAGTGTGTGTTGACTACCCTGTGTAACTGTGAGTGTGTGTTGACTACCCTATGTACCTGTCAGTGTGTGTTGACTACCCTGTGTACCTGTCAGTGTGTGTTGACTACCCTATGTATCTGTGAGTGTGTGTTGACTACTCTATGTACCTGTCAGTGTGGTGTGTGTTGACTACCCTATGTACCTGTGAGTGTGTGTTGACTACCCTATGTATCTGTGAGTGTGTGTTGACTACCCTGTGTACCTGTCAGTGTGTGTTGACTACCCTATGTACCTGTCAGTGTGTGTTGACTACCCATTGTATCTGTGAGTGTGTGTTGACTACCCTGTGTATCTGTGAGTGTGTGTTGACTACCCTATGTATATGTGAGTGTGTGTTGACTACCCTGTGTACCTGTCAGCGTGTGTTGACTAACCTATGTACCTGTCAGTGTGTGTTGACTACCCTTTGTATCTGTGAGTGTGTGTTGACTACACTATGTACATGTCAGTGTGTGTTGACTACCCTATGTATATGTGAGTGTGTGTTGACTACCCTGTGTACCTGTCAGTGTGTGTTGACTACCCTATGTACCTGTGAGTGTGTGTTGACTACCCATTGTATCTGTGAGTGTGTGTTGACTACCCTGTGTATCTGTGAGTGTGTGTTGACTACCTTATGTATCTGTGATTGTGTGTTGATTACCCTTTGTACCTGTCAGTGTGTGTTGACTACCCTATGTACCTGTCAGTGTGTGTTGACTACCCATTGTATCTGTGAGTGTGTGTTGCCTACCCTATGTATCTGTCAATGTGTGTTGATTACCCTATGTACCAGTCAGTGTGTGTTGACTACCCTGTGTACCTCTCAGTGTGTGTTGACTACCCTATGTATGTGTCAGTGTGTGTTGACTACCCTATGTATCTGTCAGTGTGTGTTGACTACCCTATGTATCTGTCAGTGTGTGTTGATTACCCTGTGTACCTGTCAGTGTGTGTTGACTACCCTTTGTATCAGTCAGTGTGTGTTGACTACCCTGTGTATCTGTGATTGTGTGTTGACTACCCTATGTATCTGTCAGTTTGTGTTGACTACCCTCTGTACCTGTCAGTGTGTGTTGACTACACTATGTACCTGTCAGTGTGTGTTGACTACCATGTGTATATGTGAGTGTGTGTTGACTACCCTATGTACCTGTCAGTGTGTGTTGACTACCCTGTGTACCTGTCAGTGTGTGTTGACTACCCTATGTATCTGTGAGTGTGTGTTGACTACCCTGTGTACCTGTCAGTGTGGTGTGTGTTGACTACCCTATGTATATGTGAGTGTGTGTTGACTACCCTGTGTACCTGTGAGTGTGTGTTGACTTCCCTATGTACCTGTCAGTGTGTGTTGACTACCCTATGTATCTGTCAGTGTGTGTTGACTATCCTGTGTACCTGTCAGTGTGTGTCGACTACCCTATGTACCTGTCAGTGTGTGTTGACTACCCATTGTATCTGTGAGTGTGTGTTGACTACCCTGTGTATATGTGAGTGTGTGTTGACTACACTATGTATCTGTGAGTGTGTGTTGACTACCCTATGTACCTGTGAGTGTGTGTTGACTACCCTATGTATCTGTGAGTGTGTGTTGACTACCCTGTGTACCTGTCAGTGTGTGTTGACTAACCTATGTACCTGTCAGTGTGTGTTGACTACCCTATGTATCTGTGAGTGTGTGTTGACTACACTATGTACATGTCAGTGTGTGTTGACTACCCTATGTATCTGTGAGTGTGTGTTGACTACCCTGTGTACCTGTCAGTGTGTGTTGACTACCCTATGTACCTGTCAGTGTGTGTTGACTACCCATTGTATATGTGAGTGTGTGTTGACTACCCTGTGTATCTGTCAGTGTGTGTTGACTACCCTGTGTATCTGTGATTGTGTGTTGACTACCCTATGTATCTGTCAGTGTGTGTTGACTACCCTTTGTATCTGTCAGTGTGTGTTGACTACCCTGTGTATCTGTGATTGTGTGTTGACTACCCTATGTATCTGTCAGTGTGTGTTGACTACCCTGTGCACCTGTCAGTGTGTGTTGACTACCCTATGTACCTGTCAGTGTGTGTTGACTACCCTGTGTAACTGTGAGTGTGTGTTGACTACCCTATGTACCTGTCAGTGAGTGTTGACTACCCTGTGTACCTGTCAGTGTGTGTTGACTACCCTATGTATCTGTGAGTGTGTGTTGACTACTCTATGTACCTGTCAGTGTGGTGTGTGTTGACTACCCTATGTACCTGTGAGTGTGTGTTGACTACCCTATGTATCTGTGAGTGTGTGTTGACTACCCTGTGTACCTGTCAGTGTGTGTTGACTACCCTATGTACCTGTCAGTGTGTGTTGACTACCCATTGTATCTGTGAGTGTGTGTTGACTACCCTGTGTATCTGTGAGTGTGTGTTGACTACCCTATGTATATGTGAGTGTGTGTTGACTACCCTGTGTACCTGTCAGTGTGTGTTGACTAACCTATGTACCTGTCAGTGTGTGTTGACTACCCTTTGTATCTGTGAGTGTGTGTTGACTACACTATGTACATGTCAGTGTGTGTTGACTACCCTATGTATATGTGAGTGTGTGTTGACTACCCTGTGTACCTGTCAGTGTGTGTTGACTACCCTATGTACCTGTGAGTGTGTGTTGACTACCCATTGTATCTGTGAGTGTGTGTTGACTACCCTGTGTATCTGTGAGTGTGTGTTGACTACCTTATGTATCTGTGATTGTGTGTTGATTACCCTTTGTACCTGTCAGTGTGTGTTGACTACCCTATGTACCTGTCAGTGTGTGTTGACTACCCATTGTATCTGTGAGTGTGTGTTGCCTACCCTATGTATCTGTCAATGTGTGTTGATTACCCTATGTACCAGTCAGTGTGTGTTGACTACCCTGTGTACCTCTCAGTGTGTGTTGACTACCCTATGTATGTGTCAGTGTGTGTTGACTACCCTATGTATCTGTCAGTGTGTGTTGACTACCCTATGTATCTGTCAGTGTGTGTTGATTACCCTGTGTACCTGTCAGTGTGTGTTGACTACCCTTTGTATCAGTCAGTGTGTGTTGACTACCCTGTGTATCTGTGATTGTGTGTTGACTACCCTATGTATCTGTCAGTTTGTGTTGACTACCCTCTGTACCTGTCAGTGTGTGTTGACTACACTATGTACCTGTCAGTGTGTGTTGACTACCCTATGTATCTGTGAGTGTGTGTTGACTACCCTATGTACCTGTCAGTGTGTGTTGACTACCCTGTGTACCTGTCAGTGTGTGTTGACTTCCCTATGTATCTGTCAGTGTGTGTTGACTACCATGTGTATATGTGAGTGTGTGTTGACTAACCTGTGTACCTGTCAGTGTGTGTTGACTACCCTATGTACCTGTCATTATTTGTTGACTACCCATTGTATCTGTCAGTGTGTGTTGACTACACTATGTATCTCTGAGTGTGTGTTGACTACACTATGTACATGTCAGTGTGTGTTGACTACCCTATGTATCTGTGAGTGTGTGTTGACTACTCTGTGTACCTGTCAGTGTGTGTTGACTACCCTATGTACCTGTCAGTGTGTGTTGACTACCCATTGTATCTGTGAGTGTGTGTTGAATACCCTGTGTATCTGTGAGTGTGTGTTGACTACCCTGTGAACCTGTCAGTATGTGTTGGCTACACTATGTACCTGTCAGTGTGTGTTGACTACCCTATGTATCTGTCAGTGTGTGTTGACTACCCTATGTATCTGTCAGAGTGTGTTAACTACCCTATGTATATGTCAGTGTGTGTTGACTACCCTGTGTACCTGTCAGTGTGTGTTGACTACCCTATGTATCTGTGAGTGTGTGTTGACTACCCTATGTACCTGTCAGTGTGTGTTGACTACCCTATGTATCTGTGAGTGTGTGTTGACTAAGCTGTGCACCTGTCAGTGTGTGTTGACTACCCTATGTATCTGTGAGTGTGTGTTGACTAAGCTGTGCACCTGTCAGTGTGTGTTGACTACCCTATGTACCTGTCAGTGTGTGTTGACTACCCTGTGTAACTGTGAGTGTGTGTTGACTACCCTATGTACCTGTCAGTGTGTGTTGACTACCCTGTGTTCCTGTCAGTGTGTGTTGACTACCCTATGTATCTGTGAGTGTGTGTTGACTACTCTATGTACCTGTCAGTGTGGTGTGTGTTGACTACCCTATGTACCTGTGAGTGTGTGTTGACTACCCTATGTATCTGTGAGTGTGTGTTGACTACCCTGTGTACCTGTCAGTGTGTGTTGACTACCCTATGTACCTGTCAGTGTGTGTTGACTACCCATTGTATATGTGAGTGTGTGTTGACTACCCTGTGTATCTGTGAGTGTGTGTTGACCACCCTTTGTATATGTGAGTGTGTGTTGACTACCCTGTGTACCTGTCAGTGTGTGTTGACTAACCTATGTACCTGTCAGTGTGTGTTGACTACCCGATGTATCTGTGAGTGTGTGTTGACTACCCTGTGTACCTGTCAGTGTGTGTTGACTACCCTATGTACCTGTGAGTGTGTGTTGACTACCCATTGTATCTGTGAGTGTGTGTTGACTACCCTGTGTATCTGTGAGTGTGTGTTGACTACCTTATGTATCTGTGATTGTGTGTTGATTACCCTTTGTACCTGTCAGTGTGTGTTGACTACCCTATGTACCTGTCAGTGTGTGTTGACTACCCATTGTATCTGTGAGTGTGTGTTGCCTACCCTATGTATCTGTCAATGTGTGTTGATTACCCTATGTACCAGTCAGTGTGTGTTGACTACCCTGTGTACCTCTCAGTGTGTGTTGACTACCCTATGTATGTGTCAGTGTGTGTTGACTACCCTATGTATCTGTCAGTGTGTGTTGACTACCCTATGTATCTGTCAGTGTGTGTTGATTACCCTGTGTACCTGTCAGTGTGTGTTGACTACCCTTTGTATCAGTCAGTGTGTGTTGACTACCCTGTGTATCTGTGATTGTGTGTTGACTACCCTATGTATCTGTCAGTTTGTGTTGACTACCCTGTGTACCTGTCAGTGTGTGTTGACTACACTATGTACCTGTCAGTGTGTGTTGACTACCCTATGTATCTGTGAGTGTGTGTTGACTTAGCTGTGTACCTGTCAGTGTGTGTTGACTACCCTATGTACTTGTCAGTGTGTGTTGACTACCCTGTGTATCTGTGAGTGTGTGTTGACTACCCTATGTACCTGTCAGTGTGTGTTGACTACCCTGTGTACCTGTCAGTGTGTGTTGACTACCCTATGTATCTGTGAGTGTGTGTTGACTACCCTGTGTACCTGTCAGTGTGGTGTGTGTTGACTACCCTATGTATATGTGAGTGTGTGTTGACTACCCTGTGTACCTGTGAGTGTGTGTTGACTTCCCTATGTACCTGTCAGTGTGTGTTGACTACCCTATGTATCTGTCAGTGTGTGTTGACTATCCTGTGTACCTGTCAGTGTGTGTCGACTACCCTATGTACCTGTCAGTGTGTGTTGACTACCCATTGTATCTGTGAGTGTGTGTTGACTACCCTGTGTATATGTGAGTGTGTGTTGACTACACTATGTATCTGTGAGTGTGTGTTGACTACCCTATGTACCTGTGAGTGTGTGTTGACTACCCTATGTATCTGTGAGTGTGTGTTGACTACCCTGTGTACCTGTCAGTGTGTGTTGACTAACCTATGTACCTGTCAGTGTGTGTTGACTACCCTATGTATCTGTGAGTGTGTGTTGACTACACTATGTACATGTCAGTGTGTGTTGACTACCCTATGTATCTGTGAGTGTGTGTTGACTACCCTGTGTACCTGTCAGTGTGTGTTGACTACCCTATGTACCTGTCAGTGTGTGTTGACTACCCATTGTATATGTGAGTGTGTGTTGACTACCCTGTGTATCTGTCAGTGTGTGTTGACTACCCTGTGTATCTGTGATTGTGTGTTGACTACCCTATGTATCTGTCAGTGTGTGTTGACTACCCTTTGTATCTGTCAGTGTGTGTTGACTACCCTGTGTATCTGTGATTGTGTGTTGACTACCCTATGTATCTGTCAGTGTGTGTTGACTACCCTGTGAACCTGTCAGTATGTGTTGACTACACTATGTACCTGTCAGTGTGTGTTGACTACCCTATGTATCTGTCAGTGTGTGTTGACTACCCTATGTATCTGTCAGAGTGTGTTAACTACCCTATGTATATGTCAGTGTGTGTTGACTACCCTGTGTACCTGTCAGTGTGTGTTGACTACCCTATGTATATGTGAGTGTGTGTTGCCTACCCTATGTACCTGTCAGTGTGTGTTGACTACCCTATGTATCTGTGAGTGTGTGTTGACTACTCTATGTACCTGTCAGTGTGGTGTGTGTTGACTACCCTATGTATATGTGAGTGTGTGTTGACTACCCTGTGTACCTGTGAGTGTGTGTTGACTTCCCTATGTACCTGTCAGTGTGTGTTGACTTCCCTATGTATCTGTGAGTGTGTGTTGACTACCCTGTGTATCTGTGAGTGTGTGTTGACTACCCTGTGTACCTGTCAGTGTGTGTTGACTACCCTATGTACCTGTCAGTGTGTGTTGACTAATCATTGTATCTGTGAGTGTGTGTTGACTACCCTGTGTATCTGTGAGTGTGTGTTGACTATCCTATGTACCTGTCAGTGTGTGTTGACTACACTATGTATCTGTGAGTGTGTGTTGACTAAACTGTGTACCTGTCAGTGTGTGTTGACTACCCTATGTATCTGTGAGTGTGTGTTGACTACTCTGTGTACCTGTCAGTGTGTGTTGACTACCCTATGTACCTGTCAGTGTGTGTTGACTACCCTGTGAACCTGTCAGTATGTGTTGGCTACACTATGTACCTGTCAGTGTGTGTTGACTACCCTGTGTACCTGTCAGTGTGTGTTGACTACCCTATGTACCTGTCAGTGTGTGTTGACTAATCATTGTATCTGTGAGTGTGTGTTGACTACCCTGTGTATCTGTGAGTGTGTGTTGACTATCCTATGTACCTGTCAGTGTGTGTTGACTACACTATGTATCTGTGAGTGTGTGTTGACTAAACTGTGTACCTGTCAGTGTGTGTTGACTACCCTATGTATCTGTGAGTGTGTGTTGACTACTCTGTGTACCTGTCAGTGTGTGTTGACTAACCTATGTATCTGTGAGTGTGTGTTGACTACCCTGTGTACCTGTCAGTGTGTGTTGACTACCCTATGTACCTGTCAGTGTGTGTTGACTACCCATTGTATCTGTGAGTGTGTGTTGACTACCGTGTGTATCTGTGAGTGTGTGTTGACTACCCTATGTATATGTGAGTGTGTGTTGACTACCCTGTGTACCTGTCAGTGTGTGTTGACTAACCTATGTACCTGTCAGTGTGTGTTGACTACCCTTTGTATCTGTGAGTGTGTGTTGACTACACTATGTACATGTCAGTGTGTGTTGACTACCCTATGTATCTGTGAGTGTGTGTTGACTACCCTGTGTACCTGTGAGTGTGTGTTGACTACCCTATGTACCTGTGAGTGTGTGTTGACTACCCATTGTATCTGTGAGTGTGTGTTGACTACCCTGTGTATCTGTGAGTGTGTGTTGACTACCTTATGTATCTGTGAGTGTGTGTTGATTACCCTTTGTACCTGTCAGTGTGTGTTGACTACCCTATGTACCTGTCACTGTGTGTTGACTACCCATTGTATATGTGAGTGTGTGTTGCCTACCCTATGTATCTGTCAGTGTGTGTTGTTTACCCTATGTACCAGTCAGTGTGTGTTGACTACCCTATGTACGTGTCAGTGTGTGTTGACTACCCTATGTATCTGTCAGTGTGTGTTGACTACCCTATGTATCTGTGAGTGTGTGTTGACTAAGCTGTGCACCTGTCAGTGTGTGTTGACTACACTATGTACATGTCAGTGTGTGTTGACTACCCTATGTATCTGTGATTGTGTGTTGACTACCCTGTGTACCTGTCAGTGGGTGTTGACTACCCTATATACCTGTGAGTGTGTGTTGACTACCCATTGTATCTGTGAGTGTGTGTTGACTACCCTGTGTATCTGTGAGTGTGTGTTGACTACCTTATGTATCTGTGAGTGTGTGTTGATTACCCTTTGTACCTGTCAGTGTGTGTTGACTACCCTATGTACCTGTCAGTGTGTGTTGACTACCCATTGTATCTGTGAGTGTGTGTTGCCTACCCTATGTATCTGTCAGTGTGTGTTGATTACCCTATGTACCAGTCAGTGTGTGTTGACTACCCTGTGTACCTCTCAGTGTGTGTTGACTACCCTATGTACGTGTCAGTGTGTGTTGACTACCCTATGTATCTGTCAGAGTGTGTTGACTACCCTATGTATCTGTCAGTGTGTGTTGATTACCCTGTGTACCTGTCAGTGTGTGTTGACTACCCTTTGTATCAGTCAGTGTGGGTTGACTACCCTGTGTATCTGTGATTGTGTGTTGACTACCCTATGTATCTGTCAGTTTGTGTTGACTACCGTGTGTACCTGTCAGTGTGTGTTGACTACACTATGTACCTGTCAGTGTGTGTTGACTACCCTATGTATCTGTGAGTGTGTGTTGACTACCCTATGTATCTGTCAGTGTGTGTTGACTACCCTATGTACCTGTCAGTGTGTTTTGACTTCCCTATGTATCTGTGAGTGTGTGTTGACTACCATGTGTATATGTGAGTGTGTGTTGACTAACCTGTGTACCTGTCAGTGTGTGTTGACTACCCTATGTACCTGTCATTGTTTGTTGACTACCCATTGTATCTGTGAGTGTGTTGACTACCCTGTGTATCTGTGAGTGTGTGTTGACTACCCTATGTATCTGTCAGTGTGTGTTGACTACACTATGTAT
This sequence comes from Escarpia spicata, assembly GCA_963995525.1. Classification (NCBI taxonomy): domain Eukaryota; kingdom Metazoa; phylum Annelida; class Polychaeta; order Sabellida; family Siboglinidae; genus Escarpia; species Escarpia spicata. Next base: position 1,629,793 of record OZ023212.1, read on the forward strand.
CTGTGAGTGTGTGTTGACTACCCTGTGTACCTGTCAGTGTGTGTTGACTACCCTATGTACCTGTCAGTGTGTGTTGACTACACTATGTAACTGTGAGTGTGTGTTGAATACCCTGTGTATCTGTGAGTGTGTGTTGACTACCCTATGTATCTGTGAGTGTGGGTTGACTACCCTATGTATCTGTCAGTGTGTGTTGACTACCCTATGTACATGGCAGTGTGTGTTGACTAACCTATGTACCTGTCAGTGTGTGTTGACTACCCTATGTATCTGTCAGTATGTGTTGACTACCCTGAGTACCTGTCAGTGTGTGTTGACTACCCTTTGTATCTGTCAGTGTGTGTTGACTACCCTGTGTATCTGTGATTGTGTGTTGACTACCCTATGTATCTGTCAGTGTGTGTTGACTACCCTATGTATATGTCAGTGTGTGTTGACTACACTATGTACATGTCAGTGTGTGTTGACTAACCTATGTACCTGTCAGTGTGTGTTGACTACCCTATGTATCTGTCAGTGTGTGTTGACTACCCTGTGTACCTGTCAGTGTGTGTTGACTACCCTTTGTAACTGTCAGTGTGTGTTTACTTCCCTGTGTATCTGTGATTGTGTGTTGACTACCCTATGTATCTGTCAGTGTGTGTTGACTACCCTGTGAACCTGTCAGTATGTGTAGACTACACTATGTACCTGTCAGTGTGTGTTGACTACCCTATGTATCTGTCAGTGTGTGTTGACTACCCTATGTATCTGTTAGAGTGTGTTAACTACCCTATGTATATGACAGTGTGTTTTGACTACCCTGTGTACCTGTCAGTGTGTGTTGACTACCCTATGTATATGTGAGTGTGTGTTGACTACCCTATGTACCTGTCAGTGTGTGTTGACTACCCTATGTATCTGTGAGTGTGTGTTGACTTAGCTGTGTACCTGTCAGTGTGTGTTGACTACCCTATGTACTTGTCAGTGTGTGTTGACTACCCTGTGTATCTGTGAGTGTGTGTTGACTACCCTATGTACCTGTCAGTGTGTGTTGACTACCCTGTGTACCTGTCAGTGTGTGTTGACTACCCTATGTATCTGTGAGTGTGTGTTGACTACCCTGTGTACCTGTCAGTGTGGTGTGTGTTGACTACCCTATGTATATGTGAGTGTGTGTTGACTACCCTGTGTACCTGTGAGTGTGTGTTGACTTCCCTATGTACCTGTCAGTGTGTGTTGACTACCCTATGTATCTGTCAGTGTGTGTTGACTATCCTGTGTACCTGTCAGTGTGTGTCGACTACCCTATGTACCTGTCAGTGTGTGTTGACTACCCATTGTATCTGTGAGTGTGTGTTGACTACCCTGTGTATATGTGAGTGTGTGTTGACTACACTATGTATCTGTGAGTGTGTGTTGACTACCCTATGTACCTGTGAGTGTGTGTTGACTACCCTATGTATCTGTGAGTGTGTGTTGACTACCCTGTGTATCTGTGAGTGTGTGTTGACTAACCTATGTACCTGTCAGTGTGTGTTGACTACCCTATGTATCTGTCAGTGTGTGTTGACTACCCTATGTATCTGTTAGAGTGTGTTAACTACCCTATGTATATGACAGTGTGTTTTGACTACCCTGTGTACCTGTCAGTGTGTGTTGACTACCCTATGTATATGTGAGTGTGTGTTGACTACCCTATGTACCTGTCAGTGTGTGTTGACTACCCTATGTATCTGTGAGTGTGTGTTGACTTAGCTGTGTACCTGTCACTGTGTGTTGACTACCCTATGTATCTGTGAGTGTGTGTTGACTACCCTGTGTACCTGTCAGTGTGGTGTGTGTTGACTACCCTATGTATATGTGAGTGTGTGTTGACTACCCTGTGTACCTGTGAGTGTGTGTTGACTTCCCTATGTACCTGTCAGTGTGTGTTGACTACCCTATGTATCTGTCAGTGTGTGTTGACTATCCTGTGTACCTGTCAGTGTGTGTCGACTACCCTATGTACCTGTCAGTGTGTGTTGACTACCCATTGTATCTGTGAGTGTGTGTTGACTACCCTGTGTATATGTGAGTGTGTGTTGACTACACTATGTATCTGTGAGTGTGTGTTGACTACCCTATGTACCTGTGAGTGTGTGTTGACTACCCTATGTATCTGTGAGTGTGTGTTGACTACCCTGTGTACCTGTCAGTGTGTGTTGACTAATCTGTGTACCTGTCAGTGTGTGTTGACTACCCTATGTATCTGTGAGTGTGTGTTGACTACACTATGTACATGTCAGTGTGTGTTGACTACCCTATGTATCTGTGAGTGTGTGTTGACTACCCTGTGTACCTGTCAGTGTGTGTTGACTACCCTATGTACCTGTCAGTGTGTGTTGACTACCCATTGTATATGTGAGTGTGTGTTGACTACCCTGTGTATCTGTCAGTGTGTGTTGACTACCCTGTGTATCTGTGATTGTGTGTTGACTACCCTATGTATCTGTCAGTGTGTGTTGACTACCCTTTGTATCTGTCAGTGTGTGTTGACTACCCTGTGTATCTGTGATTGTGTGTTGACTACCCTATGTATCTGTCAGTGTGTGTTGACTACCCTGTGAACCTGTCAGTATGTGTTGACTACACTATGTACCTGTCAGTGTGTGTTGACTACCCTATGTATCTGTCAGTGTGTGTTGACTACCCTATGTATCTGTCAGAGTGTGTTAACTACCCTATGTATATGTCAGTGTGTGTTGACTACCCTGTGTACCTGTCAGTGTGTGTTGACTACCCTATGTATATGTGAGTGTGTGTTGCCTACCCTATGTACCTGTCAGTGTGTGTTGACTACCCTATGTATCTGTGAGTGTGTGTTGACTAAGCTGTGTACCTGTCAGTGTGTGTTGACTACCCTATGTACCTGTCAGTGTGTGTTGACTACCCTGTGTATCTGTGAGTGTGTGTTGACTACCCTATGTACCTGTCAGTGTGTGTGTTGACTACCCTGTGTTCTTGTCAGTGTGTGTTGAATACCCTATGTATCTGTGAGTGTGTGTTGACTACTCTATGTACCTGTCAGTGTGGTGTGTGTTGACTACCCTATGTATATGTGAGTGTGTGTTGACTACCCTGTGTACCTGTGAGTGTGTGTTGACTTCCCTATGTACCTGTCAGTGTGTGTTGACTTCCCTATGTATCTGTGAGTGTGTGTTGACTACCCTGTGTATCTGTGAGTGTGTGTTGACTACCCTGTGTACCTGTCAGTGTGTGTTGACTACCCTATGTACCTGTCAGTGTGTGTTGACTAATCATTGTATCTGTGAGTGTGTGTTGACTACCCTGTGTATATGTGAGTGTGTGTTGACTATCCTATGTACCTGTCAGTGTGTGTTGACTACACTATGTATCTGTGAGTGTGTGTTGACTAAACTGTGTACCTGTCAGTGTGTGTTGACTACCCTATGTATCTGTGAGTGTGTGTTGACTACTCTGTGTACCTGTCAGTGTGTGTTGACTACCCTATGTACCTGTCAGTGTGTGTTGACTACCCTGTGAACCTGTCAGTATGTGTTGGCTACACTATGTACCTGTCAGTGTGTGTTGACTACCCTATGTATCTGTCAGTGTGTGTTGACTACCCTATGTATCTGTCAGAGTGTGTTAACTACCCTATGTATATGTCAGTGTGTGTTGACTACCCTGTGTACCTGTGAGTGTGTGTTGACTACCCTATGTATCTGTGAGTGTGTGTTGACTACCCTATGTACCTGTGAGTGTGTGTAGACTACCCTGTGTATCTGTGAGTGTGTGTTGACTACCCTATGTACCGGTCAGTGTGTGTTGACTACCTTATGTATATGTGAGTGTGTGTTGACTAAGCTGTGCACCTGTCAGTGTGTGTTGACTACCCTATGTACCTGTCAGTGTGTGTTGACTACCCTGTGTAACTGTGAGTGTGTGTTGACTACCCTATGTACGTGTCAGTGTGTGTTGACTACCCTGTGTACCTGTCAGTGTGTGTTGACTACCCTATGTATCTGTGAGTGTGTGTTGACTACTCTATGTACCTGTCAGTGTGGTGTGTGTTGACTACCCTATGTACCTGTGAGTGTGTGTTGACTAACCTATGTATCTGTGAGTGTGTGTTGACTACCCTGTGTACCTGTCAGTGTGTGTTGACTACCCTATGTACCTGTCAGTGTGTGTTGACTACCCATTGTATCTGTGAGTGTGTGTTGACTACCCTGTGTATCTGTGAGTGTGTGTTGACTACCCTATGTATATGTGAGTGTGTGTTGACTACCCTGTGTACCTGTCAGTGTGTGTTGAATAACCTATGTACCTGTCAGTGTGTGTTGACTACCTTTGTATCTGTGAGTGTGTGTTGACTACACTATGTACATGTCAGTGTGTGTTGACTACCCTATGTATCTGTGAGTGTGTGTTGACTACCCTGTGTACCTGTCAGTGTGTGTTGACTACCCTATGTACCTGTGAGTGTGAGTTGACTACCCATTGTATCTGTGAGTGTGTGTTGACTACCCTGTGTATCTGTGAGTGTGTGTTGACTACCTTATGTATCTGTGAGTGTGTGTTGATTACCCTTTGTACCTGTCAGTGTGTGTTGACTACCCTATGTACCTGTCAGTGTGTGTTGACTACCCTATGTATCTGTCAGTGTGTGTTGACTACCCTATGTATCTGTCAGTGTGTGTTGATGACCCTGTGTACCTGTCAGTGTGTGTTGACTACCCTTTGTATCAGTCAGTGTGTGTTGACTACCCTGTGTATCTGTGATTGTGTGTTGACTACCCTATGTATCTGTCAGTTTGTGTTGACTACCCTGTGTACCTGTCAGTGTGTGTTGACTACACTATGTACCTGTCAGTGTGTGTTGACTACCCTATGTATCTGTGAGTGTGTGTTGACTACCCTATGTACCTGTCAGTGTGTGTTGACTACCCTATGTACCTGTCAGTGTGTGTTGACTTCCCTATGTACATGTCAGTGTGTGTTGACTACCCTATGTATCTGTGAGTGTGTGTTGACTACTCTGTGTACCTGTCAGTGTGTGTTGACTACCCTATGTACCTGTCAGTGTGTGTTGACTACCCATTGTATCTGTGAGTGTGTGTTGAATATCCTGTGTATCTGTGAGTGTGTGTTGACTACCCTGTGAACCTGTCGGTATGTGTTGGCTACACTATGTACCTGTCAGTGTGTGTTGACTACCCTATGTATCTGTGAGTGTGTGTTGACTTAGCTGTGTACCTGTCAGTGTGTGTTGACTACCCTATGTACTTGTCAGTGTGTGTTGACTACCCTGTGTATCTGTGAGTGTGTGTTGACTACCCTATGTACCTGTCAGTGTGTGTTGACTACCCTGTGTACCTGTCTGTGTGTGTTGACTACCCTATGTATCTGTGAGTGTGTGTTGACTAACCTGTGTACCTGTCAGTGTGGTGTGTGTTGACTACCCTATGTATATGTGAGTGTGTGTTGACTACCCTGTGTACCTGTGAGTGTGTGTTGACTTCCCTATGTACCTGTCAGTGTGTGTTGACTACCCTATGTACCTGTCAGTGTGTGTTGACTACCCTGTGTAACTGTGAGTGTGTGTTGACTACCCTATGTACCTGTCAGTGTGTGTTGACTACCCTGTGTACCTGTCAGTGTGTGTTGACTACCCTATGTATCTGTGAGTGTGTGTTGACTACTCTATGTACCTGTCAGTGTGGTGTGTGTTGACTACCCTATGTACCTGTGAGTGTGTGTTGACTACACTGTGTATCTGTGAGTGTGTGTTGACTACCCTATGTATATGTGAGTGTGTGTTGACTACCCTGTGTACCTGTCAGTGTGTGTTGACTAACCTATGTACCTGTCAGTGTGTGTTGACTACCCTTTGTATCTGTGAGTGTGTGTTGACTACACTATGTACATGTCAGTGTGTGTTGACTACCCTATGTATCTGTGAGTGTGTGTTGACTACCCTGTGTACCTGTCAGTGTGTGTTGACTACCCTATATACTTGTGAGTGTGTGTTGACTACCCATTGTATCTGTGAGTGTGTGTTGACTACCCTGTGTATCTGTGAGTGTGTGTTGATTACCCTTTGTACCTGTCAGTGTGTGTTGACTACCCTATGTACCTGTCAGTGTGTGTTGACTACCCATTGTATATGTGAGTGTGTGTTGCCTACCCTATGTATCTGTCAGTGTGTGTTGATTACCCTATGTACCAGTCAGTGTGTGTTGACTACCCTATGTACCTGTCAGTGTGTGTTGACTACCCTATGTACCTGTCAGTGTGTGTTGACTTCCCTATGTATCTGTGAGTGTGTGTTGACTACCATGTGTATATGTGAGTGTGTGTTGACTAACCTGTGTACCTGTCAGTGTGTGTTGACTACCCTATGTACCTGTCATTGTTTGTTGACTACCCATTGTATCTGTCAGTGTGTGTTGACTACACTATGTATCTCTGAGTGTGTGTTGACTACACTATGTACATGTCAGTGTGTGTTGACTACCCTATGTATCTGTGAGTGTGTGTTGACTACTCTGTGTACCTGTCAGTGTGTGTTGACTACCCTATGTACCTGTCAGTGTGTGTTGACTATCCATTGTATCTGTGAGTGTGTGTTGAATACCCTGTGTATCTGTGAGTGTGTGTTGACTACCCTGTGAACCTGTCAGTATGTGTTGGCTACACTATGTACCTGTCTGTGTGTGTTGACTACCCTATGTATCTGTCAGAGTGTGTTAACTACCCTATGTATCTGTCAGAGTGTGTTAACTACCCTATGTATATGTCAGTGTGTGTTGACTACCCTGTGTACCTGTCAGTGTGTGTTGGCTACCCTATGTACCTGTGAGTGTGTTTTGACTACGCTATATACCTGTGAGTGTGTGTTGACTACCCTATGTATCTGTCAGTGTGTGTTGACTACCCTGTGTACCTGTCAGTGTGTGTTGAATAACCTATGTACCTGTCAGTGTGTGTTGACTACCTTTGTATCTGTGAGTGTGTGTTGACTACACTATGTACATGTCAGTGTGTGTTGACTACCCTATGTATCTGTGAGTGTGTGTTGACTACCCTGTGTACCTGTGAGTGTGTGTTGACTACCCTATGTACCTGTGAGTGTGAGTTGACTACCCATTGTATCTGTGAGTGTGTGTTGACTACCCTGTGTATCTGTGAGTGTGTGTTGACTACCTTATGTATCTGTGAGTGTGTGTTGATTACCCTTTGTACCTGTCAGTGTGTGTTGACTACCCTATGTACCTGTCAGTGTGTGTTGACTACCCTATGTATCTGTCAGTGTGTGTTGACTACCCTATGTATCTGTCAGTGTGTGTTGATGACCCTGTGTACCTGTCAGTGTGTGTTGACTACCCTTTGTATCAGTCAGTGTGTGTTGACTACCCTGTGTATCTGTGATTGTGTGTTGACTACCCTATGTATCTGTCAGTTTGTGTTGACTACCCTGTGTACCTGTCAGTGTGTGTTGACTACACTATGTACCTGTCAGTGTGTGTTGACTACCCTATGTATCTGTGAGTGTGTGTTGACTACCCTATGTACCTGTCAGTGTGTGTTGACTACCCTATGTACCTGTCAGTGTGTGTTGACTTCCCTATGTACATGTCAGTGTGTGTTGACTACCCTATGTATCTGTGAGTGTGTGTTGACTACTCTGTGTACCTGTCAGTGTGTGTTGACTACCCTATGTACCTGTCAGTGTGTGTTGACTACCCATTGTATCTGTGAGTGTGTGTTGAATATCCTGTGTATCTGTGAGTGTGTGTTGACTACCCTGTGAACCTGTCGGTATGTGTTGGCTACACTATGTACCTGTCAGTGTGTGTTGACTACCCTATGTATCTGTGAGTGTGTGTTGACTTAGCTGTGTACCTGTCAGTGTGTGTTGACTACCCTATGTACTTGTCAGTGTGTGTTGACTACCCTGTGTATCTGTGAGTGTGTGTTGACTACCCTATGTACCTGTCAGTGTGTGTTGACTACCCTGTGTACCTGTCTGTGTGTGTTGACTACCCTATGTATCTGTGAGTGTGTGTTGACTAACCTGTGTACCTGTCAGTGTGGTGTGTGTTGACTACCCTATGTATATGTGAGTGTGTGTTGACTACCCTGTGTACCTGTGAGTGTGTGTTGACTTCCCTATGTACCTGTCAGTGTGTGTTGACTACCCTATGTACCTGTCAGTGTGTGTTGACTACCCTGTGTAACTGTGAGTGTGTGTTGACTACCCTATGTACCTGTCAGTGTGTGTTGACTACCCTGTGTACCTGTCAGTGTGTGTTGACTACCCTATGTATCTGTGAGTGTGTGTTGACTACTCTATGTACCTGTCAGTGTGGTGTGTGTTGACTACCCTATGTACCTGTGAGTGTGTGTTGACTACACTGTGTATCTGTGAGTGTGTGTTGACTACCCTATGTATATGTGAGTGTGTGTTGACTACCCTGTGTACCTGTCAGTGTGTGTTGACTAACCTATGTACCTGTCAGTGTGTGTTGACTACCCTTTGTATCTGTGAGTGTGTGTTGACTACACTATGTACATGTCAGTGTGTGTTGACTACCCTATGTATCTGTGAGTGTGTGTTGACTACCCTGTGTACCTGTCAGTGTGTGTTGACTACCCTATATACCTGTGAGTGTGTGTTGACTACCCATTGTATCTGTGAGTGTGTGTTGACTACCCTGTGTATCTGTGAGTGTGTGTTGACTACCTTATGTATCTGTGAGTGTGTGTTGATTACCCTTTGTACCTGTCAGTGTGTGTTGACTACCCTATGTACCTGTCAGTGTGTGTTGACTACCCATTGTATATGTGAGTGTGTGTTGCCTACCCTATGTATCTGTCAGTGTGTGTTGATTACCCTATGTACCAGTCAGTGTGTGTTGACTAACCTATGTACCTATCAGTGTGTGTTGACTACCCTATGTACCTGTCAGTGTGTGTTGACTTCCCTATGTATCTGTGAGTGTGTGTTGACTACCATGTGTATATGTGAGTGTGTGTTGACTAACCTGTGTACCTGTCAGTGTGTGTTGACTACCCTATGTACCTGTCATTGTTTGTTGACTACCCATTGTATCTGTCAGTGTGTGTTGACTACACTATGTATCTCTGAGTGTGTGTTGACTACACTATGTACATGTCAGTGTGTGTTGACTACCCTATGTATCTGTGAGTGTGTGTTGACTACTCTGTGTACCTGTCAGTGTGTGTTGACTACCCTATGTACCTGTCAGTGTGTGTTGACTATCCATTGTATCTGTGAGTGTGTGTTGAATACCCTGTGTATCTGTGAGTGTGTGTTGACTACCCTGTGAACCTGTCAGTATGTGTTGGCTACACTATGTACCTGTCTGTGTGTGTTGACTACCCTATGTATCTGTCAGAGTGTGTTAACTACCCTATGTATCTGTCAGAGTGTGTTAACTACCCTATGTATATGTCAGTGTGTGTTGACTACCCTGTGTACCTGTCAGTGTGTGTTGACTACCCTATGTATCTGTGAGTGTGTGTTGACTAAGCTGTGCACCTGTCAGTGTGTGTTGACTACCCTATGTATCTGTGAGTGTGTGTTGACTAAGCTGTGCACCTGTCAGTGTGTGTTGACTACCCTATGTACCTGTCAGTGTGTGTTGACTACCCTGTGTAACTGTGAGTGTGTGTTGACTACCCTATGTACCTGTCAGTGTGTGTTGACTACCCTGTGTACCTGTCAGTGTGTGTTGACTACCCTATGTATCTGTGAGTGTGTGTTGACTACTCTATGTACCTGTCAGTGTGGTGTGTGTTGACTACCCTATGTACCTGTGAGTGTGTGTTGACTACCCTATGTATCTGTGAGTGTGTGTTGACTACCCTGTGTACCTGTCAGTGTGTGTTGACTACCCTATGTACCTGTCAGTGTGTGTTGACTACCCATTGTATCTGTGAGTGTGTGTTGACTACCCTGTGTATCTGTGAGTGTGTGTTGACTACCCTATGTATATGTGTGTGTGTGTTGACTACCCTGTGTACCTGTCAGTGTGTGTTGACTAACCTATGTACCTGTCAGTGTGTGTTGACTACCCTTTGTATCTGTGAGTGTGTGTTGACTACACTATGTACATGTCAGTGTGTGTTGACTACCCTATGTATCTGTGAGTGTGTGTTGACTACCCTGTGTACCTGTCAGTGTGTGTTGACTACCCTATGTACCTGTGAGTGTGTGTTGACTACCCATTGTATCTGTGAGTGTGTGTTGACTACCCTGTGTATCTGTGAGTGTGTGTTGACTACCTTATGTATCTGTGATTGTGTGTTGATTACCCTTTGTACCTGTCAGTGTGTGTTGACTACCCTATGTACCTGTCAGTGTGTGTTGACTACCCATTGTATCTGTGAGTGTGTGTTGCCTACCCTATGTATCTGTCAATGTGTGTTGATTACCCTATGTACCAGTCAGTGTGTGTTGACTACCCTGTGTACCTCTCAGTGTGTGTTGACTACCCTATGTATGTGTCAGTGTGTGTTGACTACCCTATGTATCTGTCAGTGTGTGTTGACTACCCTATGTATCTGTCAGTGTGTGTTGATTACCCTGTGTACCTGTCAGTGTGTGTTGACTACCCTTTGTATCAGTCAGTGTGTGTTGACTACCCTGTGTATCTGTGATTGTGTGTTGACTACCCTATGTATCTGTCAGTTTGTGTTGACTACCCTCTGTACCTGTCAGTGTGTGTTGACTACACTATGTACCTGTCAGTGTGTGTTGACTACCCTATGTATCTGAGAGTGTGTGTTGACTACCCTATGTACCTGTCAGTGTGTGTTGACTACCCTGTGTACCTGTCAGTGTGTGTTGACTTCCCTATGTATCTGTCAGTGTGTGTTGACTACCATGTGTATATGTGAGTGTGTGTTGACTAACCTGTGTACCTGTCAGTGTGTGTTGACTACCCTTTGTATCAGTCAGTGTGTGTTGTCTACCCTGTGTATCTGTGATTGTGTGTTGACTACCCTATGTATCTGTCAGTTTGTGTTGACTACCCTGTGTACCTGTCAGTGTGTGTTGACTACACTATGTACCTGTCAGTGTGTGTTGATTACCCTATGTATCTGTGAGTGTGTGTTGACTACCCTATGTACCTGTCAGTGTGTGTTGACTACCCTATGTACCTGTCAGTGTGTGTTGACTTCCCTATGTACATGTCAGTGTGTGTTGACTACCCTATGTATCTGTGAGTGTGTGTTGACTACTCTGTGTACCTGTCAGTGTGTGTTGACTACCCTATGTACCTGTCAGTGTGTGTTGACTACCCATTGTATCTGTGAGTGTGTGTTGAATATCCTGTGTATCTGTGAGTGTGTGTTGACTACCCTGTGAACCTGTCGGTATGTGTTGGCTACACTATGTACCTGTCAGTGTGTGTTGACTACCCTATGTATCTGTGAGTGTGTGTTGACTTAGCTGTGTACCTGTCAGTGTGTGTTGACTACCCTATGTACTTGTCAGTGTGTGTTGACTACCCTGTGTATCTGTGAGTGTGTGTTGACTACCCTATGTACCTGTCAGTGTGTGTTGACTACCCTGTGTACCTGTCTGTGTGTGTTGACTACCCTATGTATCTGTGAGTGTGTGTTGACTAACCTGTGTACCTGTCAGTGTGGTGTGTGTTGACTACCCTATGTATATGTGAGTGTGTGTTGACTACCCTGTGTACCTGTGAGTGTGTGTTGACTTCCCTATGTACCTGTCAGTGTGTGTTGACTACCCTATGTACCTGTCAGTGTGTGTTGACTACCCTGTGTAACTGTGAGTGTGTGTTGACTACCCTATGTACCTGTCAGTGTGTGTTGACTACCCTGTGTACCTGTCAGTGTGTGTTGACTACCCTATGTATCTGTGAGTGTGTGTTGACTACTCTATGTACCTGTCAGTGTGGTGTGTGTTGACTACCCTATGTACCTGTGAGTGTGTGTTGACTACACTGTGTATCTGTGAGTGTGTGTTGACTACCCTATGTATATGTGAGTGTGTGTTGACTACCCTGTGTACCTGTCAGTGTGTGTTGACTAACCTATGTACCTGTCAGTGTGTGTTGACTACCCTTTGTATCTGTGAGTGTGTGTTGACTACACTATGTACATGTCAGTGTGTGTTGACTACCCTATGTATCTGTGAGTGTGTGTTGACTACCCTGTGTACCTGTCAGTGTGTGTTGACTACCCTATATACCTGTGAGTGTGTGTTGACTACCCATTGTATCTGTGAGTGTGTGTTGACTACCCTGTGTATCTGTGAGTGTGTGTTGACTACCTTATGTATCTGTGAGTGTGTGTTGATTACCCTTTGTACCTGTCAGTGTGTGTTGACTACCCTATGTACCTGTCAGTGTGTGTTGACTACCCATTGTATATGTGAGTGTGTGTTGCCTACCCTATGTATCTGTCAGTGTGTGTTGATTACCCTATGTACCAGTCAGTGTGTGTTGACTACCCTATGTACCTGTCAGTGTGTGTTGACTACCCTATGTACCTGTCAGTGTGTGTTGACTTCCCTATGTATCTGTGAGTGTGTGTTGACTACCATGTGTATATGTGAGTGTGTGTTGACTAACCTGTGTACCTGTCAGTGTGTGTTGACTACCCTATGTACCTGTCATTGTTTGTTGACTACCCATTGTATCTGTCAGTGTGTGTTGACTACACTATGTATCTCTGAGTGTGTGTTGACTACACTATGTACATGTCAGTGTGTGTTGACTACCCTATGTATCTGTGAGTGTGTGTTGACTACTCTGTGTACCTGTCAGTGTGTGTTGACTACCCTATGTACCTGTCAGTGTGTGTTGACTATCCATTGTATCTGTGAGTGTGTGTTGAATACCCTGTGTATCTGTGAGTGTGTGTTGACTACCCTGTGAACCTGTCAGTATGTGTTGGCTACACTATGTACCTGTCTGTGTGTGTTGACTACCCTATGTATCTGTCAGAGTGTGTTAACTACCCTATGTATCTGTCAGAGTGTGTTAACTACCCTATGTATATGTCAGTGTGTGTTGACTACCCTGTGTACCTGTCAGTGTGTGTTGACTACCCTATGTATCTGTGAGTGTGTGTTGACTAAGCTGTGCACCTGTCAGTGTGTGTTGACTACCCTATGTATCTGTGAGTGTGTGTTGACTAAGCTGTGCACCTGTCAGTGTGTGTTGACTACCCTATGTACCTGTCAGTGTGTGTTGACTACCCTGTGTAACTGTGAGTGTGTGTTGACTACCCTATGTACCTGTCAGTGTGTGTTGACTACCCTGTGTACCTGTCAGTGTGTGTTGACTACCCTATGTATCTGTGAGTGTGTGTTGACTACTCTATGTACCTGTCAGTGTGGTGTGTGTTGACTACCCTATGTACCTGTGAGTGTGTGTTGACTACCCTATGTATCTGTGAGTGTGTGTTGACTACCCTGTGTACCTGTCAGTGTGTGTTGACTACCCTATGTACCTGTCAGTGTGTGTTGACTACCCATTGTATCTGTGAGTGTGTGTTGACTACCCTGTGTATCTGTGAGTGTGTGTTGACTACCCTATGTATATGTGAGTGTGTGTTGACTACCCTGTGTACCTGTCAGTGTGTGTTGACTAACCTATGTACCTGTCAGTGTGTGTTGACTACCCTTTGTATCTGTGAGTGTGTGTTGACTACACTATGTACATGTCAGTGTGTGTTGACTACCCTATGTATCTGTGAGTGTGTGTTGACTACCCTGTGTACCTGTCAGTGTGTGTTGACTACCCTATGTACCTGTGAGTGTGTGTTGACTACCCATTGTATCTGTGAGTGTGTGTTGACTACCCTGTGTATCTGTGAGTGTGTGTTGACTACCTTATGTATCTGTGATTGTGTGTTGATTACCCTTTGTACCTGTCAGTGTGTGTTGACTACCCTATGTACCTGTCAGTGTGTGTTGACTACCCATTGTATCTGTGAGTGTGTGTTGCCTACCCTATGTATCTGTCAATGTGTGTTGATTACCCTATGTACCAGTCAGTGTGTGTTGACTACCCTGTGTACCTCTCAGTGTGTGTTGACTACCCTATGTATGTGTCAGTGTGTGTTGACTACCCTATGTATCTGTCAGTGTGTGTTGACTACCCTATGTATCTGTCAGTGTGTGTTGATTACCCTGTGTACCTGTCAGTGTGTGTTGACTACCCTTTGTATCAGTCAGTGTGTGTTGACTACCCTGTGTATCTGTGATTGTGTGTTGACTACCCTATGTATCTGTCAGTTTGTGTTGACTACCCTCTGTACCTGTCAGTGTGTGTTGACTACACTATGTACCTGTCAGTGTGTGTTGACTACCCTATGTATCTGTGAGTGTGTGTTGACTACCCTATGTACCTGTCAGTGTGTGTTGACTACCCTGTGTACCTGTCAGTGTGTGTTGACTTCCCTATGTATCTGTCAGTGTGTGTTGACTACCATGTGTATATGTGAGTGTGTGTTGACTAACCTGTGTACCTGTCAGTGTGTGTTGACTACCCTATGTACCTGTCATTATTTGTTGACTACCCATTGTATCTGTCAGTGTGTGTTGACTACACTATGTATCTCTGAGTGTGTGTTGACTACACTATGTACATGTCAGTGTGTGTTGACTACCCTATGTATCTGTGAGTGTGTGTTGACTACTCTGTGTACCTGTCAGTGTGTGTTGACTACCCTATGTACCTGTCAGTGTGTGTTGACTACCCATTGTATCTGTGAGTGTGTGTTGAATACCCTGTGTATCTGTGAGTGTGTGTTGACTACCCTGTGAACCTGTCAGTATGTGTTGGCTACACTATGTACCTGTCAGTGTGTGTTGACTACCCTATGTATCTGTCAGTGTGTGTTGACTACCCTATGTATCTGTCAGAGTGTGTTAACTACCCTATGTATATGTCAGTGTGTGTTGACTACCCTGTGTACCTGTCAGTGTGTGTTGACTACCCTATATATCTGTGAGTGTGTGTTGACTACCCTATGTACCTGTCAGTGTGTGTTGACTACCCTATGTATCTGTGAGTGTGTGTTGACTAAGCTGTGCACCTGTCAGTGTGTGTTGACTACCCTATATATCTGTGAGTGTGTGTTGACTAAGCTGTGCACCTGTCAGTGTGTGTTGACTACCCTATGTACCTGTCAGTGTGTGTTGACTACCCTGTGTAACTGTGAGTGTGTGTTGACTACCCTATGTACCTGTCAGTGTGTGTTGACTACCCTGTGTTCCTGTCAGTGTGTGTTGACTACCCTATGTATCTGTGAGTGTGTGTTGACTACTCTATGTACCTGTCAGTGTGGTGTGTGTTGACTACCCTATGTACCTGTGAGTTTGTGTTGACTACCCTATGTATCTGTGAGTGTGTGTTGACTACCCTGTGTACCTGTCAGTGTGTGTTGACTACCCTATGTACATGTCAGTGTGTGTTGACTACCCATTGTATATGTGAGTGTGTGTTGACTACCCTGTGTATCTGTGAGTGTGTGTTGACCACCCTATGTATATGTGAATGTGTGTTGACTACCCTGTGTACCTGTCAGTGTGTGTTGACTAACCTATGTACCTGTCAGTGTGTGTTGACTACCCTTTGTATCTGTGAGTGTGTGTTGACTACACTATGTACATGTCAGTGTGTGTTGACTACCCTATGTATCTGTGAGTGTGTGTTGACTACCCTGTGTACCTGTCAGTGTGTGTTGACTACCCTATGTACCTGTGAGTGTGTGTTGACTACCCATTGTATCTGTGAGTGTGTGTTGACTACCCTGTGTATCTGTGAGTGTGTGTTGACTACCTTATGTATCTGTGATTGTGTGTTGATTACCCTTTGTACCTGTCAGTGTGTGTTGACTACCCTATGTACCTGTCAGTGTGTGTTGACTACCCATTGTATCTGTGAGTGTGTGTTGCCTACCCTATGTATCTGTCAATGTGTGTTGATTACCCTATGTACCAGTCAGTGTGTGTTGACTACCCTGTGTACCTCTCAGTGTGTGTTGACTACCCTATGTATGTGTCAGTGTGTGTTGACTACCCTATGTATCTGTCAGTGTGTGTTGACTACCCTATGTATCTGTCAGTGTGTGTTGATTACCCTGTGTACCTGTCAGTGTGTGTTGACTACCCTTTGTATCAGTCAGTGTGTGTTGACTACCCTGTGTATCTGTGATTGTGTGTTGACTACCCTATGTATCTGTCAGTTTGTGTTGACTACCCTGTGTACCTGTCAGTGTGTGTTGACTACACTATGTACCTGTCAGTGTGTGTTGACTACCCTATGTATCTGTGAGTGTGTGTTGACTTAGCTGTGTACCTGTCAGTGTGTGTTGACTACCCTATGTACTTGTCAGTGTGTGTTGACTACCCTGTGTATCTGTGAGTGTGTGTTGACTACCCTATGTACCTGTCAGTGTGTGTTGACTACCCTGCGTACCTGTCAGTGTGTGTTGACTACCCTGTGCACCTGTCAGTGTGTGTTGACTACCCTATGTACCTGTCAGTGTGTGTTGACTACCCTGTGTAACTGTGAGTGTGTGTTGACTACCCTATGTACCTGTCAGTGTGTGTTGACTACCCTGTGTACCTGTCAGTGTGTGTTGACTACCCTATGTATCTGTGAGTGTGTGTTGACTACTCTATGTACCTGTCAGTGTGGTGTGTGTTGACTACCCTATGTACCTGTGAGTGTGTGTTGACTACCCTGTGTATCTGTGAGTGTGTGTTGACTACCCTATGTACCTGTCAGTGTGTGTTGACTACCCTGTGTACCTGTCAGTGTGTGTTGACTACCCTGTGCACCTGTCAGTGTGTGTTGACTACCCTATGTACCTGTCAGTGTGTGTTGACTACCCTGTGTAACTGTGAGTGTGTGTTGACTACCCTATGTACCTGTCAGTGTGTGTTGACTACCCTGTGTACCTGTCAGTGTGTGTTGACTACCCTATGTATCTGTGAGTGTGTGTTGACTACTCTATGTACCTGTCAGTGTGGTGTGTGTTGACTACCCTATGTACCTGTCAGTGTGTGTTGACTACCCTATGTACCTGTCAGTGTGTGTTGACTACCCATTGTATCTGTGAGTGTGTGTTGACTACCCTGTGTATCTGTGAGTGTGTGTTGACTACCCTATGTATATGTGAGTGTGTGTTGACTACCCTGTGTACCTGTCAGTGTGTGTTGACTAACCTATGTACCTGTCAGTGTGTGTTGACTACCCTTTGTATCTGTGAGTGTGTGTTGACTACACTATGTACATGTCAGTGTGTGTTGACTACCCTATGTATATGTGAGTGTGTGTTGACTACCCTGTGTACCTGTCAGTGTGTGTTGACTACCCTATGTACCTGTGAGTGTGTGTTGACTACCCATTGTATCTGTGAGTGTGTGTTGACTACCCTGTGTATCTGTGAGTGTGTGTTGACTACCTTATGTATCTGTGATTGTGTGTTGATTACCCTTTGTACCTGTCAGTGTGTGTTGACTACCCTATGTACCTGTCAGTGTGTGTTGACTACCCATTGTATCTGTGAGTGTGTGTTGCCTACCCTATGTATCTGTCAATGTGTGTTGATTACCCTATGTACCAGTCAGTGTGTGTTGACTACCCTGTGTACCTCTCAGTGTGTGTTGACTACCCTATGTATGTGTCAGTGTGTGTTGACTACCCTATGTATCTGTCAGTGTGTGTTGACTACCCTATGTATCTGTCAGTGTGTGTTGATTACCCTGTGTACCTGTCAGTGTGTGTTGACTACCCTTTGTATCAGTCAGTGTGTGTTGACTACCCTGTGTATCTGTGATTGTGTGTTGACTACCCTATGTATCTGTCAGTTTGTGTTGACTACCCTCTGTACCTGTCAGTGTGTGTTGACTACACTATGTACCTGTCAGTGTGTGTTGACTACCCTATGTATCTGTGAGTGTGTGTTGACTACCCTATGTACCTGTCAGTGTGTGTTGACTACCCTGTGTACCTGTCAGTGTGTGTTGACTTCCCTATGTATCTGTCAGTGTGTGTTGACTACCATGTGTATATGTGAGTGTGTGTTGACTAACCTGTGTACCTGTCAGTGTGTGTTGACTACCCTATGTACCTGTCATTATTTGTTGACTACCCATTGTATCTGTCAGTGTGTGTTGACTACACTATGTATCTCTGAGTGTGTGTTGACTACACTATGTACATGTCAGTGTGTGTTGACTACCCTATGTATCTGTGAGTGTGTGTTGACTACTCTGTGTACCTGTCAGTGTGTGTTGACTACCCTATGTACCTGTCAGTGTGTGTTGACTACCCATTGTATATGTGAGTGTGTGTTGAATACCCTGTGTATCTGTGAGTGTGTGTTGACTACCCTGTGAACCTGTCAGTATGTGTTGGCTACACTATGTACCTGTCAGTGTGTGTTGACTACCCTATGTATCTGTCAGTGTGTGTTGACTACCCTATGTATCTGTCAGAGTGTGTTAACTACCCTATGTATATGTCAGTGTGTGTTGACTAACCTGTGTACCTGTCAGTGTGTGTTGACTACCCTATGTATCTGTGAGTGTGTGTTGACTACCCTATGTACCTGTCAGTGTGTGTTGACTACCCTATGTATCTGTGAGTGTGTGTTGACTAAGCTGTGCACCTGTCAGTGTGTGTTGACTACCCTATGTATCTGTGAGTGTGTGTTGACTAAGCTGTGCACCTGTCAGTGTGTGTTGACTACCCTATGTACCTGTCAGTGTGTGTTGACTACCCTGTGTAACTGTGAGTGTGTGTTGACTACCCTATGTACCTGTCAGTGTGTGTTGACTACCCTGTGTTCCTGTCAGTGTGTGTTGACTACCCTATGTATCTGTGAGTGTGTGTTGACTACTCTATGTACCTGTCAGTGTGGTGTGTGTTGACTACCCTATGTACCTGTGAGTGTGTGTTGACTACCCTATGTATCTGTGAGTGTGTGTTGACTACCCTGTGTACCTGTCAGTGTGTGTTGACTACCCTATGTACCTGTCAGTGTGTGTTGACTACCCATTGTATATGTGAGTGTGTGTTGACTACCCTGTGTATCTGTGAGTGTGTGTTGACCACCCTATGTATATGTGAGTGTGTGTTGAATACCCTGTGTACCTGTCAGTGTGTGTTGACTAACCTATGTACCTGTCAGTGTGTGTTGACTACCCTTTGTATCTGTGAGTGTGTGTTGACTACACTATGTACATGTCAGTGTGTGTTGACTACCCGATGTATCTGTGAGTGTGTGAGGACTACCCTGTGTACCTGTCAGTGTGTGTTGACTACCCTATGTACCTGTGAGTGTGTGTTGACTACCCATTGTATCTGTGAGTGTGTGTTGACTACCCTGTGTATCTGTGAGTGTGTGTTGACTACCTTATGTATCTGTGATTGTGTGTTGATTACCCTTTGTACCTGTCAGTGTGTGTTGACTACCCTATGTACCTGTCAGTGTGTGTTGACTACCCATTGTATCTGTGAGTGTGTGTTGCCTACCCTATGTATCTGTCAATGTGTGTTGATTACCCTATGTACCAGTCAGTGTGTGTTGACTACCCTGTGTACCTCTCAGTGTGTGTTGACTACCCTATGTATGTGTCAGTGTGTGTTGACTACCCTATGTATCTGTCAGTGTGTGTTGACTACCCTATGTATCTGTCAGTGTGTGTTGATTACCCTGTGTACCTGTCAGTGTGTGTTGACTACCCTTTGTATCAGTCAGTGTGTGTTGACTACCCTGTGTATCTGTGATTGTGTGTTGACTACCCTATGTATCTGTCAGTTTGTGTTGACTACCCTGTGTACCTGTCAGTGTGTGTTGACTACACTATGTACCTGTCAGTGTGTGTTGACTACCCTATGTATCTGTGAGTGTGTGTTGACTTAGCTGTGTACCTGTCAGTGTGTGTTGACTACCCTATGTACTTGTCAGTGTGTGTTGACTACCCTGTGTATCTGTGAGTGTGTGTTGACTACCCTATGTACCTGTCAGTGTGTGTTGACTACCCTATGTATCTGTGAGTGTGTGTTGACTACCCTGTGTACCTGTCAGTGTGGTGTGTGTTGACTACCCTATGTATATGTGAGTGTGTGTTGACTACCCTGTGTACCTGTGAGTGTGTGTTGACTTCCCTATGTACCTGTCAGTGTGTGTTGACTACCCTATGTATCTGTCAGTGTGTGTTGACTATCCTGTGTACCTGTCAGTGTGTGTCGACTACCCTATGTACCTGTCAGTGTGTGTTGACTACCCATTGTATCTGTGAGTGTGTGTTGACTACCCTGTGTATATGTGAGTGTGTGTTGACTACACTATGTATCTGTGAGTGTGTGTTGACTACCCTATGTACCTGTGAGTGTGTGTTGACTACCCTATGTATCTGTGAGTGTGTGTTGACTACCCTGTGTACCTGTCAGTGTGTGTTGACTAACCTATGTACCTGTCAGTGTGTGTTGACTACCCTATGTATCTGTGAGTGTGTGTTGACTACACTATGTACATGTCAGTGTGTGTTGACTACCCTATGTATCTGTGAGTGTGTGTTGACTACCCTGTGTACCTGTCAGTGTGTGTTGACTACCCTATGTACCTGTCAGTGTGTGTTGACTACCCATTGTATATGTGAGTGTGTGTTGACTACCCTGTGTATCTGTCAGTGTGTGTTGACTACCCTGTGTATCTGTGATTGTGTGTTGACTACCCTATGTATCTGTCAGTGTGTGTTGACTACCCTTTGTATCTGTCAGTGTGTGTTGACTACCCTGTGTATCTGTGATTGTGTGTTGACTACCCTATGTATCTGTCAGTGTGTGTTGACTACCCTGTGCACCTGTCAGTGTGTGTTGACTACCCTATGTACCTGTCAGTGTGTGTTGACTACCCTGTGTAACTGTGAGTGTGTGTTGACTACCCTATGTACCTGTCAGTGAGTGTTGACTACCCTGTGTACCTGTCAGTGTGTGTTGACTACCCTATGTATCTGTGAGTGTGTGTTGACTACTCTATGTACCTGTCAGTGTGGTGTGTGTTGACTACCCTATGTACCTGTGAGTGTGTGTTGACTACCCTATGTATCTGTGAGTGTGTGTTGACTACCCTGTGTACCTGTCAGTGTGTGTTGACTACCCTATGTACCTGTCAGTGTGTGTTGACTACCCATTGTATCTGTGAGTGTGTGTTGACTACCCTGTGTATCTGTGAGTGTGTGTTGACTACCCTATGTATATGTGAGTGTGTGTTGACTACCCTGTGTACCTGTCAGTGTGTGTTGACTAACCTATGTACCTGTCAGTGTGTGTTGACTACCCTTTGTATCTGTGAGTGTGTGTTGACTACACTATGTACATGTGAGTGTGTGTTGACTACCCTATGTATATGTGAGTGTGTGTTGACTACCCTGTGTACCTGTCAGTGTGTGTTGACTACCCTATGTACCTGTGAGTGTGTGTTGACTACCCATTGTATCTGTGAGTGTGTGTTGACTACCCTGTGTATCTGTGAGTGTGTGTTGACTACCTTATGTATCTGTGATTGTGTGTTGATTACCCTTTGTACCTGTCAGTGTGTGTTGACTACCCTATGTACCTGTCAGTGTGTGTTGACTACCCATTGTATCTGTGAGTGTGTGTTGCCTACCCTATGTATCTGTCAATGTGTGTTGATTACCCTATGTACCAGTCAGTGTGTGTTGACTACCCTGTGTACCTCTCAGTGTGTGTTGACTACCCTATGTATGTGTCAGTGTGTGTTGACTACCCTATGTATCTGTCAGTGTGTGTTGACTACCCTATGTATCTGTCAGTGTGTGTTGATTACCCTGTGTACCTGTCAGTGTGTGTTGACTACCCTTTGTATCAGTCAGTGTGTGTTGACTACCCTGTGTATCTGTGATTGTGTGTTGACTACCCTATGTATCTGTCAGTTTGTGTTGACTACCCTCTGTACCTGTCAGTGTGTGTTGACTACACTATGTACCTGTCAGTGTGTGTTGACTACCCTATGTATCTGTGAGTGTGTGTTGACTACCCTATGTACCTGTCAGTGTGTGTTGACTACCCTGTGTACCTGTCAGTGTGTGTTGACTTCCCTATGTATCTGTCAGTGTGTGTTGACTACCATGTGTATATGTGAGTGTGTGTTGACTAACCTGAGTACCTGTCAGTGTGTGTTGACTACCCTATGTACCTGTCATTATTTGTTGACTACCCATTGTATCTGTCAGTGTGTGTTGACTACACTATGTATCTCTGAGTGTGTGTTGACTACACTATGTACATGTCAGTGTGTGTTGACTACCCTATGTATCTGTGAGTGTGTGTTGACTACTCTGTGTACCTGTCAGTGTGTGTTGACTACCCTATGTACCTGTCAGTGTGTGTTGACTACCCATTGTATCTGTGAGTGTGTGTTGAATACCCTGTGTATCTGTGAGTGTGTGTTGACTACCCTGTGAACCTGTCAGTATGTGTTGGCTACACTATGTACCTGTCAGTGTGTGTTGACTACCCTATGTATCTGTCAGTGTGTGTTGACTACCCTATGTATCTGTCAGAGTGTGTTAACTACCCTATGTATATGTCAGTGTGTGTTGACTACCCTGTGTACCTGTCAGTGTGTGTTGACTACCCTATGTATCTGTGAGTGTGTGTTGACTACCCTATGTACCTGTCAGTGTGTGTTGACTACCCTATGTATCTGTGAGTGTGTGTTGACTAAGCTGTGCACCTGTCAGTGTGTGTTGACTACCCTATGTATCTGTGAGTGTGTGTTGACTAAGCTGTGCACCTGTCAGTGTGTGTTGACTACCCTATGTACCTGTCAGTGTGTGTTGACTACCCTGTGTAACTGTGAGTGTGTGTTGACTACCCTATGTACCTGTCAGTGTGTGTTGACTACCCTGTGTTCCTGTCAGTGTGTGTTGACTACCCTATGTATCTGTGAGTGTGTGTTGACTACTCTATGTACCTGTCAGTGTGGTGTGTGTTGACTACCCTATGTACCTGTGAGTGTGTGTTGACTACCCTATGTATCTGTGAGTGTGTGTTGACTACCCTGTGTACCTGTCAGTGTGTGTTGACTACCCTATGTACCTGTCAGTGTGTGTTGACTACCCATTGTATATGTGAGTGTGTGTTGACTACCCTGTGTATCTGTGAGTGTGTGTTGACCACCCTTTGTATATGTGAGTGTGTGTTGACTACCCTGTGTACCTGTCAGTGTGTGTTGACTAACCTATGTACCTGTCAGTGTGTGTTGACTACCCTTTGTATCTGTGAGTGTGTGTTGACTACACTATGTACATGTCAGTGTGTGTTGACTACCCGATGTATCTGTGAGTGTGTGTTGACTACCCTGTGTACCTGTCAGTGTGTGTTGACTACCCTATGTACCTGTGAGTGTGTGTTGACTACCCATTGTATCTGTGAGTGTGTGTTGACTACCCTGTGTATCTGTGAGTGTGTGTTGACTACCTTATGTATCTGTGATTGTGTGTTGATTACCCTTTGTACCTGTCAGTGTGTGTTGACTACCCTATGTACCTGTCAGTGTGTGTTGACTACCCATTGTATCTGTGAGTGTGTGTTGCCTACCCTATGTATCTGTCAATGTGTGTTGATTACCCTATGTACCAGTCAGTGTGTGTTGACTACCCTGTGTACCTCTCAGTGTGTGTTGACTACCCTATGTATGTGTCAGTGTGTGTTGACTACCCTATGTATCTGTCAGTGTGTGTTGACTACCCTATGTATCTGTCAGTGTGTGTTGATTACCCTGTGTACCTGTCAGTGTGTGTGTTGACTACCCTTTGTATCAGTCAGTGTGTGTTGACTACCCTGTGTATCTGTGATTGTGTGTTGACTACCCTATGTATCTGTCAGTTTGTGTTGACTACCCTGTGTACCTGTCAGTGTGTGTTGACTACACTATGTACCTGTCAGTGTGTGTTGACTACCCTATGTATCTGTGAGTGTGTGTTGACTTAGCTGTGTACCTGTCAGTGTGTGTTGACTACCCTATGTACTTGTCAGTGTGTGTTGACTACCCTGTGTATCTGTGAGTGTGTGTTGACTACCCTATGTACCTGTCAGTGTGTGTTGACTACCCTGTGTACCTGTCAGTGTGTGTTGACTACCCTATGTATCTGTGAGTGTGTGTTGACTACCCTGTGTACCTGTCAGTGTGGTGTGTGTTGACTACCCTATGTATATGTGAGTGTGTGTTGACTACCCTGTGTACCTGTGAGTGTGTGTTGACTTCCCTATGTACCTGTCAGTGTGTGTTGACTACCCTATGTATCTGTCAGTGTGTGTTGACTATCCTGTGTACCTGTCAGTGTGTGTCGACTACCCTATGTACCTGTCAGTGTGTGTTGACTACCCATTGTATCTGTGAGTGTGTGTTGACTACCCTGTGTATATGTGAGTGTGTGTTGACTACACTATGTATCTGTGAGTGTGTGTTGACTACCCTATGTACCTGTGAGTGTGTGTTGACTACCCTATGTATCTGTGAGTGTGTGTTGACTACCCTGTGTACCTGTCAGTGTGTGTTGACTAACCTATGTACCTGTCAGTGTGTGTTGACTACCCTATGTATCTGTGAGTGTGTGTTGACTACACTATGTACATGTCAGTGTGTGTTGACTACCCTATGTATCTGTGAGTGTGTGTTGACTACCCTGTGTACCTGTCAGTGTGTGTTGACTACCCTATGTACCTGTCAGTGTGTGTTGACTACCCATTGTATATGTGAGTGTGTGTTGACTACCCTGTGTATCTGTCAGTGTGTGTTGACTACCCTGTGTATCTGTGATTGTGTGTTGACTACCCTATGTATCTGTCAGTGTGTGTTGACTACCCTTTGTATCTGTCAGTGTGTGTTGACTACCCTGTGTATCTGTGATTGTGTGTTGACTACCCTATGTATCTGTCAGTGTGTGTTGACTACCCTGTGAACCTGTCAGTATGTGTTGACTACACTATGTACCTGTCAGTGTGTGTTGACTACCCTATGTATCTGTCAGTGTGTGTTGACTACCCTATGTATCTGTCAGAGTGTGTTAACTACCCTATGTATATGTCAGTGTGTGTTGACTACCCTGTGTACCTGTCAGTGTGTGTTGACTACCCTATGTATATGTGAGTGTGTGTTGCCTACCCTATGTACCTGTCAGTGTGTGTTGACTACCCTATGTATCTGTGAGTGTGTGTTGACTACTCTATGTACCTGTCAGTGTGGTGTGTGTTGACTACCCTATGTATATGTGAGTGTGTGTTGACTACCCTGTGTACCTGTGAGTGTGTGTTGACTTCCCTATGTACCTGTCAGTGTGTGTTGACTTCCCTATGTATCTGTGAGTGTGTGTTGACTACCCTGTGTATCTGTGAGTGTGTGTTGACTACCCTGTGTACCTGTCAGTGTGTGTTGACTACCCTATGTACCTGTCAGTGTGTGTTGACTAATCATTGTATCTGTGAGTGTGTGTTGACTACCCTGTGTATCTGTGAGTGTGTGTTGACTATCCTATGTACCTGTCAGTGTGTGTTGACTACACTATGTATCTGTGAGTGTGTGTTGACTAAACTGTGTACCTGTCAGTGTGTGTTGACTACCCTATGTATCTGTGAGTGTGTGTTGACTACCCTGTGTACCTGTCAGTGTGGTGTGTGTTGACTACCCTATGTATATGTGAGTGTGTGTTGACTACCCTGTGTACCTGTGAGTGTGTGTTGACTTCCCTATGTACCTGTCAGTGTGTGTTGACTACCCTATGTATCTGTCAGTGTGTGTTGACTATCCTGTGTACCTGTCAGTGTGTGTCGACTACCCTATGTACCTGTCAGTGTGTGTTGACTACCCATTGTATCTGTGAGTGTGTGTTGACTACCCTGTGTATATGTGAGTGTGTGTTGACTACACTATGTATCTGTGAGTGTGTGTTGACTACCCTATGTACCTGTGAGTGTGTGTTGACTACCCTATGTATCTGTGAGTGTGTGTTGACTACCCTGTGTACCTGTCAGTGTGTGTTGACTAACCTATGTACCTGTCAGTGTGTGTTGACTACCCTATGTATCTGTGAGTGTGTGTTGACTACACTATGTACATGTCAGTGTGTGTTGACTACCCTATGTATCTGTGAGTGTGTGTTGACTACCCTGTGTACCTGTCAGTGTGTGTTGACTACCCTATGTACCTGTCAGTGTGTGTTGACTACCCATTGTATATGTGAGTGTGTGTTGACTACCCTGTGTATCTGTCAGTGTGTGTTGACTACCCTGTGTATCTGTGATTGTGTGTTGACTACCCTATGTATCTGTCAGTGTGTGTTGACTACCCTTTGTATCTGTCAGTGTGTGTTGACTACCCTGTGTATCTGTGATTGTGTGTTGACTACCCTATGTATCTGTCAGTGTGTGTTGACTACCCTGTGAACCTGTCAGTATGTGTTGACTACACTATGTACCTGTCAGTGTGTGTTGACTACCCTATGTATCTGTCAGTGTGTGTTGACTACCCTATGTATCTGTCAGAGTGTGTTAACTACCCTATGTATATGTCAGTGTGTGTTGACTACCCTGTGTACCTGTCAGTGTGTGTTGACTACCCTATGTATATGTGAGTGTGTGTTGCCTACCCTATGTACCTGTCAGTGTGTGTTGACTACCCTATGTATCTGTGAGTGTGTGTTGACTACTCTATGTACCTGTCAGTGTGGTGTGTGTTGACTACCCTATGTATATGTGAGTGTGTGTTGACTACCCTGTGTACCTGTGAGTGTGTGTTGACTTCCCTATGTACCTGTCAGTGTGTGTTGACTTCCCTATGTATCTGTGAGTGTGTGTTGACTACCCTGTGTATCTGTGAGTGTGTGTTGACTACCCTGTGTACCTGTCAGTGTGTGTTGACTACCCTATGTACCTGTCAGTGTGTGTTGACTAATCATTGTATCTGTGAGTGTGTGTTGACTACCCTGTGTATCTGTGAGTGTGTGTTGACTATCCTATGTACCTGTCAGTGTGTGTTGACTACACTATGTATCTGTGAGTGTGTGTTGACTAAACTGTGTACCTGTCAGTGTGTGTTGACTACCCTATGTATCTGTGAGTGTGTGTTGACTACTCTGTGTACCTGTCAGTGTGTGTTGACTACCCTATGTACCTGTCAGTGTGTGTTGACTACCCTGTGAACCTGTCAGTATGTGTTGGCTACACTATGTACCTGTCAGTGTGTGTTGACTACCCTATGTATCTGTCAGTGTGTGTTGACTACCCTATGTATCTGTCAGAGTGTGTTAACTACCCTATGTATATGTCAGTGTGTGTTGAATACCCTGTGTACCTGTCAGTGTGTGTTGACTACCCTATGTATCTGTGAGTGTGTGTTGACTACCCTATGTACCTGTGAGTGTGTGTAGACTACCCTGTGTATCTGTGAGTGTGTGTTGACTACCCTATGTACCGGTCAGTGTGTGTTGACTACCTTATGTATCTGTGAGTGTGTGTTGACTAAGCTGTGCACCTGTCAGTGTGTGTTGACTACCCTATGTACCTGTCAGTGTGTGTTGACTACCCTGTGTAACTGTGAGTGTGTGTTGACTAACCTATGTACCTGTCAGTGTGTGTTGACTACCCTGTGTACCTGTCAGTGTGTGTTGACTACCCTATGTATCTGTGAGTGTGTGTTGACTACTCTATGTACCTGTCAGTGTGGTGTGTGTTGACTACCCTATGTACCTGTGAGTGTGTGTTGACTAACCTATGTATCTGTGAGTGTGTGTTGACTACCCTGTGTACCTGTCAGTGTGTGTTGACTACCCTATGTACCTGTCAGTGTGTGTTGACTACCCATTGTATCTGTGAGTGTGTGTTGACTACCCTGTGTATATGTGAGTGTGTGTTGACTACACTATGTATCTGTGAGTGTGTGTTGACTACCCTATGTACCTGTGAGTGTGTGTTGACTACCCTATGTATCTGTGAGTGTGTGTTGACTACCCTGTGTACCTGTCAGTGTGTGTTGACTAACCTATGTACCTGTCAGTGTGTGTTGACTACCCTATGTATCTGTGAGTGTGTGTTGACTACACTATGTACATGTCAGTGTGTGTTGACTAACCTATGTACCTGTCAGTGTGTGTTGACTACCCTATGTATCTGTGAGTGTGTGTTGACTACACTATGTACATGTCAGTGTGTGTTGACTACCCATTGTATATGTGAGTGTGTGTTGACTACCCTGTGTATCTGTCAGTGTGTGTTGACTACCCTGTGTATCTGTGATTGTGTGTTGACTACCCTATGTATCTGTCAGTGTGTGTTGACTACCCTTTGTATCTGTCAGTGTGTGTTGACTACCCTGTGTATCTGTGATTGTGTGTTGACTACCCTATGTATCTGTCAGTGTGTGTTGACTACCCTGTGAACCTGTCAGTATGTGTTGACTACACTATGTACCTGTCAGTGTGTGTTGACTACCCTATGTATCTGTCAGTGTGTGTTGACTACCCTATGTATCTGTCAGAGTGTGTTAACTACCCTATGTATATGTCAGTGTGTGTTGACTACCCTGTGTACCTGTCAGTGTGTGTTGACTACCCTATGTATATGTGAGTGTGTGTTGCCTACCCTATGTACCTGTCAGTGTGTGTTGACTACCCTATGTATCTGTGAGTGTGTGTTGACTACTCTATGTACCTGTCAGTGTGGTGTGTGTTGACTACCCTATGTATATGTGAGTGTGTGTTGACTACCCTGTGTACCTGTGAGTGTGTGTTGACTTCCCTATGTACCTGTCAGTGTGTGTTGACTTCCCTATGTATCTGTGAGTGTGTGTTGACTACCCTGTGTATCTGTGAGTGTGTGTTGACTACCCTGTGTACCTGTCAGTGTGTGTTGACTACCCTATGTACCTGTCAGTGTGTGTTGACTAATCATTGTATCTGTGAGTGTGTGTTGACTACCCTGTGTATCTGTGAGTGTGTGTTGACTATCCTATGTACCTGTCAGTGTGTGTTGACTACACTATGTATCTGTGAGTGTGTGTTGACTAAACTGTGTACCTGTCAGTGTGTGTTGACTACCCTATGTATCTGTGAGTGTGTGTTGACTACTCTGTGTACCTGTCAGTGTGTGTTGACTACCCTATGTACCTGTCAGTGTGTGTTGACTACCCTGTGAACCTGTCAGTATGTGTTGGCTACACTATGTACCTGTCAGTGTGTGTTGACTACCCTATGTATCTGTCAGTGTGTGTTGACTACCCTATGTATCTGTCAGAGTGTGTTAACTACCCTATGTATATGTCAGTGTGTGTTGAATACCCTGTGTACCTGTCAGTGTGTGTTGACTACCCTATGTATCTGTGAGTGTGTGTTGACTACCCTATGTACCTGTGAGTGTGTGTAGACTACCCTGTGTATCTGTGAGTGTGTGTTGACTACCCTATGTACCGGTCAGTGTGTGTTGACTACCTTATGTATCTGTGAGTGTGTGTTGACTAAGCTGTGCACCTGTCAGTGTGTGTTGACTACCCTATGTACCTGTCAGTGTGTGTTGACTACCCTGTGTAACTGTGAGTGTGTGTTGACTAACCTATGTACCTGTCAGTGTGTGTTGACTACCCTGTGTACCTGTCAGTGTGTGTTGACTACCCTATGTATCTGTGAGTGTGTGTTGACTACTCTATGTACCTGTCAGTGTGGTGTGTGTTGACTACCCTATGTACCTGTGAGTGTGTGTTGACTAACCTATGTATCTGTGAGTGTGTGTTGACTACCCTGTGTACCTGTCAGTGTGTGTTGACTACCCTATGTACCTGTCAGTGTGTGTTGACTACCCATTGTATCTGTGAGTGTGTGTTGACTACCCTGTGTATATGTGAGTGTGTGTTGACTACACTATGTATCTGTGAGTGTGTGTTGACTACCCTATGTACCTGTGAGTGTGTGTTGACTACCCTATGTATCTGTGAGTGTGTGTTGACTACCCTGTGTACCTGTCAGTGTGTGTTGACTAACCTATGTACCTGTCAGTGTGTGTTGACTACCCTATGTATCTGTGAGTGTGTGTTGACTACACTATGTACATGTCAGTGTGTGTTGACTAACCTATGTACCTGTCAGTGTGTGTTGACTACCCTATGTATCTGTGAGTGTGTGTTGACTACACTATGTACATGTCAGTGTGTGTTGACTACCCATTGTATATGTGAGTGTGTGTTGACTACCCTGTGTATCTGTCAGTGTGTGTTGACTACCCTGTGTATCTGTGATTGTGTGTTGACTACCCTATGTATCTGTCAGTGTGTGTTGACTACCCTTTGTATCTGTCAGTGTGTGTTGACTACCCTGTGTATCTGTGATTGTGTGTTGACTACCCTATGTATCTGTCAGTGTGTGTTGACTACCCTGTGAACCTGTCAGTATGTGTTGACTACACTATGTACCTGTCAGTGTGTGTTGACTACCCTATGTATCTGTCAGTGTGTGTTGACTACCCTATGTATCTGTCAGAGTGTGTTAACTACCCTATGTATATGTCAGTGTGTGTTGACTACCCTGTGTACCTGTCAGTGTGTGTTGACTACCCTATGTATATGTGAGTGTGTGTTGCCTACCCTATGTACCTGTCAGTGTGTGTTGACTACCCTATGTATCTGTGAGTGTGTGTTGACTAAGCTGTGTACCTGTCAGTGTGTGTTGACTACCCTATGTACCTGTCAGTGTGTGTTGACTACCCTGTGTATCTGTGAGTGTGTGTTGACTACCCTATGTACCTGTCAGTGTGTGTGTTGACTACCCTGTGTTCTTGTCAGTGTGTGTTGAATACCCTATGTATCTGTGAGTGTGTGTTGACTACTCTATGTACCTGTCAGTGTGGTGTGTGTTGACTACCCTATGTATATGTGAGTGTGTGTTGACTACCCTGTGTACCTGTGAGTGTGTGTTGACTTCCCTATGTACCTGTCAGTGTGTGTTGACTTCCCTATGTATCTGTGAGTGTGTGTTGACTACCCTGTGTATCTGTGAGTGTGTGTTGACTACCCTGTGTACCTGTCAGTGTGTGTTGACTACCCTATGTACCTGTCAGTGTGTGTTGACTAATCATTGTATCTGTGAGTGTGTGTTGACTACCCTGTGTATCTGTGAGTGTGTGTTGACTATCCTATGTACCTGTCAGTGTGTGTTGACTACACTATGTATCTGTGAGTGTGTGTTGACTAAACTGTGTACCTGTCAGTGTGTGTTGACTACCCTATGTATCTGTGAGTGTGTGTTGACTACTCTGTGTACCTGTCAGTGTGTGTTGACTACCCTATGTACCTGTCAGTGTGTGTTGACTACCCTGTGAACCTGTCAGTATGTGTTGGCTACACTATGTACCTGTCAGTGTGTGTTGACTACCCTATGTATCTGTCAGTGTGTGTTGACTACCCTATGTATCTGTCAGAGTGTGTTAACTACCCTATGTATATGTCAGTGTGTGTTGACTACCCTGTGTACCTGTCAGTGTGTGTTGACTACCCTATGTATCTGTGAGTGTGTGTTGACTACCCTATGTACCTGTGAGTGTGTGTAGACTACCCTGTGTATCTGTGAGTGTGTGTTGACTACCCTATGTACCGGTCAGTGTGTGTTGACTACCTTATGTATCTGTGAGTGTGTGTTGACTAAGCTGTGCACCTGTCAGTGTGTGTTGACTACCCTATGTACCTGTCAGTGTGTGTTGACTACCCTGTGTAACTGTGAGTGTGTGTTGACTACCCTATGTACCTGTCAGTGTGTGTTGACTACCCTGTGTACCTGTCAGTGTGTGTTGACTACCCTATGTATCTGTGAGTGTGTGTTGACTACTCTATGTACCTGTCAGTGTGGTGTGTGTTGACTACCCTATGTACCTGTGAGTGTGTGTTGACTAACCTATGTATCTGTGAGTGTGTGTTGACTACCCTGTGTACCTGTCAGTGTGTGTTGACTACCCTATGTACCTGTCAGTGTGTGTTGACTACCCATTGTATCTGTGAGTGTGTGTTGACTACCCTGTGTATCTGTGAGTGTGTGTTGACTACCCTATGTATATGTGAGTGTGTGTTGACTACCCTGTGTACCTGTCAGTGTGTGTTGAATAACCTATGTACCTGTCAGTGTGTGTTGACTACCTTTGTATCTGTGAGTGTGTGTTGACTACACTATGTACATGTCAGTGTGTGTTGACTACCCTATGTATCTGTGAGTGTGTGTTGACTACCCTGTGTACCTGTCAGTGTGTGTTGACTACCCTATGTACCTGTGAGTGTGAGTTGACTACCCATTGTATCTGTGAGTGTGTGTTGACTACCCTGTGTATCTGTGAGTGTGTGTTGACTACCTTATGTATCTGTGAGTGTGTGTTGATTACCCTTTGTACCTGTCAGTGTGTGTTGACTACCCTATGTACCTGTCAGTGTGTGTTGACTACCCTATGTATCTGTCAGTGTGTGTTGACTACCCTATGTATCTGTCAGTGTGTGTTGATGACCCTGTGTACCTGTCAGTGTGTGTTGACTACCCTTTGTATCAGTCAGTGTGTGTTGACTACCCTGTGTATCTGTGATTGTGTGTTGACTACCCTATGTATCTGTCAGTTTGTGTTGACTACCCTGTGTACCTGTCAGTGTGTGTTGACTACACTATGTACCTGTCAGTGTGTGTTGACTACCCTATGTATCTGTGAGTGTGTGTTGACTACCCTATGTACCTGTCAGTGTGTGTTGACTACCCTATGTACCTGTCAGTGTGTGTTGACTTCCCTATGTACATGTCAGTGTGTGTTGACTACCCTATGTATCTGTGAGTGTGTGTTGACTACTCTGTGTACCTGTCAGTGTGTGTTGACTACCCTATGTACCTGTCAGTGTGTGTTGACTACCCATTGTATCTGTGAGTGTGTGTTGAATATCCTGTGTATCTGTGAGTGTGTGTTGACTACCCTGTGAACCTGTCGGTATGTGTTGGCTACACTATGTACCTGTCAGTGTGTGTTGACTACCCTATGTATCTGTGAGTGTGTGTTGACTTAGCTGTGTACCTGTCAGTGTGTGTTGACTACCCTATGTACTTGTCAGTGTGTGTTGACTACCCTGTGTATCTGTGAGTGTGTGTTGACTACCCTATGTACCTGTCAGTGTGTGTTGACTACCCTGTGTACCTGTCTGTGTGTGTTGACTACCCTATGTATCTGTGAGTGTGTGTTGACTAACCTGTGTACCTGTCAGTGTGGTGTGTGTTGACTACCCTATGTATATGTGAGTGTGTGTTGACTACCCTGTGTACCTGTGAGTGTGTGTTGACTTCCCTATGTACCTGTCAGTGTGTGTTGACTACCCTATGTACCTGTCAGTGTGTGTTGACTACCCTGTGTAACTGTGAGTGTGTGTTGACTACCCTATGTACCTGTCAGTGTGTGTTGACTACCCTGTGTACCTGTCAGTGTGTGTTGACTACCCTATGTATCTGTGAGTGTGTGTTGACTACTCTATGTACCTGTCAGTGTGGTGTGTGTTGACTACCCTATGTACCTGTGAGTGTGTGTTGACTACACTGTGTATCTGTGAGTGTGTGTTGATTACCCTATGTATATGTGAGTGTGTGTTGACTACCCTGTGTACCTGTCAGTGTGTGTTGACTAACCTATGTACCTGTCAGTGTGTGTTGACTACCCTTTGTATCTGTGAGTGTGTGTTGACTACACTATGTACATGTCAGTGTGTGTTGACTACCCTATGTATCTGTGAGTGTGTGTTGACTACCCTGTGTACCTGTCAGTGTGTGTTGACTACCCTAAATACCTGTGAGTGTGTTTTGACTACCCATTGTATCTGTGAGTGTGTGTTGACTACCCTGTGTATCTGTGAGTGTGTGTTGACTACCTTATGTATCTGTGAGTGTGTGTTGATTACCCTTTGTACCTGTCAGTGTGTGTTGACTACCCTATGTACCTGTCAGTGTGTATTGACTACCCATTGTATATGTGAGTGTGTGTTGCCTACCCTATGTATCTGTCAGTGTGTGTTGATTACCCTATGTACCAGTCAGTGTGTGTTGACTACCCTATGTACCTGTCAGTGTGTGTTGACTTCCCTATGTATCTGTGAGTGTGTGTTGACTACCATGTGTATATGTGAGTGTGTGTTGACTAACCTGTGTACCTGTCAGTGTGTGTTGACTACCCTATGTACCTGTCATTGTTTGTTGACTACCCATTGTATCTGTCAGTGTGTGTTGACTACCCTATGTACCTGTCAGTGTGTGTTGACTAATCATTGTATCTGTGAGTGTGTGTTGACTACCCTGTGTATATGTGAGTGTGTGTTGACTATCCTATGTACCTGTCAGTGTGTGTTGACTACACTATGTATCTGTGAGTGTGTGTTGACTAAACTGTGTACCTGTCAGTGTGTGTTGACTACCCTATGTATCTGTGAGTGTGTGTTGACTACTCTGTGTACCTGTCAGTGTGTGTTGACTACCCTATGTACCTGTCAGTGTGTGTTGACTACCCTGTGAACCTGTCAGTATGTGTTGGCTACACTATGTACCTGTCAGTGTGTGTTGACTACCCTATGTATCTGTCAGTGTGTGTTGACTACCCTATGTATCTGTCAGAGTGTGTTAACTACCCTATGTATATGTCAGTGTGTGTTGACTACCCTGTGTACCTGTCAGTGTGTGTTGACTACCCTATGTATCTGTGAGTGTGTGTTGACTACCCTATGTACCTGTGAGTGTGTGTAGACTACCCTGTGTATCTGTGAGTGTGTGTTGACTACCCTATGTACCGGTCAGTGTGTGTTGACTACCTTATGTATATGTGAGTGTGTGTTGACTAAGCTGTGCACCTGTCAGTGTGTGTTGACTACCCTATGTACCTGTCAGTGTGTGTTGACTACCCTGTGTAACTGTGAGTGTGTGTTGACTACCCTATGTACGTGTCAGTGTGTGTTGACTACCCTGTGTACCTGTCAGTGTGTGTTGACTACCCTATGTATCTGTGAGTGTGTGTTGACTACTCTATGTACCTGTCAGTGTGGTGTGTGTTGACTACCCTATGTACCTGTGAGTGTGTGTTGACTAACCTATGTATCTGTGAGTGTGTGTTGACTACCCTGTGTACCTGTCAGTGTGTGTTGACTACCCTATGTACCTGTCAGTGTGTGTTGACTACCCATTGTATCTGTGAGTGTGTGTTGACTACCCTGTGTATCTGTGAGTGTGTGTTGACTACCCTATGTATATGTGAGTGTGTTTTGACTACCCTGTGTACCTGTCAGTGTGTGTTGAATAACCTATGTACCTGTCAGTGTGTGTTGACTACCTTTGTATCTGTGAGTGTGTGTTGACTACCCTATATACTTGTGAGTGTGTGTTGACTACCCATTGTATCTGTGAGTGTGTGTTGACTACCCTGTGTATCTGTGAGTGTGTGTTGACTACCTTATGTATCTGTGAGTGTGTGTTGATTACCCTTTGTACCTGTCAGTGTGTGTTGACTACCCTATGTACCTGTCAGTGTGTGTTGACTACCCATTGTATATGTGAGTGTGTGTTGCCTACCCTATGTATCTGTCAGTGTGTGTTGATTACCCTATGTACCTGTCAGTGTGTGTTGACTACCCTATGTACCTGTCAGTGTGTGTTGACTTCCCTATGTATCTGTGAGTGTGTGTTGACTACCATGTGTATATGTGAGTGTGTGTTGACTAACCTGTGTACCTGTCAGTGTGTGTTGACTACCCTATGTACCTGTCATTGTTTGTTGACTACCCATTGTATCTGTCAGTGTGTGTTGACTACACTATGTATCTCTGAGTGTGTGTTGACTACACTATGTACATGTCAGTGTGTGTTGACTACCCTATGTATCTGTGAGTGTGTGTTGACTACTCTGTGTACCTGTCAGTGTGTGTTGACTACCCTATGTACCTGTCAGTGTGTGTTGACTATCCATTGTATCTGTGAGTGTGTGTTGAATACCCTGTGTATCTGTGAGTGTGTGTTGACTACCCTGTGAACCTGTCAGTATGTGTTGGCTACACTATGTACCTGTCTGTGTGTGTTGACTACCCTATGTATCTGTCAGAGTGTGTTAACTACCCTATGTATCTGTCAGAGTGTGTTAACTACCCTATGTATATGTCAGTGTGTGTTGACTACCCTGTGTACCTGTCAGTGTGTGTTGGCTACCCTATGTACCTGAGAGTGTGTTTTGACTACGCTATATACCTGTGAGTGTGTGTTGACTACCCTATGTATCTGTCAGTGTGTGTTGACTACCCTGTGTACCTGTCAGTGTGTGTTGAATAACCTATGTACCTGTCAGTGTGTGTTGACTACCTTTGTATCTGTGAGTGTGTGTTGACTACACTATGTACATGTCAGTGTGTGTTGACTACCCTATGTATCTGTGAGTGTGTGTTGACTACCCTGTGTACCTGTCAGTGTGTGTTGACTACCCTATGTACCTGTGAGTGTGAGTTGACTACCCATTGTATCTGTGAGTGTGTGTTGACTACCCTGTGTATCTGTGAGTGTGTGTTGACTACCTTATGTATCTGTGAGTGTGTGTTGATTACCCTTTGTACCTGTCAGTGTGTGTTGACTACCCTATGTACCTGTCAGTGTGTGTTGACTACCCTATGTATCTGTCAGTGTGTGTTGACTACCCTATGTATCTGTCAGTGTGTGTTGATGACCCTGTGTACCTGTCAGTGTGTGTTGACTACCCTTTGTATCAGTCAGTGTGTGTTGACTACCCTGTGTATCTGTGATTGTGTGTTGACTACCCTATGTATCTGTCAGTTTGTGTTGACTACCCTGTGTACCTGTCAGTGTGTGTTGACTACACTATGTACCTGTCAGTGTGTGTTGACTACCCTATGTATCTGTGAGTGTGTGTTGACTACCCTATGTACCTGTCAGTGTGTGTTGACTACCCTATGTACCTGTCAGTGTGTGTTGACTTCCCTATGTACATGTCAGTGTGTGTTGACTACCCTATGTATCTGTGAGTGTGTGTTGACTACTCTGTGTACCTGTCAGTGTGTGTTGACTACCCTATGTACCTGTCAGTGTGTGTTGACTACCCATTGTATCTGTGAGTGTGTGTTGAATATCCTGTGTATCTGTGAGTGTGTGTTGACTACCCTGTGAACCTGTCGGTATGTGTTGGCTACACTATGTACCTGTCAGTGTGTGTTGACTACCCTATGTATCTGTGAGTGTGTGTTGACTTAGCTGTGTACCTGTCAGTGTGTGTTGACTACCCTATGTACTTGTCAGTGTGTGTTGACTACCCTGTGTATCTGTGAGTGTGTGTTGACTACCCTATGTACCTGTCAGTGTGTGTTGACTACCCTGTGTACCTGTCTGTGTGTGTTGACTACCCTATGTATCTGTGAGTGTGTGTTGACTAACCTGTGTACCTGTCAGTGTGGTGTGTGTTGACTACCCTATGTATATGTGAGTGTGTGTTGACTACCCTGTGTACCTGTGAGTGTGTGTTGACTTCCCTATGTACCTGTCAGTGTGTGTTGACTACCCTATGTACCTGTCAGTGTGTGTTGACTACCCTGTGTAACTGTGAGTGTGTGTTGACTACCCTATGTACCTGTCAGTGTGTGTTGACTACCCTGTGTACCTGTCAGTGTGTGTTGACTACCCTATGTATCTGTGAGTGTGTGTTGACTACTCTATGTACCTGTCAGTGTGGTGTGTGTTGACTACCCTATGTACCTGTGAGTGTGTGTTGACTACACTGTGTATCTGTGAGTGTGTGTTGACTACCCTATGTATATGTGAGTGTGTGTTGACTACCCTGTGTACCTGTCAGTGTGTGTTGACTAACCTATGTACCTGTCAGTGTGTGTTGACTACCCTTTGTATCTGTGAGTGTGTGTTGACTACACTATGTACATGTCAGTGTGTGTTGACTACCCTATGTATCTGTGAGTGTGTGTTGACTACCCTGTGTACCTGTCAGTGTGTGTTGACTACCCTATATACCTGTGAGTGTGTGTTGACTACCCATTGTATCTGTGAGTTTGTGTTGACTACCCTGTGTATCTGTGAGTGTGTGTTGACTACCTTATGTATCTGTGAGTGTGTGTTGATTACCCTTTGTACCTGTCAGTGTGTGTTGACTACCCTATGTACCTGTCAGTGTGTGTTGACTACCCATTGTATATGTGAGTGTGTGTTGCCTACCCTATGTATCTGTCAGTGTGTGTTGATTACCCTATGTACCAGTCAGTGTGTGTTGACTACCCTATGTACCTGTCAGTGTGTGTTGACTACCCTATGTACCTGTCAGTGTGTGTTGACTTCCCTATGTATCTGTGAGTGTGTGTTGACTACCATGTGTATATGTGAGTGTGTGTTGACTAACCTGTGTACCTGTCAGTGTGTGTTGACTACCCTATGTACCTGTCATTGTTTGTTGACTACCCATTGTATCTGTCAGTGTGTGTTGACTACACTATGTATCTCTGAGTGTGTGTTGACTACACTATGTACATGTCAGTGTGTGTTGACTACCCTATGTATCTGTGAGTGTGTGTTGACTACTCTGTGTACCTGTCAGTGTGTGTTGACTACCCTATGTACCTGTCAGTGTGTGTTGACTATCCATTGTATCTGTGAGTGTGTGTTGAATACCCTGTGTATCTGTGAGTGTGTGTTGACTACCCTGTGAACCTGTCAGTATGTGTTGGCTACACTATGTACCTGTCTGTGTGTGTTGACTACCCTATGTATCTGTCAGAGTGTGTTAACTACCCTATGTATCTGTCAGAGTGTGTTAACTACCCTATGTATATGTCAGTGTGTGTTGACTACCCTGTGTACCTGTCAGTGTGTGTTGACTACCCTATGTATCTGTGAGTGTGTGTTGACTAAGCTGTGCACCTGTCAGTGTGTGTTGACTACCCTATGTATCTGTGAGTGTGTGTTGACTAAGCTGTGCACCTGTCAGTGTGTGTTGACTACCCTATGTACCTGTCAGTGTGTGTTGACTACCCTGTGTAACTGTGAGTGTGTGTTGACTACCCTATGTACCTGTCAGTGTGTGTTGACTACCCTGTGTACCTGTCAGTGTGTGTTGACTACCCTATGTATCTGTGAGTGTGTGTTGACTACTCTATGTACCTGTCAGTGTGGTGTGTGTTGACTACCCTATGTACCTGTGAGTGTGTGTTGACTACCCTATGTATCTGTGAGTGTGTGTTGACTACCCTGTGTACCTGTCAGTGTGTGTTGACTACCCTATGTACCTGTCAGTGTGTGTTGACTACCCATTGTATCTGTGAGTGTGTGTTGACTACCCTGTGTATCTGTGAGTGTGTGTTGACTACCCTATGTATATGTGAGTGTGTGTTGACTACCCTGTGTACCTGTCAGTGTGTGTTGACTAACCTATGTACCTGTCAGTGTGTGTTGACTACCCTTTGTATCTGTGAGTGTGTGTTGACTACACTATGTACATGTCAGTGTGTGTTGACTACCCTATGTATCTGTGAGTGTGTGTTGACTACCCTGTGTACCTGTCAGTGTGTGTTGACTACCCTATGTACCTGTGAGTGTGTGTTGACTACCCATTGTATCTGTGAGTGTGTGTTGACTACCCTGTGTATCTGTGAGTGTGTGTTGACTACCTTATGTATCTGTGATTGTGTGTTGATTACCCTTTGTACC
This sequence comes from Escarpia spicata, assembly GCA_963995525.1. Taxonomy (NCBI): domain Eukaryota; kingdom Metazoa; phylum Annelida; class Polychaeta; order Sabellida; family Siboglinidae; genus Escarpia; species Escarpia spicata. The sequence continues at coordinate 1,669,565 of OZ023212.1, forward strand.
TGTCAGTGTGTGTTGACTACCCTATGTACCTGTCAGTGTGTGTTGACTACCCATTGTATCTGTGAGTGTGTGTTGCCTACCCTATGTATCTGTCAATGTGTGTTGATTACCCTATGTACCAGTCAGTGTGTGTTGACTACCCTGTGTACCTCTCAGTGTGTGTTGACTACCCTATGTATGTGTCAGTGTGTGTTGACTACCCTATGTATCTGTCAGTGTGTGTTGACTACCCTATGTATCTGTCAGTGTGTGTTGATTACCCTGTGTACCTGTCAGTGTGTGTTGACTACCCTTTGTATCAGTCAGTGTGTGTTGACTACCCTGTGTATCTGTGATTGTGTGTTGACTACCCTATGTATCTGTCAGTTTGTGTTGACTACCCTCTGTACCTGTCAGTGTGTGTTGACTACACTATGTACCTGTCAGTGTGTGTTGACTACCCTATGTATCTGTGAGTGTGTGTTGACTACCCTATGTACCTGTCAGTGTGTGTTGACTACCCTGTGTACCTGTCAGTGTGTGTTGACTTCCCTATGTATCTGTCAGTGTGTGTTGACTACCATGTGTATATGTGAGTGTGTGTTGACTAACCTGTGTACCTGTCAGTGTGTGTTGACTACCCTATGTACCTGTCATTATTTGTTGACTACCCATTGTATCTGTCAGTGTGTGTTGACTACACTATGTATCTCTGAGTGTGTGTTGACTACACTATGTACATGTCAGTGTGTGTTGACTACCCTATGTATCTGTGAGTGTGTGTTGACTACTCTGTGTACCTGTCAGTGTGTGTTGACTACCCTATGTACCTGTCAGTGTGTGTTGACTACCCATTGTATCTGTGAGTGTGTGTTGAATACCCTGTGTATCTGTGAGTGTGTGTTGACTACCCTGTGAACCTGTCAGTATGTGTTGGCTACACTATGTACCTGTCAGTGTGTGTTGACTACCCTATGTATCTGTCAATGTGTGTTGACTACCCTATGTATCTGTCAGAGTGTGTTAACTACCCTATGTATATGTCAGTGTGTGTTGACTACCCTGTGTACCTGTCAGTGTGTGTTGACTACCCTATATATCTGTGAGTGTGTGTTGACTACCCTATGTACCTGTCAGTGTGTGTTGACTACCCTATGTATCTGTGAGTGTGTGTTGACTAAGCTGTGCACCTGTCAGTGTGTGTTGACTACCCTATGTATCTGTGAGTGTGTGTTGACTAAGCTGTGCACCTGTCAGTGTGTGTTGACTACCCTATGTACCTGTCAGTGTGTGTTGACTACCCTGTGTAACTGTGAGTGTGTGTTGACTACCCTATGTACCTGTCAGTGTGTGTTGACTACCCTGTGTTCCTGTCAGTGTGTGTTGACTACCCTATGTATCTGTGAGTGTGTGTTGACTACTCTATGTACCTGTCAGTGTGGTGTGTGTTGACTACCCTATGTACCTGTGAGTGTGTGTTGACTACCCTATGTATCTGTGAGTGTGTGTTGACTACCCTGTGTACCTGTCAGTGTGTGTTGACTACCCTATGTACCTGTCAGTGTGTGTTGACTACCCATTGTATATGTGAGTGTGTGTTGACTACCCTGTGTATCTGTGAGTGTGTGTTGACCACCCTATGTATATGTGAATGTGTGTTGACTACCCTGTGTACCTGTCAGTGTGTGTTGACTAACCTATGTACCTGTCAGTGTGTGTTGACTACCCTTTGTATCTGTGAGTGTGTGTTGACTACACTATGTACATGTCAGTGTGTGTTGACTACCCTATGTATCTGTGAGTGTGTGTTGACTACCCTGTGTACCTGTCAGTGTGTGTTGACTACCCTATGTACCTGTGAGTGTGTGTTGACTACCCATTGTATCTGTGAGTGTGTGTTGACTACCCTGTGTATCTGTGAGTGTGTGTTGACTACCTTATGTATCTGTGATTGTGTGTTGATTACCCTTTGTACCTGTCAGTGTGTGTTGACTACCCTATGTACCTGTCAGTGTGTGTTGACTACCCATTGTATCTGTGAGTGTGTGTTGCCTACCCTATGTATCTGTCAATGTGTGTTGATTACCCTATGTACCAGTCAGTGTGTGTTGACTACCCTGTGTACCTCTCAGTGTGTGTTGACTACCCTATGTATGTGTCAGTGTGTGTTGACTACCCTATGTATCTGTCAGTGTGTGTTGACTACCCTATGTATCTGTCAGTGTGTGTTGATTACCCTGTGTACCTGTCAGTGTGTGTTGACTACCCTTTGTATCAGTCAGTGTGTGTTGACTACCCTGTGTATCTGTGATTGTGTGTTGACTACCCTATGTATCTGTCAGTTTGTGTTGACTACCCTGTGTACCTGTCAGTGTGTGTTGACTACACTATGTACCTGTCAGTGTGTGTTGACTACCCTATGTATCTGTGAGTGTGTGTTGACTTAGCTGTGTACCTGTCAGTGTGTGTTGACTACCCTATGTACTTGTCAGTGTGTGTTGACTACCCTGTGTATCTGTGAGTGTGTGTTGACTACCCTATGTACCTGTCAGTGTGTGTTGACTACCCTGTGTACCTGTCAGTGTGTGTTGACTACCCTGTGCACCTGTCAGTGTGTGTTGACTACCCTATGTACCTGTCAGTGTGTGTTGACTACCCTGTGTAACTGTGAGTGTGTGTTGACTACCCTATGTACCTGTCAGTGTGTGTTGACTACCCTGTGTACCTGTCAGTGTGTGTTGACTACCCTATGTATCTGTGAGTGTGTGTTGACTACTCTATGTACCTGTCAGTGTGGTGTGTGTTGACTACCCTATGTACCTGTGAGTGTGTGTTGACTACCTTATGTATCTGTGAGTGTGTGTTGACTACCCTGTGTACCTGTCAGTGTGTGTTGACTACCCTATGTACCTGTCAGTGTGTGTTGACTACCCATTGTATCTGTGAGTGTGTGTTGACTACCCTGTGTATCTGTGAGTGTGTGTTGACTACCCTATGTATATGTGAGTGTGTGTTGACTACCCTGTGTACCTGTCAGTGTGTGTTGACTAACCTATGTACCTGTCAGTGTGTGTTGACTACCCTTTGTATCTGTGAGTGTGTGTTGACTACACTATGTACATGTCAGTGTGTGTTGACTACCCTATGTATATGTGAGTGTGTGTTGACTACCCTGTGTACCTGTCAGTGTGTGTTGACTACCCTATGTACCTGTGAGTGTGTGTTGACTACCCATTGTATCTGTGAGTGTGTGTTGACTACCCTGTGTATCTGTGAGTGTGTGTTGACTACCTTATGTATCTGTGATTGTGTGTTGATTACCCTTTGTACCTGTCAGTGTGTGTTGACTACCCTATGTACCTGTCAGTGTGTGTTGACTACCCATTGTATCTGTGAGTGTGTGTTGCCTACCCTATGTATCTGTCAATGTGTGTTGATTACCCTATGTACCAGTCAGTGTGTGTTGACTACCCTGTGTACCTCTCAGTGTGTGTTGACTACCCTATGTATGTGTCAGTGTGTGTTGACTACCCTATGTATCTGTCAGTGTGTGTTGACTACCCTATGTATCTGTCAGTGTGTGTTGATTACCCTGTGTACCTGTCAGTGTGTGTTGACTACCCTTTGTATCAGTCAGTGTGTGTTGACTACCCTGTGTATCTGTGATTGTGTGTTGACTACCCTATGTATCTGTCAGTTTGTGTTGACTACCCTCTGTACCTGTCAGTGTGTGTTGACTACACTATGTACCTGTCAGTGTGTGTTGACTACCCTATGTATCTGTGAGTGTGTGTTGACTACCCTATGTACCTGTCAGTGTGTGTTGACTACCCTATGTACCTGTCAGTGTGTGTTGACTACCCATTGTATATGTGAGTGTGTGTTGACTACCCTGTGTATCTGTGAGTGTGTGTTGACCACCCTATGTATATGTGAGTGTGTGTTGACTACCCTGTGTACCTGTCAGTGTGTGTTGACTAACCTATGTACCTGTCAGTGTGTGTTGACTACCCTTTGTATCTGTGAGTGTGTGTTGACTACACTATGTACATGTCAGTGTGTGTTGACTACCCGATGTATCTGTGAGTGTGTGTTGACTACCCTATGTATCTGTCAGTTTGTGTTGACTACCCTCTGTACCTGTCAGTGTGTGTTGACTACACTATGTACCTGTCAGTGTGTGTTGACTACCCTATGTATCTGTGAGTGTGTGTTGACTACCCTATGTACCTGTCAGTGTGTGTTGACTACCCTGTGTACCTGTCAGTGTGTGTTGACTTCCCTATGTATCTGTCAGTGTGTGTTGACTACCATGTGTATATGTGAGTGTGTGTTGACTAACCTGTGTACCTGTCAGTGTGTGTTGACTACCCTATGTACCTGTCATTATTTGTTGACTACCCATTGTATCTGTCAGTGTGTGTTGACTACACTATGTATCTCTGAATGTGTGTTGACTACACTATGTACATGTCAGTGTGTGTTGACTACCCTATGTATCTGTGAGTGTGTGTTGACTACTCTGTGTACCTGTCAGTGTGTGTTGACTACCCTATGTACCTGTCAGTGTGTGTTGACTACCCATTGTATATGTGAGTGTGTGTTGAATACCCTGTGTATCTGTGAGTGTGTGTTGACTACCCTGTGAACCTGTCAGTATGTGTTGGCTACACTATGTACCTGTCAGTGTGTGTTGACTACCCTATGTATCTGTCAGTGTGTGTTGACTACCCTATGTATCTGTCAGAGTGTGTTAACTACCCTATGTATATGTCAGTGTGTGTTGACTACCCTGTGTACCTGTCAGTGTGTGTTGACTACCCTATGTATCTGTGAGTGTGTGTTGACTACCCTATGTACCTGTCAGTGTGTGTTGACTACCCTATGTATCTGTGAGTGTGTGTTGACTAAGCTGTGCACCTGTCAGTGTGTGTTGACTACCCTATGTATCTGTGAGTGTGTGTTGACTAAGCTGTGCACCTGTCAGTGTGTGTTGACTACCCTATGTACCTGTCAGTGTGTGTTGACTACCCTGTGTAACTGTGAGTGTGTGTTGACTACCCTATGTACCTGTCAGTGTGTGTTGACTACCCTGTGTTCCTGTCAGTGTGTGTTGACTACCCTATGTATCTGTGAGTGTGTGTTGACTACTCTATGTACCTGTCAGTGTGGTGTGTGTTGACTACCCTATGTACCTGTGAGTGTGTGTTGACTACCCTATGTATCTGTGAGTGTGTGTTGACTACCCTGTGTACCTGTCAGTGTGTGTTGACTACCCTATGTACCTGTCAGTGTGTGTTGACTACCCATTGTATATGTGAGTGTGTGTTGACTACCCTGTGTATCTGTGAGTGTGTGTTGACCACCCTATGTATATGTGAGTGTGTGTTGACTACCCTGTGTACCTGTCAGTGTGTGTTGACTAACCTATGTACCTGTCAGTGTGTGTTGACTACCCTTTGTATCTGTGAGTGTGTGTTGACTACACTATGTACATGTCAGTGTGTGTTGACTACCCGATGTATCTGTGAGTGTGTGTTGACTACCCTGTGTACCTGTCAGTGTGTGTTGACTACCCTATGTACCTGTGAGTGTGTGTTGACTACCCATTGTATCTGTGAGTGTGTGTTGACTACCCTGTGTATCTGTGAGTGTGTGTTGACTACCTTATGTATCTGTGATTGTGTGTTGATTACCCTTTGTACCTGTCAGTGTGTGTTGACTACCCTATGTACCTGTCAGTGTGTGTTGACTACCCATTGTATCTGTGAGTGTGTGTTGCCTACCCTATGTATCTGTCAATGTGTGTTGATTACCCTATGTACCAGTCAGTGTGTGTTGACTACCCTGTGTACCTCTCAGTGTGTGTTGACTACCCTATGTATGTGTCAGTGTGTGTTGACTACCCTATGTATCTGTCAGTGTGTGTTGACTACCCTATGTATCTGTCAGTGTGTGTTGATTACCCTGTGTACCTGTCAGTGTGTGTTGACTACCCTTTGTATCAGTCAGTGTGTGTTGACTACCCTGTGTATCTGTGATTGTGTGTTGACTACCCTATGTATCTGTCAGTTTGTGTTGACTACCCTGTGTACCTGTCAGTGTGTGTTGACTACACTATGTACCTGTCAGTGTGTGTTGACTACCCTATGTATCTGTGAGTGTGTGTTGACTTAGCTGTGTACCTGTCAGTGTGTGTTGACTACCCTATGTACTTGTCAGTGTGTGTTGACTACCCTGTGTATCTGTGAGTGTGTGTTGACTACCCTATGTACCTGTCAGTGTGTGTTGACTACCCTGTGTACCTGTCAGTGTGTGTTGACTACCCTATGTATCTGTGAGTGTGTGTTGACTACCCTGTGTACCTGTCAGTGTGGTGTGTGTTGACTACCCTATGTATATGTGAGTGTGTGTTGACTAACCTGTGTACCTGTGAGTGTGTGTTGACTTCCCTATGTACCTGTCAGTGTGTGTTGACTACCCTATGTATCTGTCAGTGTGTGTTGACTATCCTGTGTACCTGTCAGTGTGTGTCGACTACCCTATGTACCTGTCAGTGTGTGTTGACTACCCATTGTATCTGTGAGTGTGTGTTGACTACCCTGTGTATATGTGAGTGTGTGTTGACTACACTATGTATCTGTGAGTGTGTGTTGACTACCCTATGTACCTGTGAGTGTGTGTTGACTACCCTATGTATCTGTGAGTGTGTGTTGATTACCCTTTGTACCTGTCAGTGTGTGTTGACTACCCTATGTACCTGTCAGTGTGTGTTGACTACCCTATGTATCTGTCAGTGTGTGTTGACTACCCTATGTATCTGTCAGTGTGTGTTGATGACCCTGTGTACCTGTCAGTGTGTGTTGACTACCCTTTGTATCAGTCAGTGTGTGTTGACTACCCTGTGTATCTGTGATTGTGTGTTGACTACCCTATGTATCTGTCAGTTTGTGTTGACTACCCTGTGTACCTGTCAGTGTGTGTTGACTACACTATGTACCTGTCAGTGTGTGTTGACTACCCTATGTATCTGTGAGTGTGTGTTGACTACCCTATGTACCTGTCAGTGTGTGTTGACTACCCTATGTACCTGTCAGTGTGTGTTGACTTCCCTATGTACATGTCAGTGTGTGTTGACTACCCTATGTATCTGTGAGTGTGTGTTGACTACTCTGTGTACCTGTCAGTGTGTGTTGACTACCCTATGTACCTGTCAGTGTGTGTTGACTACCCATTGTATCTGTGAGTGTGTGTTGAATATCCTGTGTATCTGTGAGTGTGTGTTGACTACCCTGTGAACCTGTCGGTATGTGTTGGCTACACTATGTACCTGTCAGTGTGTGTTGACTACCCTATGTATCTGTGAGTGTGTGTTGACTTAGCTGTGTACCTGTCAGTGTGTGTTGACTACCCTATGTACTTGTCAGTGTGTGTTGACTACCCTGTGTATCTGTGAGTGTGTGTTGACTACCCTATGTACCTGTCAGTGTGTGTTGACTACCCTGTGTACATGTCTGTGTGTGTTGACTACCCTATGTATCTGTGAGTGTGTGTTGACTAACCTGTGTACCTGTCAGTGTGGTGTGTGTTGACTACCCTATGTATATGTGAGTGTGTGTTGACTACCCTGTGTACCTGTGAGTGTGTGTTGACTTCCCTATGTACCTGTCAGTGTGTGTTGACTACCCTATGTACCTGTCAGTGTGTGTTGACTACCCTGTGTAACTGTGAGTGTGTGTTGACTACCCTATGTACCTGTCAGTGTGTGTTGACTACCCTGTGTACCTGTCAGTGTGTGTTGACTACCCTATGTATCTGTGAGTGTGTGTTGACTACTCTATGTACCTGTCAGTGTGGTGTGTGTTGACTACCCTATGTACCTGTGAGTGTGTGTTGACTACACTGTGTATCTGTGAGTGTGTGTTGACTACCCTATGTATATGTGAGTGTGTGTTGACTACCCTGTGTACCTGTCAGTGTGTGTTGACTAACCTATGTACCTGTCAGTGTGTGTTGACTACCCTTTGTATCTGTGAGTGTGTGTTGACTACACTATGTACATGTCAGTGTGTGTTGACTACCCTATGTATCTGTGAGTGTGTGTTGACTACCCTGTGTACCTGTCAGTGTGTGTTGACTACCCTATATACCTGTGAGTGTGTGTTGACTACCCATTGTATCTGTGAGTTTGTGTTGACTACCCTGTGTATCTGTGAGTGTGTGTTGACTACCTTATGTATCTGTGAGTGTGTGTTGATTACCCTTTGTACCTGTCAGTGTGTGTTGACTACCCTATGTACCTGTCAGTGTGTGTTGACTACCCATTGTATATGTGAGTGTGTGTTGCCTACCCTATGTATCTGTCAGTGTGTGTTGATTACCCTATGTACCAGTCAGTGTGTGTTGACTACCCTATGTACCTGTCAGTGTGTGTTGACTACCCTATGTACCTGTCAGTGTGTGTTGACTTCCCTATGTATCTGTGAGTGTGTGTTGACTACCATGTGTATATGTGAGTGTGTGTTGACTAACCTGTGTACCTGTCAGTGTGTGTTGACTACCCTATGTACCTGTCATTGTTTGTTGACTACCCATTGTATCTGTCAGTGTGTGTTGACTACACTATGTATCTCTGAGTGTGTGTTGACTACACTATGTACATGTCAGTGTGTGTTGACTACCCTATGTATCTGTGAGTGTGTGTTGACTACTCTGTGTACCTGTCAGTGTGTGTTGACTACCCTATGTACCTGTCAGTGTGTGTTGACTATCCATTGTATCTGTGAGTGTGTGTTGAATACCCTGTGTATCTGTGAGTGTGTGTTGACTACCCTGTGAACCTGTCAGTATGTGTTGGCTACACTATGTACCTGTCTGTGTGTGTTGACTACCCTATGTATCTGTCAGAGTGTGTTAACTACCCTATGTATCTGTCAGAGTGTGTTAACTACCCTATGTATATGTCAGTGTGTGTTGACTACCCTGTGTACCTGTCAGTGTGTGTTGACTACCCTATGTATCTGTGAGTGTGTGTTGACTAAGCTGTGCACCTGTCAGTGTGTGTTGACTACCCTATGTATCTGTGAGTGTGTGTTGACTAAGCTGTGCACCTGTCAGTGTGTGTTGACTACCCTATGTACCTGTCAGTGTGTGTTGACTACCCTGTGTAACTGTGAGTGTGTGTTGACTACCCTATGTACCTGTCAGTGTGTGTTGACTACCCTGTGTACCTGTCAGTGTGTGTTGACTACCCTATGTATCTGTGAGTGTGTGTTGACTACTCTATGTACCTGTCAGTGTGGTGTGTGTTGACTACCCTATGTACCTGTGAGTGTGTGTTGACTACCCTATGTATCTGTGAGTGTGTGTTGACTACCCTGTGTACCTGTCAGTGTGTGTTGACTACCCTATGTACCTGTCAGTGTGTGTTGACTACCCATTGTATCTGTGAGTGTGTGTTGACTACCCTGTGTATCTGTGAGTGTGTGTTGACTACCCTATGTATATGTGAGTGTGTGTTGACTACCCTGTGTACCTGTCAGTGTGTGTTGACTAACCTATGTACCTGTCAGTGTGTGTTGACTACCCTTTGTATCTGTGAGTGTGTGTTGACTACACTATGTACATGTCAGTGTGTGTTGACTACCCTATGTATCTGTGAGTGTGTGTTGACTACCCTGTGTACCTGTCAGTGTGTGTTGACTACCCTATGTACCTGTGAGTGTGTGTTGACTACCCATTGTATCTGTGAGTGTGTGTTGACTACCCTGTGTATCTGTGAGTGTGTGTTGACTACCTTATGTATCTGTGATTGTGTGTTGATTACCCTTTGTACCTGTCAGTGTGTGTTGACTACCCTATGTACCTGTCAGTGTGTGTTGACTACCCATTGTATCTGTGAGTGTGTGTTGCCTACCCTATGTATCTGTCAATGTGTGTTGATTACCCTATGTACCAGTCAGTGTGTGTTGACTACCCTGTGTACCTCTCAGTGTGTGTTGACTACCCTATGTATGTGTCAGTGTGTGTTGACTACCCTATGTATCTGTCAGTGTGTGTTGACTACCCTATGTATCTGTCAGTGTGTGTTGATTACCCTGTGTACCTGTCAGTGTGTGTTGACTACCCTTTGTATCAGTCAGTGTGTGTTGACTACCCTGTGTATCTGTGATTGTGTGTTGACTACCCTATGTATCTGTCAGTTTGTGTTGACTACCCTCTGTACCTGTCAGTGTGTGTTGACTACACTATGTACCTGTCAGTGTGTGTTGACTACCCTATGTATCTGTGAGTGTGTGTTGACTACCCTATGTACCTGTCAGTGTGTGTTGACTACCCTGTGTACCTGTCAGTGTGTGTTGACTTCCCTATGTATCTGTCAGTGTGTGTTGACTACCATGTGTATATGTGAGTGTGTGTTGACTAACCTGTGTACCTGTCAGTGTGTGTTGACTACCCTATGTACCTGTCATTATTTGTTGACTACCCATTGTATCTGTCAGTGTGTGTTGACTACACTATGTATCTCTGAGTGTGTGTTGACTACACTATGTACATGTCAGTGTGTGTTGACTACCCTATGTATCTGTGAGTGTGTGTTGACTACTCTGTGTACCTGTCAGTGTGTGTTGACTACCCTATGTACCTGTCAGTGTGTGTTGACTACCCATTGTATCTGTGAGTGTGTGTTGAATACCCTGTGTATCTGTGAGTGTGTGTTGACTACCCTGTGAACCTGTCAGTATGTGTTGGCTACACTATGTACCTGTCAGTGTGTGTTGACTACCCTATGTATCTGTCAATGTGTGTTGACTACCCTATGTATCTGTCAGAGTGTGTTAACTACCCTATGTATATGTCAGTGTGTGTTGACTACCCTGTGTACCTGTCAGTGTGTGTTGACTACCCTATATATCTGTGAGTGTGTGTTGACTACCCTATGTACCTGTCAGTGTGTGTTGACTACCCTATGTATCTGTGAGTGTGTGTTGACTAAGCTGTGCACCTGTCAGTGTGTGTTGACTACCCTATGTATCTGTGAGTGTGTGTTGACTAAGCTGTGCACCTGTCAGTGTGTGTTGACTACCCTATGTACCTGTCAGTGTGTGTTGACTACCCTGTGTAACTGTGAGTGTGTGTTGACTACCCTATGTACCTGTCAGTGTGTGTTGACTACCCTGTGTTCCTGTCAGTGTGTGTTGACTACCCTATGTATCTGTGAGTGTGTGTTGACTACTCTATGTACCTGTCAGTGTGGTGTGTGTTGACTACCCTATGTACCTGTGAGTGTGTGTTGACTACCCTATGTATCTGTGAGTGTGTGTTGACTACCCTGTGTACCTGTCAGTGTGTGTTGACTACCCTATGTACCTGTCAGTGTGTGTTGACTACCCATTGTATATGTGAGTGTGTGTTGACTACCCTGTGTATCTGTGAGTGTGTGTTGACCACCCTATGTATATGTGAATGTGTGTTGACTACCCTGTGTACCTGTCAGTGTGTGTTGACTAACCTATGTACCTGTCAGTGTGTGTTGACTACCCTTTGTATCTGTGAGTGTGTGTTGACTACACTATGTACATGTCAGTGTGTGTTGACTACCCTATGTATCTGTGAGTGTGTGTTGACTACCCTGTGTACCTGTCAGTGTGTGTTGACTACCCTATGTACCTGTGAGTGTGTGTTGACTACCCATTGTATCTGTGAGTGTGTGTTGACTACCCTGTGTATCTGTGAGTGTGTGTTGACTACCTTATGTATCTGTGATTGTGTGTTGATTACCCTTTGTACCTGTCAGTGTGTGTTGACTACCCTATGTACCTGTCAGTGTGTGTTGACTACCCATTGTATCTGTGAGTGTGTGTTGCCTACCCTATGTATCTGTCAATGTGTGTTGATTACCCTATGTACCAGTCAGTGTGTGTTGACTACCCTGTGTACCTCTCAGTGTGTGTTGACTACCCTATGTATGTGTCAGTGTGTGTTGACTACCCTATGTATCTGTCAGTGTGTGTTGACTACCCTATGTATCTGTCAGTGTGTGTTGATTACCCTGTGTACCTGTCAGTGTGTGTTGACTACCCTTTGTATCAGTCAGTGTGTGTTGACTACCCTGTGTATCTGTGATTGTGTGTTGACTACCCTATGTATCTGTCAGTTTGTGTTGACTACCCTGTGTACCTGTCAGTGTGTGTTGACTACACTATGTACCTGTCAGTGTGTGTTGACTACCCTATGTATCTGTGAGTGTGTGTTGACTTAGCTGTGTACCTGTCAGTGTGTGTTGACTACCCTATGTACTTGTCAGTGTGTGTTGACTACCCTGTGTATCTGTGAGTGTGTGTTGACTACCCTATGTACCTGTCAGTGTGTGTTGACTACCCTGTGTACCTGTCAGTGTGTGTTGACTACCCTGTGCACCTGTCAGTGTGTGTTGACTACCCTATGTACCTGTCAGTGTGTGTTGACTACCCTGTGTAACTGTGAGTGTGTGTTGACTACCCTATGTACCTGTCAGTGTGTGTTGACTACCCTGTGTACCTGTCAGTGTGTGTTGACTACCCTATGTATCTGTGAGTGTGTGTTGACTACTCTATGTACCTGTCAGTGTGGTGTGTGTTGACTACCCTATGTACCTGTGAGTGTGTGTTGACTACCCTATGTATCTGTGAGTGTGTGTTGACTACCCTGTGTACCTGTCAGTGTGTGTTGACTACCCTATGTACCTGTCAGTGTGTGTTGACTACCCATTGTATCTGTGAGTGTGTGTTGACTACCCTGTGTATCTGTGAGTGTGTGTTGACTACCCTATGTATATGTGAGTGTGTGTTGACTACCCTGTGTACCTGTCAGTGTGTGTTGACTAACCTATGTACCTGTCAGTGTGTGTTGACTACCCTTTGTATCTGTGAGTGTGTGTTGACTACACTATGTACATGTCAGTGTGTGTTGACTACCCTATGTATATGTGAGTGTGTGTTGACTACCCTGTGTACCTGTCAGTGTGTGTTGACTACCCTATGTACCTGTGAGTGTGTGTTGACTACCCATTGTATCTGTGAGTGTGTGTTGACTACCCTGTGTATCTGTGAGTGTGTGTTGACTACCTTATGTATCTGTGATTGTGTGTTGATTACCCTTTGTACCTGTCAGTGTGTGTTGACTACCCTATGTACCTGTCAGTGTGTGTTGACTACCCATTGTATCTGTGAGTGTGTGTTGCCTACCCTATGTATCTGTCAATGTGTGTTGATTACCCTATGTACCAGTCAGTGTGTGTTGACTACCCTGTGTACCTCTCAGTGTGTGTTGACTACCCTATGTATGTGTCAGTGTGTGTTGACTACCCTATGTATCTGTCAGTGTGTGTTGACTACCCTATGTATCTGTCAGTGTGTGTTGATTACCCTGTGTACCTGTCAGTGTGTGTTGACTACCCTTTGTATCAGTCAGTGTGTGTTGACTACCCTGTGTATCTGTGATTGTGTGTTGACTACCCTATGTATCTGTCAGTTTGTGTTGACTACCCTCTGTACCTGTCAGTGTGTGTTGACTACACTATGTACCTGTCAGTGTGTGTTGACTACCCTATGTATCTGTGAGTGTGTGTTGACTACCCTATGTACCTGTCAGTGTGTGTTGACTACCCTATGTACCTGTCAGTGTGTGTTGACTACCCATTGTATATGTGAGTGTGTGTTGACTACCCTGTGTATCTGTGAGTGTGTGTTGACCACCCTATGTATATGTGAGTGTGTGTTGACTACCCTGTGTACCTGTCAGTGTGTGTTGACTAACCTATGTACCTGTCAGTGTGTGTTGACTACCCTTTGTATCTGTGAGTGTGTGTTGACTACACTATGTACATGTCAGTGTGTGTTGACTACCCGATGTATCTGTGAGTGTGTGTTGACTACCCTATGTATCTGTCAGTTTGTGTTGACTACCCTCTGTACCTGTCAGTGTGTGTTGACTACACTATGTACCTGTCAGTGTGTGTTGACTACCCTATGTATCTGTGAGTGTGTGTTGACTACCCTATGTACCTGTCAGTGTGTGTTGACTACCCTGTGTACCTGTCAGTGTGTGTTGACTTCCCTATGTATCTGTCAGTGTGTGTTGACTACCATGTGTATATGTGAGTGTGTGTTGACTAACCTGTGTACCTGTCAGTGTGTGTTGACTACCCTATGTACCTGTCATTATTTGTTGACTACCCATTGTATCTGTCAGTGTGTGTTGACTACACTATGTATCTCTGAGTGTGTGTTGACTACACTATGTACATGTCAGTGTGTGTTGACTACCCTATGTATCTGTGAGTGTGTGTTGACTACTCTGTGTACCTGTCAGTGTGTGTTGACTACCCTATGTACCTGTCAGTGTGTGTTGACTACCCATTGTATATGTGAGTGTGTGTTGAATACCCTGTGTATCTGTGAGTGTGTGTTGACTACCCTGTGAACCTGTCAGTATGTGTTGGCTACACTATGTACCTGTCAGTGTGTGTTGACTACCCTATGTATCTGTCAGTGTGTGTTGACTACCCTATGTATCTGTCAGAGTGTGTTAACTACCCTATGTATATGTCAGTGTGTGTTGACTACCCTGTGTACCTGTCAGTGTGTGTTGACTACCCTATGTATCTGTGAGTGTGTGTTGACTACCCTATGTACCTGTCAGTGTGTGTTGACTACCCTATGTATCTGTGAGTGTGTGTTGACTAAGCTGTGCACCTGTCAGTGTGTGTTGACTACCCTATGTATCTGTGAGTGTGTGTTGACTAAGCTGTGCACCTGTCAGTGTGTGTTGACTACCCTATGTACCTGTCAGTGTGTGTTGACTACCCTGTGTAACTGTGAGTGTGTGTTGACTACCCTATGTACCTGTCAGTGTGTGTTGACTACCCTGTGTTCCTGTCAGTGTGTGTTGACTACCCTATGTATCTGTGAGTGTGTGTTGACTACTCTATGTACCTGTCAGTGTGGTGTGTGTTGACTACCCTATGTACCTGTGAGTGTGTGTTGACTACCCTATGTATCTGTGAGTGTGTGTTGACTACCCTGTGTACCTGTCAGTGTGTGTTGACTACCCTATGTACCTGTCAGTGTGTGTTGACTACCCATTGTATATGTGAGTGTGTGTTGACTACCCTGTGTATCTGTGAGTGTGTGTTGACCACCCTATGTATATGTGAGTGTGTGTTGACTACCCTGTGTACCTGTCAGTGTGTGTTGACTAACCTATGTACCTGTCAGTGTGTGTTGACTACCCTTTGTATCTGTGAGTGTGTGTTGACTACACTATGTACATGTCAGTGTGTGTTGACTACCCGATGTATCTGTGAGTGTGTGTTGACTACCCTGTGTACCTGTCAGTGTGTGTTGACTACCCTATGTACCTGTGAGTGTGTGTTGACTACCCATTGTATCTGTGAGTGTGTGTTGACTACCCTGTGTATCTGTGAGTGTGTGTTGACTACCTTATGTATCTGTGATTGTGTGTTGATTACCCTTTGTACCTGTCAGTGTGTGTTGACTACCCTATGTACCTGTCAGTGTGTGTTGACTACCCATTGTATCTGTGAGTGTGTGTTGCCTACCCTATGTATCTGTCAATGTGTGTTGATTACCCTATGTACCAGTCAGTGTGTGTTGACTACCCTGTGTACCTCTCAGTGTGTGTTGACTACCCTATGTATGTGTCAGTGTGTGTTGACTACCCTATGTATCTGTCAGTGTGTGTTGACTACCCTATGTATCTGTCAGTGTGTGTTGATTACCCTGTGTACCTGTCAGTGTGTGTTGACTACCCTTTGTATCAGTCAGTGTGTGTTGACTACCCTGTGTATCTGTGATTGTGTGTTGACTACCCTATGTATCTGTCAGTTTGTGTTGACTACCCTGTGTACCTGTCAGTGTGTGTTGACTACACTATGTACCTGTCAGTGTGTGTTGACTACCCTATGTATCTGTGAGTGTGTGTTGACTTAGCTGTGTACCTGTCAGTGTGTGTTGACTACCCTATGTACTTGTCAGTGTGTGTTGACTACCCTGTGTATCTGTGAGTGTGTGTTGACTACCCTATGTACCTGTCAGTGTGTGTTGACTACCCTGTGTACCTGTCAGTGTGTGTTGACTACCCTATGTATCTGTGAGTGTGTGTTGACTACCCTGTGTACCTGTCAGTGTGGTGTGTGTTGACTACCCTATGTATATGTGAGTGTGTGTTGACTAACCTGTGTACCTGTGAGTGTGTGTTGACTTCCCTATGTACCTGTCAGTGTGTGTTGACTACCCTATGTATCTGTCAGTGTGTGTTGACTATCCTGTGTACCTGTCAGTGTGTGTCGACTACCCTATGTACCTGTCAGTGTGCGTTGACTACCCATTGTATCTGTGAGTGTGTGTTGACTACCCTGTGTATATGTGAGTGTGTGTTGACTACACTATGTATCTGTGAGTGTGTGTTGACTACCCTATGTACCTGTGAGTGTGTGTTGACTACCCTATGTATCTGTGAGTGTGTGTTGACTACCCTGTGTACCTGTCAGTGTGTGTTGACTAACCTATGTACCTGTCAGTGTGTGTTGACTACCCTATGTATCTGTGAGTGTGTGTTGACTACACTATGTACATGTCAGTGTGTGTTGACTACCCTATGTATCTGTGAGTGTGTGTTGACTACCCTGTGTACCTGTCAGTGTGTGTTGACTACCCTATGTACCTGTCAGTGTGTGTTGACTACCCATTGTATATGTGAGTGTGTGTTGACTACCCTGTGTATCTGTCAGTGTGTGTTGACTACCCTGTGTATCTGTGATTGTGTGTTGACTACCCTATGTATCTGTCAGTGTGTGTTGACTACCCTTTGTATCTGTCAGTGTGTGTTGACTACCCTGTGTATCTGTGATTGTGTGTTGACTACCCTATGTATCTGTCAGTGTGTGTTGACTACCCTGTGTACCTGTCAGTGTGTGTTGACTACCCTGTGCACCTGTCAGTGTGTGTTGACTACCCTATGTACCTGTCAGTGTGTGTTGACTACCCTGTGTAACTGTGAGTGTGTGTTGACTACCCTATGTACCTGTCAGTGAGTGTTGACTACCCTGTGTACCTGTCAGTGTGTGTTGACTACCCTATGTATCTGTGAGTGTGTGTTGACTACTCTATGTACCTGTCAGTGTGGTGTGTGTTGACTACCCTATGTACCTGTGAGTGTGTGTTGACTACCCTATGTATCTGTGAGTGTGTGTTGACTACCCTGTGTACCTGTCAGTGTGTGTTGACTACCCTATGTACCTGTCAGTGTGTGTTGACTACCCATTGTATCTGTGAGTGTGTGTTGACTAACCTGTGTATCTGTGAGTGTGTGTTGACTACCCTATGTATATGTGAGTGTGTGTTGACTACCCTGTGTACCTGTCAGTGTGTGTTGACTAACCTATGTACCTGTCAGTGTGTGTTGACTACCCTTTGTATCTGTGAGTGTGTGTTGACTACACTATGTACATGTCAGTGTGTGTTGACTACCCTATGTATATGTGAGTGTGTGTTGACTACCCTGTGTACCTGTCAGTGTGTGTTGACTACCCTATGTACCTGTGAGTGTGTGTTGACTACCCATTGTATCTGTGAGTGTGTGTTGACTACCCTGTGTATCTGTGAGTGTGTGTTGACTACCTTATGTATCTGTGATTGTGTGTTGATTACCCTTTGTACCTGTCAGTGTGTGTTGACTACCCTATGTACCTGTCAGTGTGTGTTGACTACCCATTGTATCTGTGAGTGTGTGTTGCCTACCCTATGTATCTGTCAATGTGTGTTGATTACCCTATGTACCAGTCAGTGTGTGTTGACTACCCTGTGTACCTCTCAGTGTGTGTTGACTACCCTATGTATGTGTCAGTGTGTGTTGACTACCCTATGTATCTGTCAGTGTGTGTTGACTACCCTATGTATCTGTCAGTGTGTGTTGATTACCCTGTGTACCTGTCAGTGTGTGTTGACTACCCTTTGTATCAGTCAGTGTGTGTTGACTACCCTGTGTATCTGTGATTGTGTGTTGACTACCCTATGTATCTGTCAGTTTGTGTTGACTACCCTCTGTACCTGTCAGTGTGTGTTGACTACACTATGTACCTGTCAGTGTGTGTTGACTACCCTATGTATCTGTGAGTGTGTGTTGACTACCCTATGTACCTGTCAGTGTGTGTTGACTACCCTGTGTACCTGTCAGTGTGTGTTGACTTCCCTATGTATCTGTCAGTGTGTGTTGACTACCATGTGTATATGTGAGTGTGTGTTGACTAACCTGTGTACCTGTCAGTGTGTGTTGACTACCCTATGTACCTGTCATTATTTGTTGACTACCCATTGTATCTGTCAGTGTGTGTTGACTACACTATGTATCTCTGAGTGTGTGTTGACTACACTATGTACATGTCAGTGTGTGTTGACTACCCTATGTATCTGTGAGTGTGTGTTGACTACTCTGTGTACCTGTCAGTGTGTGTTGACTACCCTATGTACCTGTCAGTGTGTGTTGACTACCCATTGTATCTGTGAGTGTGTGTTGAATACCCTGTGTATCTGTGAGTGTGTGTTGACTACCCTGTGAACCTGTCAGTATGTGTTGGCTACACTATGTACCTGTCAGTGTGTGTTGACTACCCTATGTATCTGTCAGTGTGTGTTGACTACCCTATGTATCTGTCAGAGTGTGTTAACTACCCTATGTATATGTCAGTGTGTGTTGACTACCCTGTGTACCTGTCAGTGTGTGTTGACTACCCTATGTATCTGTGAGTGTGTGTTGACTACCCTATGTACCTGTCAGTGTGTGTTGACTACCCTATGTATCTGTGAGTGTGTGTTGACTAAGCTGTGCACCTGTCAGTGTGTGTTGACTACCCTATGTATCTGTGAGTGTGTGTTGACTAAGCTGTGCACCTGTCAGTGTGTGTTGACTACCCTATGTACCTGTCAGTGTGTGTTGACTACCCTGTGTAACTGTGAGTGTGTGTTGACTACCCTATGTACCTGTCAGTGTGTGTTGACTACCCTGTGTTCCTGTCAGTGTGTGTTGACTACCCTATGTATCTGTGAGTGTGTGTTGACTACTCTATGTACCTGTCAGTGTGGTGTGTGTTGACTACCCTATGTACCTGTGAGTGTGTGTTGACTACCCTATGTATCTGTGAGTGTGTGTTGACTACCCTGTGTACCTGTCAGTGTGTGTTGACTACCCTATGTACCTGTCAGTGTGTGTTGACTACCCATTGTATATGTGAGTGTGTGTTGACTACCCTGTGTATCTGTGAGTGTGTGTTGACCACCCTTTGTATATGTGAGTGTGTGTTGACTACCCTGTGTACCTGTCAGTGTGTGTTGACTAACCTATGTACCTGTCAGTGTGTGTTGACTACCCTTTGTATCTGTGAGTGTGTGTTGACTACACTATGTACATGTCAGTGTGTGTTGACTACCCGATGTATCTGTGAGTGTGTGTTGACTACCCTGTGTACCTGTCAGTGTGTGTTGACTACCCTATGTACCTGTGAGTGTGTGTTGACTACCCATTGTATCTGTGAGTGTGTGTTGACTACCCTGTGTATCTGTGAGTGTGTGTTGACTACCTTATGTATCTGTGATTGTGTGTTGATTACCCTTTGTACCTGTCAGTGTGTGTTGACTACCCTATGTACCTGTCAGTGTGTGTTGACTACCCATTGTATCTGTGAGTGTGTGTTGCCTACCCTATGTATCTGTCAATGTGTGTTGATTACCCTATGTACCAGTCAGTGTGTGTTGACTACCCTGTGTACCTCTCAGTGTGTGTTGACTACCCTATGTATGTGTCAGTGTGTGTTGACTACCCTATGTATCTGTCAGTGTGTGTTGACTACCCTATGTATCTGTCAGTGTGTGTTGATTACCCTGTGTACCTGTCAGTGTGTGTTGACTACCCTTTGTATCAGTCAGTGTGTGTTGACTACCCTGTGTATCTGTGATTGTGTGTTGACTACCCTATGTATCTGTCAGTTTGTGTTGACTACCCTGTGTACCTGTCAGTGTGTGTTGACTACACTATGTACCTGTCAGTGTGTGTTGACTACCCTATGTATCTGTGAGTGTGTGTTGACTTAGCTGTGTACCTGTCAGTGTGTGTTGACTACCCTATGTACTTGTCAGTGTGTGTTGACTACCCTGTGTATCTGTGAGTGTGTGTTGACTACCCTATGTACCTGTCAGTGTGTGTTGACTACCCTGTGTACCTGTCAGTGTGTGTTGACTACCCTATGTATCTGTGAGTGTGTGTTGACTACCCTGTGTACCTGTCAGTGTGGTGTGTGTTGACTACCCTATGTATATGTGAGTGTGTGTTGACTACCCTGTGTACCTGTGAGTGTGTGTTGACTTCCCTATGTACCTGTCAGTGTGTGTTGACTACCCTATGTATCTGTCAGTGTGTGTTGACTATCCTGTGTACCTGTCAGTGTGTGTCGACTACCCTATGTACCTGTCAGTGTGTGTTGACTACCCATTGTATCTGTGAGTGTGTGTTGACTACCCTGTGTATATGTGAGTGTGTGTTGACTACACTATGTATCTGTGAGTGTGTGTTGACTACCCTATGTACCTGTGAGTGTGTGTTGACTACCCTATGTATCTGTGAGTGTGTGTTGACTACCCTGTGTACCTGTCAGTGTGTGTTGACTAACCTATGTACCTGTCAGTGTGTGTTGACTACCCTATGTATCTGTGAGTGTATGTTGACTACACTATGTACATGTCAGTGTGTGTTGACTACCCTATGTATCTGTGAGTGTGTGTTGACTACCCTGTGTACCTGTCAGTGTGTGTTGACTACCCTATGTACCTGTCAGTGTGTGTTGACTACCCATTGTATATGTGAGTGTGTGTTGACTACCCTGTGTATCTGTCAGTGTGTGTTGACTACCCTGTGTATCTGTGATTGTGTGTTGACTACCCTATGTATCTGTCAGTGTGTGTTGACTACCCTTTGTATCTGTCAGTGTGTGTTGACTACCCTGTGTATCTGTGATTGTGTGTTGACTACCCTATGTATCTGTCAGTGTGTGTTGACTACCCTGTGAACCTGTCAGTATGTGTTGACTACACTATGTACCTGTCAGTGTGTGTTGACTACCCTATGTATCTGTCAGTGTGTGTTGACTACCCTATGTATCTGTCAGAGTGTGTTAACTACCCTATGTATATGTCAGTGTGTGTTGACTACCCTGTGTACCTGTCAGTGTGTGTTGACTACCCTATGTATATGTGAGTGTGTGTTGCCTACCCTATGTACCTGTCAGTGTGTGTTGACTACCCTATGTATCTGTGAGTGTGTGTTGACTACTCTATGTACCTGTCAGTGTGGTGTGTGTTGACTACCCTATGTATATGTGAGTGTGTGTTGACTACCCTGTGTACCTGTGAGTGTGTGTTGACTTCCCTATGTACCTGTCAGTGTGTGTTGACTTCCCTATGTATCTGTGAGTGTGTGTTGACTACCCTGTGTATCTGTGAGTGTGTGTTGACTACCCTGTGTACCTGTCAGTGTGTGTTGACTACCCTATGTACCTGTCAGTGTGTGTTGACTAATCATTGTATCTGTGAGTGTGTGTTGACTACCCTGTGTATCTGTGAGTGTGTGTTGACTATCCTATGTACCTGTCAGTGTGTGTTGACTACACTATGTATCTGTGAGTGTGTGTTGACTAAACTGTGTACCTGTCAGTGTGTGTTGACTACCCTATGTATCTGTGAGTGTGTGTTGACTACTCTGTGTACCTGTCAGTGTGTGTTGACTACCCTATGTACCTGTCAGTGTGTGTTGACTACCCTGTGAACCTGTCAGTATGTGTTGGCTACACTATGTACCTGTCAGTGTGTGTTGACTACCCTATGTATCTGTCAGTGTGTGTTGACTAACCTATGTATCTGTCAGAGTGTGTTAACTACCCTATGTATATGTCAGTGTGTGTTGACTACCCTGTGTACCTGTCAGTGTGTGTTGACTACCCTATGTATCTGTGAGTGTGTGTTGACTACCCTATGTACCTGTGAGTGTGTGTAGACTACCCTGTGTATCTGTGAGTGTGTGTTGACTACCCTATGTACCGGTCAGTGTGTGTTGACTACCTTATGTATCTGTGAGTGTGTGTTGACTAAGCTGTGCACCTGTCAGTGTGTGTTGACTACCCTATGTACCTGTCAGTGTGTGTTGACTACCCTGTGTAACTGTGAGTGTGTGTTGACTAACCTATGTACCTGTCAGTGTGTGTTGACTACCCTGTGTACCTGTCAGTGTGTGTTGACTACCCTATGTATCTGTGAGTGTGTGTTGACTACTCTATGTACCTGTCAGTGTGGTGTGTGTTGACTACCCTATGTACCTGTGAGTGTGTGTTGACTAACCTATGTATCTGTGAGTGTGTGTTGACTACCCTGTGTACCTGTCAGTGTGTGTTGACTACCCTATGTACCTGTCAGTGTGTGTTGACTACCCATTGTATCTGTGAGTGTGTGTTGACTACCCTGTGTATATGTGAGTGTGTGTTGACTACACTATGTATCTGTGAGTGTGTGTTGACTACCCTATGTACCTGTGAGTGTGTGTTGACTACCCTATGTATCTGTGAGTGTGTGTTGACTACCCTGTGTACCTGTCAGTGTGTGTTGACTAACCTATGTACCTGTCAGTGTGTGTTGACTACCCTATGTATCTGTGAGTGTGTGTTGACTACACTATGTACATGTCAGTGTGTGTTGACTACCCTATGTATCTGTGAGTGTGTGTTGACTACCCTGTGTACCTGTCAGTGTGTGTTGACTACCCTATGTACCTGTCAGTGTGTGTTGACTACCCATTGTATATGTGAGTGTGTGTTGACTACCCTGTGTATCTGTCAGTGTGTGTTGACTACCCTGTGTATCTGTGATTGTGTGTTGACTACCCTATGTATCTGTCAGTGTGTGTTGACTACCCTTTGTATCTGTCAGTGTGTGTTGACTACCCTGTGTATCTGTGATTGTGTGTTGACTACCCTATGTATCTGTCAGTGTGTGTTGACTACCCTGTGAACCTGTCAGTATGTGTTGACTACACTATGTACCTGTCAGTGTGTGTTGACTACCCTATGTATCTGTCAGTGTGTGTTGACTACCCTATGTATCTGTCAGAGTGTGTTAACTACCCTATGTATATGTCAGTGTGTGTTGACTACCCTGTGTACCTGTCAGTGTGTGTTGACTACCCTATGTATATGTGAGTGTGTGTTGCCTACCCTATGTACCTGTCAGTGTGTGTTGACTACCCTATGTATCTGTGAGTGTGTGTTGACTAAGCTGTGTACCTGTCAGTGTGTGTTGACTACCCTATGTACCTGTCAGTGTGTGTTGACTACCCTGTGTATCTGTGAGTGTGTGTTGACTACCCTATGTACCTGTCAGTGTGTGTGTTGACTACCCTGTGTTCTTGTCAGTGTGTGTTGAATACCCTATGTATCTGTGAGTGTGTGTTGACTACTCTATGTACCTGTCAGTGTGGTGTGTGTTGACTACCCTATGTATATGTGAGTGTGTGTTGACTACCCTGTGTACCTGTGAGTGTGTGTTGACTTCCCTATGTACCTGTCAGTGTGTGTTGACTTCCCTATGTATCTGTGAGTGTGTGTTGACTACCCTGTGTATCTGTGAGTGTGTGTTGACTACCCTGTGTACCTGTCAGTGTGTGTTGACTACCCTATGTACCTGTCAGTGTGTGTTGACTAATCATTGTATCTGTGAGTGTGTGTTGACTACCCTGTGTATCTGTGAGTGTGTGTTGACTATCCTATGTACCTGTCAGTGTGTGTTGACTACACTATGTATCTGTGAGTGTGTGTTGACTAAACTGTGTACCTGTCAGTGTGTGTTGACTACCCTATGTATCTGTGAGTGTGTGTTGACTACTCTGTGTACCTGTCAGTGTGTGTTGACTACCCTATGTACCTGTCAGTGTGTGTTGACTACCCTGTGAACCTGTCAGTATGTGTTGGCTACACTATGTACCTGTCAGTGTGTGTTGACTACCCTATGTATCTGTCAGTGTGTGTTGACTACCCTATGTATCTGTCAGAGTGTGTTAACTACCCTATGTATATGTCAGTGTGTGTTGACTACCCTGTGTACCTGTCAGTGTGTGTTGACTACCCTATGTATCTGTGAGTGTGTGTTGACTACCCTATGTACCTGTGAGTGTGTGTAGACTACCCTGTGTATCTGTGAGTGTGTGTTGACTACCCTATGTACCGGTCAGTGTGTGTTGACTACCTTATGTATATGTGAGTGTGTGTTGACTAAGCTGTGCACCTGTCAGTGTGTGTTGACTACCCTATGTACCTGTCAGTGTGTGTTGACTACCCTGTGTAACTGTGAGTGTGTGTTGACTACCCTATGTACCTGTCAGTGTGTGTTGACTACCCTGTGTACCTGTCAGTGTGTGTTGACTACCCTATGTATCTGTGAGTGTGTGTTGACTACTCTATGTACCTGTCAGTGTGGTGTGTGTTGACTACCCTATGTACCTGTGAGTGTGTGTTGACTAACCTATGTATCTGTGAGTGTGTGTTGACTACCCTGTGTACCTGTCAGTGTGTGTTGACTACCCTATGTACCTGTCAGTGTGTGTTGACTACCCATTGTATCTGTGAGTGTGTGTTGACTACCCTGTGTATCTGTGAGTGTGTGTTGACTACCCTATGTATATGTGAGTGTGTGTTGACTACCCTGTGTACCTGTCAGTGTGTGTTGAATAACCTATGTACCTGTCAGTGTGTGTTGACTACCTTTGTATCTGTGAGTGTGTGTTGACTACACTATGTACATGTCAGTGTGTGTTGACTACCCTATGTATCTGTGAGTGTGTGTTGACTACCCTGTGTACCTGTCAGTGTGTGTTGACTACCCTATGTACCTGTGAGTGTGAGTTGACTACCCATTGTATCTGTGAGTGTGTGTTGACTACCCTGTGTATCTGTGAGTGTGTGTTGACTACCTTATGTATCTGTGAGTGTGTGTTGATTACCCTTTGTACCTGTCAGTGTGTGTTGACTACCCTATGTACCTGTCAGTGTGTGTTGACTACCCTATGTATCTGTCAGTGTGTGTTGACTACCCTATGTATCTGTCAGTGTGTGTTGATGACCCTGTGTACCTGTCAGTGTGTGTTGACTACCCTTTGTATCAGTCAGTGTGTGTTGACTACCCTGTGTATCTGTGATTGTGTGTTGACTACCCTATGTATCTGTCAGTTTGTGTTGACTACCCTGTGTACCTGTCAGTGTGTGTTGACTACACAATGTACCTGTCAGTGTGTGTTGACTACCCTATGTATCTGTGAGTGTGTGTTGACTACCCTATGTACCTGTCAGTGTGTGTTGACTACCCTATGTACCTGTCAGTGTGTGTTGACTTCCCTATGTACATGTCAGTGTGTGTTGACTACCCTATGTATCTGTGAGTGTGTGTTGACTACTCTGTGTACCTGTCAGTGTGTGTTGACTACCCTATGTACCTGTCAGTGTGTGTTGACTACCCATTGTATCTGTGAGTGTGTGTTGAATATCCTGTGTATCTGTGAGTGTGTGTTGACTACCCTGTGAACCTGTCGGTATGTGTTGGCTACACTATGTACCTGTCAGTGTGTGTTGACTACCCTATGTATCTGTGAGTGTGTGTTGACTTAGCTGTGTACCTGTCAGTGTGTGTTGACTACCCTATGTACTTGTCAGTGTGTGTTGACTACCCTGTGTATCTGTGAGTGTGTGTTGACTACCCTATGTACCTGTCAGTGTGTGTTGACTACCCTGTGTACCTGTCTGTGTGTGTTGACTACCCTATGTATCTGTGAGTGTGTGTTGACTAACCTGTGTACCTGTCAGTGTGGTGTGTGTTGACTACCCTATGTATATGTGAGTGTGTGTTGACTACCCTGTGTACCTGTGAGTGTGTGTTGACTTCCCTATGTACCTGTCAGTGTGTGTTGACTACCCTATGTACCTGTCAGTGTGTGTTGACTACCCTGTGTAACTGTGAGTGTGTGTTGACTACCCTATGTACCTGTCAGTGTGTGTTGACTACCCTGTGTACCTGTCAGTGTGTGTTGACTACCCTATGTATCTGTGAGTGTGTGTTGACTACTCTATGTACCTGTCAGTGTGGTGTGTGTTGACTACCCTATGTACCTGTGAGTGTGTGTTGACTACACTGTGTATCTGTGAGTGTGTGTTGATTACCCTATGTATATGTGAGTGTGTGTTGACTACCCTGTGTACCTGTCAGTGTGTGTTGACTAACCTATGTACCTGTCAGTGTGTGTTGACTACCCTTTGTATCTGTGAGTGTGTGTTGACTACACTATGTACATGTCAGTGTGTGTTGACTACCCTATGTATCTGTGAGTGTGTGTTGACTACCCTGTGTACCTGTCAGTGTGTGTTGACTACCCTATATACCTGTGAGTGTGTTTTGACTACCCATTGTATCTGTGAGTGTGTGTTGACTACCCTGTGTATCTGTGAGTGTGTGTTGACTACCTTATGTATCTGTGAGTGTGTGTTGATTACCCTTTGTACCTGTCAGTGTGTGTTGACTACCCTATGTACCTGTCAGTGTGTATTGACTACCCATTGTATATGTGAGTGTGTGTTGCCTACCCTATGTATCTGTCAGTGTGTGTTGATTACCCTATGTACCAGTCAGTGTGTGTTGACTACCCTATGTACCTGTCAGTGTGTGTTGACTTCCCTATGTATCTGTGAGTGTGTGTTGACTACCATGTGTATATGTGAGTGTGTGTTGACTAACCTGTGTACCTGTCAGTGTGTGTTGACTACCCTATGTACCTGTCATTGTTTGTTGACTACCCATTGTATCTGTCAGTGTGTGTTGACTACACTATGTATCTCTGAGTGTGTGTTGACTACACTATGTACATGTCAGTGTGTGTTGACTACCCTATGTATCTGTGAGTGTGTGTTGACTACTCTGTGTACCTGTCAGTGTGTGTTGACTACCCTATGTACC
The DNA here is from genome assembly GCA_963995525.1 of Escarpia spicata. Taxonomy (NCBI): domain Eukaryota; kingdom Metazoa; phylum Annelida; class Polychaeta; order Sabellida; family Siboglinidae; genus Escarpia; species Escarpia spicata. Next base: position 1,696,636 of record OZ023212.1, read on the forward strand.
TGTCAGTGTGTGTTGACTATCCATTGTATCTGTGAGTGTGTGTTGAATACCCTGTGTATCTGTGAGTGTGTGTTGACTACCCTGTGAACCTGTCAGTATGTGTTGGCTACACTATGTACCTGTCTGTGTGTGTTGACTACCCTATGTATCTGTCAGAGTGTGTTAACTACCCTATGTATCTGTCAGAGTGTGTTAACTACCCTATGTATATGTCAGTGTGTGTTGACTACCCTGTGTACCTGTCAGTGTGTGTTGACTACCCTATGTATCTGTGAGTGTGTGTTGACTAAGCTGTGCACCTGTCAGTGTGTGTTGACTACCCTATGTATCTGTGAGTGTGTGTTGACTAAGCTGTGCACCTGTCAGTGTGTGTTGACTACCCTATGTACCTGTCAGTGTGTGTTGACTACCCTGTGTAACTGTGAGTGTGTGTTGACTACCCTATGTACCTGTCAGTGTGTGTTGACTACCCTGTGTACCTGTCAGTGTGTGTTGACTACCCTATGTATCTGTGAGTGTGTGTTGACTACTCTATGTACCTGTCAGTGTGGTGTGTGTTGACTACCCTATGTACCTGTGAGTGTGTGTTGACTACCCTATGTATCTGTGAGTGTGTGTTGACTACCCTGTGTACCTGTCAGTGTGTGTTGACTACCCTATGTACCTGTCAGTGTGTGTTGACTACCCATTGTATCTGTGAGTGTGTGTTGACTACCCTGTGTATCTGTGAGTGTGTGTTGACTACCCTATATATATGTGAGTGTGTGTTGACTACCCTGTGTACCTGTCAGTGTGTGTTGACTAACCTATGTACCTGTCAGTGTGTGTTGACTACCCTTTGTATCTGTGAGTGTGTGTTGACTACACTATGTACATGTCAGTGTGTGTTGACTACCCTATGTATCTGTGAGTGTGTGTTGACTACCCTGTGTACCTGTCAGTGTGTGTTGACTACCCTATGTACCTGTGAGTGTGTGTTGACTACCCATTGTATCTGTGAGTGTGTGTTGACTACCCTGTGTATCTGTGAGTGTGTGTTGACTACCTTATGTATCTGTGATTGTGTGTTGATTACCCTTTGTACCTGTCAGTGTGTGTTGACTACCCTATGTACCTGTCAGTGTGTGTTGACTACCCATTGTATCTGTGAGTGTGTGTTGCCTACCCTATGTATCTGTCAATGTGTGTTGATTACCCTATGTACCAGTCAGTGTGTGTTGACTACCCTGTGTACCTCTCAGTGTGTGTTGACTACCCTATGTATGTGTCAGTGTGTGTTGACTACCCTATGTATCTGTCAGTGTGTGTTGACTACCCTATGTATCTGTCAGTGTGTGTTGATTACCCTGTGTACCTGTCAGTGTGTGTTGACTACCCTTTGTATCAGTCAGTGTGTGTTGACTACCCTGTGTATCTGTGATTGTGTGTTGACTACCCTATGTATCTGTCAGTTTGTGTTGACTACCCTCTGTACCTGTCAGTGTGTGTTGACTACACTATGTACCTGTCAGTGTGTGTTGACTACCCTATGTATCTGTGAGTGTGTGTTGACTACCCTATGTACCTGTCAGTGTGTGTTGACTACCCTGTGTACCTGTCAGTGTGTGTTGACTTCCCTATGTATCTGTCAGTGTGTGTTGACTACCATGTGTATATGTGAGTGTGTGTTGACTAACCTGTGTACCTGTCAGTGTGTGTTGACTACCCTATGTACCTGTCATTATTTGTTGACTACCCATTGTATCTGTCAGTGTGTGTTGACTACACTATGTATCTCTGAGTGTGTGTTGACTACACTATGTACATGTGAGTGTGTGTTGACTACCCTATGTATCTGTGAGTGTGTGTTGACTACTCTGTGTACCTGTCAGTGTGTGTTGACTACCCTATGTACCTGTCAGTGTGTGTTGACTACCCATTGTATCTGTGAGTGTGTGTTGAATACCCTGTGTATCTGTGAGTGTGTGTTGACTACCCTGTGAACCTGTCAGTATGTGTTGGCTACACTATGTACCTGTCAGTGTGTGTTGACTACCCTATGTATCTGTCAGTGTGTGTTGACTACCCTATGTATCTGTCAGAGTGTGTTAACTACCCTATGTATATGTCAGTGTGTGTTGACTACCCTGTGTACCTGTCAGTGTGTGTTGACTACCCTATGTATCTGTGAGTGTGTGTTGACTACCCTATGTACCTGTCAGTGTGTGTTGACTACCCTATGTATCTGTGAGTGTGTGTTGACTAAGCTGTGCACCTGTCAGTGTGTGTTGACTACCCTATGTATCTGTGAGTGTGTGTTGACTAAGCTGTGCACCTGTCAGTGTGTGTTGACTACCCTATGTACCTGTCAGTGTGTGTTGACTACCCTGTGTAACTGTGAGTGTGTGTTGACTACCCTATGTACCTGTCAGTGTGTGTTGACTACCCTGTGTTCCTGTCAGTGTGTGTTGACTACCCTATGTATCTGTGAGTGTGTGTTGACTACTCTATGTACCTGTCAGTGTGGTGTGTGTTGACTACCCTATGTACCTGTGAGTGTGTGTTGACTACCCTATGTATCTGTGAGTGTGTGTTGACTACCCTGTGTACCTGTCAGTGTGTGTTGACTACCCTATGTACCTGTCAGTGTGTGTTGACTACCCATTGTATATGTGAGTGTGTGTTGACTACCCTGTGTATCTGTGAGTGTGTGTTGACTACCCTATGTATATGTGAGTGTGTGTTGACTACCCTGTGTACCTGTCAGTGTGTGTTGACTAACCTATGTACCTGTCAGTGTGTGTTGACTACCCTTTGTATCTGTGAGTGTGTGTTGACTACACTATGTACATGTCAGTGTGTGTTGACTACCCTATGTATCTGTGAGTGTGTGTTGACTACCCTGTGTACCTGTCAGTGTGTGTTGACTACCCTATGTACCTGTGAGTGTGTGTTGACTACCCATTGTATCTGTGAGTGTGTGTTGACTACCCTGTGTATCTGTGAGTGTGTGTTGACTACCTTATGTATCTGTGATTGTGTGTTGATTACCCTTTGTACCTGTCAGTGTGTGTTGACTACCCTATGTACCTGTCAGTGTGTGTTGACTACCCATTGTATCTGTGAGTGTGTGTTGCCTACCCTATGTATCTGTCAATGTGTGTTGATTACCCTATGTACCAGTCAGTGTGTGTTGACTACCCTGTGTACCTCTCAGTGTGTGTTGACTACCCTATGTATGTGTCAGTGTGTGTTGACTACCCTATGTATCTGTCAGTGTGTGTTGACTACCCTATGTATCTGTCAGTGTGTGTTGATTACCCTGTGTACCTGTCAGTGTGTGTTGACTACCCTGTGTACCTGTCAGTGTGTGTTGACTACACTATGTACCTGTCAGTGTGTGTTGACTACCCTATGTATCTGTGAGTGTGTGTTGACTACCCTATGTACCTGTCAGTGTGTGTTGACTACCCTATGTACCTGTCAGTGTGTGTTGACTTCCCTATGTATCTGTCAGTGTGTGTTGACTACCATGTGTATATGTGAGTGTGTGTTGACTAACCTGTGTACCTGTCAGTGTGTGTTGACTACCCTATGTACCTGTCATTATTTGTTGACTACCCATTGTATCTGTCAGTGTGTGTTGACTACACTATGTATCTCTGAGTGTGTGTTGACTACACTATGTACATGTCAGTGTGTGTTGACTACCCTATGTATCTGTGAGTGTGTGTTGACTACTCTGTGTACCTGTCAGTGTGTGTTGACTACCCTATGTACCTGTCAGTGTGTGTTGACTACCCATTGTATCTGTGAGTGTGTGTTGAATACCCTGTGTATCTGTGAGTGTGTGTTGACTACCCTGTGAACCTGTCAGTATGTGTTGGCTACACTATGTACCTGTCAGTGTGTGTTGACTACCCTATGTATCTGTCAGTGTGTGTTGACTACCCTATGTATCTGTCAGAGTGTGTTAACTACCCTATGTATATGTCAGTGTGTGTTGACTACCCTGTGTACCTGTCAGTGTGTGTTGACTACCCTATGTATCTGTGAGTGTGTGTTGACTACCCTATGTACCTGTCAGTGTGTGTTGACTACCCTATGTATCTGTGAGTGTGTGTTGACTAAGCTGTGCACCTGTCAGTGTGTGTTGACTACCCTATGTATCTGTGAGTGTGTGTTGACTAAGCTGTGCACCTGTCAGTGTGTGTTGACTACCCTATGTACCTGTCAGTGTGTGTTGACTACCCTGTGTAACTGTGAGTGTGTGTTGACTACCCTATGTACCTGTCAGTGTGTGTTGACTACCCTGTGTTCCTGTCAGTGTGTGTTGACTACCCTATGTATCTGTGAGTGTGTGTTGACTACTCTATGTACCTGTCAGTGTGGTGTGTGTTGACTACCCTATGTACCTGTGAGTGTGTGTTGACTACCCTATGTATCTGTGAGTGTGTGTTGACTACCCTGTGTACCTGTCAGTGTGTGTTGACTACCCTATGTACCTGTCAGTGTGTGTTGACTACCCATTGTATCTGTGAGTGTGTGTTGACTACCCTGTGTATCTGTGAGTGTGTGTTGACTACCCTATGTATATGTGAGTGTGTGTTGACTACCCTGTGTACCTGTCAGTGTGTGTTGACTAACCTATGTACCTGTCAGTGTGTGTTGACTACCCTTTGTATCTGTGAGTGTGTGTTGACTACACTATGTACATGTCAGTGTGTGTTGACTACCCTATGTATCTGTGAGTGTGTGTTGACTACCCTGTGTACCTGTCAGTGTGTGTTGACTACCCTATGTACCTGTGAGTGTGTGTTGACTACCCATTGTATATGTGAGTGTGTGTTGACTACCCTGTGTATCTGTGAGTGTGTGTTGACTACCTTATGTATCTGTGATTGTGTGTTGATTACCCTTTGTACCTGTCAGTGTGTGTTGACTACCCTATGTACCTGTCAGTGTGTGTTGACTACCCATTGTATCTGTGAGTGTGTGTTGCCTACCCTATGTATCTGTCAATGTGTGTTGATTACCCTATGTACCAGTCAGTGTGTGTTGACTACCCTGTGTACCTCTCAGTGTGTGTTGACTACCCTATGTATGTGTCAGTGTGTGTTGACTACCCTATGTATCTGTCAGTGTGTGTTGACTACCCTATGTATCTGTCAGTGTGTGTTGATTACCCTGTGTACCTGTCAGTGTGTGTTGACTACCCTTTGTATCAGTCAGTGTGTGTTGACTACCCTGTGTATCTGTGATTGTGTGTTGACTACCCTATGTATCTGTCAGTTTGTGTTGACTACCCTGTGTACCTGTCAGTGTGTGTTGACTACACTATGTACCTGTCAGTGTGTGTTGACTACCCTATGTATCTGTGAGTGTGTGTTGACTACCCTATGTACCTGTCAGTGTGTGTTGACTACCCTATGTACCTGTCAGTGTGTGTTGACTTCCCTATGTATCTGTGAGTGTGTGTTGACTACCATGTGTATATGTGAGTGTGTGTTGACTAACCTGTGTACCTGTCAGTGTGTGTTGACTACCCTATGTACTTGTCATTGTTTATTGACTACCCATTGTATCTGTGAGTGTGTGTTGACTACCCTGTGTATCTGTGAGTGTGTGTTGACTACCCTATGTATCTGTCAGTGTGTGTTGACTACACTATGTATCTGTGAGTGTGTGTTGACTACCCTATGTACCTGTCAGTGTGTGTTGACTACCCTATGTACCTGTCAGTGTGTGTTGACTACACTATGTATCTGTGAGTGTGCGTTGAATACACTAGGTACATGTCAGTGTGTGTTGACTACCCTATGTATCTGTGAGTGTGTGTTGACTACCCTGTGTACCTGTCAGTGTGTGTTGACTACCCTATGTACCTGTCAGTGTGTGTTGACTACCAATTGTAACTGTGAGTGTGTGTTGAATACCCTGTGTATCTGTGAGTGTGTGTTGACTACCCTATGTATCTGTGAGTGTGTGTTGACTACCCTATGTATCTGTCAGTGTGTGTTGACTACCCTATGTACATGTCAGTGTGTGTTGACTAACCTATGTACCTGTCAGTGTGTGTTGACCACCCACCCCACACTCCAACACTCCCACACCCCCACACCCCACACCCCCGCACCCCCGCACCCCCGCACCCCCGCACCCCCGCACCCCCGCACCCCCGCACCCCCGCAACCCCCGCAACCCCACAACCCCACAACCCCACAACCCCACAACCCCACAACCCCACAACCCCACAACCCCACAACCCCACAACCCCACAACCCCACAACCCCACAACCCCACACACCGACACACCCACTCCCCCACACCCCCACACCTCCACTCTCAACACATTTTGGGGTGGGGGGCAGAATCTTTCAAAGGGTTTTCATTCCTATCAGAAAACATTATCTATTGAGAAAACGTTAATAGCCACTTTTCATGCTGGTTGGTGTCATTTTGTTGGCCAAAATAAAAGGTTGCGAAAGTTGCTGCTGCGTGTGTTTTCTGCGATTGTTGTTAGTTCCGTGAAATATCCAAAATTACGTCATCCGTTTTGTAGGCTTGGCGGAACCAATTGATATCCACTATGTTGCGGTTAGCTTACGTCACAATAATACCAAATTTGCGCGTGACCACCGTCAAGCTTGACCTTTGCACCAGTGTTCAGAACTGATATACGTGAATTACATTAGCATTGCTGCATGACATCTCATAAATCAAACATTCTCACATACTGTTGTCACTTTACAAAATTGCCTTATGTTTTTGTCATAAATTTCGACGCTATGATCGAACCGAACCCACCACGTGTTTGTCATCCATTTTTTAATGGCTTGACGGAGGTTCTGCTAGGCAACAGGTCACGTGATAGATAGGTCATTCGGCAAAGACATTTCAGATTTCTTTTTTTAGTCCTTTGGGCTGAAGGTCCAACGGACTTAAGCCATCACTTTCGGCCCAAAAGACTTATACCATCACTGTGCGTGCACCGTCCGCCGTCCGCCGTCCGCCGTTAGCTGCCATATCTCAGAAACCGTTCATCAACGTTTTCTCTAATTTTGCAGATACCTATCTTAGGGTATTGCCACTATGCACGAGAAATCTGTATTTGATTCATGTGGTAGTGCCACTGTACACAAGAACAATTTATTTGATTGAAGCATTCCAACCCTCCAGGGCCCCCAAACTCCAAAGGACTTCAGGGCCTCTTGCCACATTTTTAATCGACATGTTGTTATGTTACAGGTTCAACAAATACAGAACAAGAGTCTCTAACAAGAAACACAACTATTCGTTGTGAAGGTACGTCCTCAGAAAAATAGAAAATGCAGTGTCCCGTTACTAATTGTTTAACTGTGGCTTATCAATAGACCGCCTACATGCATAGTACGTTGACAAATGGGTAGGCCTATACACTGGGTTGTTAACGTAGTGTAACGTGCATTTTGTCATACGTTAGCACCACCACGTCATATGATATCAATATGTACTGATATTGATAAGGCTATATTATCAATCCCACCAGTATTCTAAAGCAGGACTGAAAAGCCCCTCATGTAGAAGACAATTGTAAGCAGCATGTTATGTACCGGCGATGTATAGAAACTACCACGGTGTACAACATATATAAGTATCTTGATTACGTTATCATCTGGTAATAATATAACTTTAAAAACATAAAATAAAATCTATTATGTATGTTATATACGTAGCAATCTCAATCTTCACACACTTTTATGAAGGTTCAAGTGGTTCAAGGTAAAAACGGGAGTTAAACAAGGGCATGTAATTACTTTTCTATATGGCAAAAGCACTGTAAGAAAAAAGTGGACTGTACATATGCACTTGTAATATTCAAATGTCATTTGAATGTTACATATGCATAAGTACAGTTCACTGTTTTACCACATAGTTCCATAGTTTAACACAACGGTGTGTAATGGTTTTGTATAACACGTTGGTTTTTGAAATCGGTAGATGCAATATTTCCGCACATGTTCTGTATTTGTAGATTTTATTATTTATGTTGAACATACTTGTCATTACCGACGATGAAACGTTCTTGAAAATTTTACACATAAACAGAATAACTACGTATTGAAAAAAAATTATCTTAATGGTAAAATCATTCGCTTCTTGAACAGCTGGTATGTGTGCGCTCTGGATGGAGCTGACATAATTATACCAATTGTGTACTTTTGTAATTTTATTAGATATCTAAATATATGCTGCATCCACATCCCCATCCTCCGTAAGTACAGCAATCCTCGCGCCACCATTCGATGCGTGGTAGCAATGAATTCAATCCTTTGTAGGCGGATCATCAACCGCTGGTATGTCAAAAACGTTTGCGGGCAGCGTGATGTTCTTGTGTTATTGTCTATTCCAACTCTCCACCGTTGTTTTGTCACAGTGCGAATGCCATGGTATGCAGTAGCAGGAAGAGTCTTCATCTTCATCCTGGGCTGTTTGGCTGGTGCATTTATTCGCAGGAATTTGTGTTCCAATAGTGCGGTAAGTGTGTGTGCATGTGCGTGTGCGTGTGCGTGTGCGTGTGTGCGCGCATGTGTGTTTGTGTGTGAGTGTGTGTGTGCATGTGCGTGCGTGTGTGCGTGCGTGTGTGCGTGCGTGTGCTTGTTTGTGTGTGTGCGTGTGTGTGTGTGTGTGTTTGAGTGAGTGTGTGTGTGTGCGTGTGTGCATGTGCGTGCGTGTATGCGTGTGTGCGTGCGTGTGTGCGTGTGTGTGTGTGTGCTTGAGTGAGTGTGTGTGCGTGTGTGCGTGTGTGCGTGTGTGCGTGTGTGCGTGTGTGTGTGCGTGTATATGCGTGTGTGTATTTGAGTGAGTGTGTGTGTGTGTGTGTGTGTGTGTGTGTGTGTGTGTGTGTGTGTGTGTGTGTGTGTGTGTGTGTGTGTGTGTGTGTGTGTGTGTGTGTGTGTGTGTGTGTGCGTACGTGTGTGTATGGATGTGCGTTTGGGGGTGTGGGTAGGTGTGTTGGTGGGTGGATACAGAATAAAATCTCCCTAAAATTTAGCTATTTCAAAGGATTTATTAAACTTATCATCATATATAAAATAACATGTAATAGTTGTAGTACACATGTCGACGGTAGAGGCAAACGGCAAAATAAAAAATCGCTCTAATTGGAATAACATAGAGCCTAGTAAACATACTGCTCGACGACAAACTGTCTAGATTCGAAAAAAGATATTTTCACAAAATTGGCGTTCGACAAATTTACTCGTTGACCACAGCGCTGTTGTTTTTGTGTGACGTCAAATTGTACGTGTTCCAATATGGCGATGTAAACAGAAAATTAAATTGCATATGTATTGTTTTATATATATTTTTTTTATGTATATAATTTGATTTGAATTTCATGAAAGTTAAGTAATCCGATGAATATCACGTTTAATTTGGGGTTCAACATTAATTTCTTTGCAGATGGAACAAAGTTTTATAACGTTATTCCAACATGAGTAAATGAATGAATGAATGTTTATTTATGACAATAATATTTTACATATCTTGTGGAAATGGAGACAGTCAAAGTGTTATTCTTCTTAATACTGTCCGAATTCCAGTTAATACATACCATACAGTAATAACTAACATATTATCAATATAATATAAGATAAAATAAGAAAAGAAACAAAGAGATAGTCTTTGTACAACGTTGTTAGAAGAACTGCCTAAACTTGTGTCACTAATTGCTACCCACATAATTATAACATAAATGCAATTATATAATTACAGAATTACAGTAATGGCGAATACTTCTCATATATTTTATTTTTATATAACTTATTAAAGGCAATGATTGTGTTAGAGGTCTTCATTTTATCATCTAACGTCTTCAAAAATTTCACACTATAATTATATTGTTATATAATTAATTTTTTGTGTCGTCTTTGCAAACACTTGCCTTATATTTTTACTTTGTCGTGTGGTATAGGCTAAGCCAACGCTTATCATGAACATATTTAGTAAATGTACAGGTATCGTGAGCCTTATACATTATCATAACAGTTTTAGTTCAATCAAATCAAATATCTTTAATACAAGCAGTTTAAGAAATAACACATTTGAATGATACAGGTGATTCATATTGCATACAATTCTTACTGCTTTCTGTCGTAACATGTAGGTATTAGTCTTGTATGTGTTAGCCCACACTTCACAACAGTATGTTATATATGGAAGAAATAGTGAACAGTATCATACTTGAACATCTGTTTAAAAATGATTTTTTTCTTACATAATCCCAATACTTTTAGATAACTTGGCCTTCATCGAGGCAATATGGTCTTTCCAGTTGAGTTTGTCATCTATCAATATATCTAGAAACTTGTCAATCTTAGCATTATTAATGCATATTTCTATATATTTTTCTTGCAAATTCTATGTATGTATATATATATATATATATACATTTAACATACACACACACACACACACACACACACACACACACACACACACACACACACACACACACACACATAGATCATGAAGTCATTTATACCAAATCCTCTCAAAACAAAATTCTGCCATAAATTATGTTGTTGTGTATATTGCAGGATGTCAATGTTCGCAAGGCCGCCATTCCAGACCCTACAGTGATCGCAACAGGTCTGTCGTCAGTTATTCAGCTTTATTGTAAGCGCAGTGTCTTGCGCATCGGATGCTCAATCGAAAGTACGCGGGTTAGAATTCCCTAGCTGCCGCTTCGAACCTTTGGCGAGTTCGTTCACTTTACGTTACTTCACTTCCCTTATAAACTGTAGAAATGAGTATCTGGTCATTGGCAATGGTGGACATTTGTGTGGAATAGTTTGATTGATTGATTCTTTTTTTCCCAAGCATTGGCAATTTGATACAATACTGTTGAAATGACGTTTTAGCAGATATTAGAAAACTGGTTAATTTTTTTTTCTTCAGAATTAACTGATCTACAAGATAAAAATACTTTAAATATCGTTTATATACATCCGTTCTCCAGTGCTTTGGTAAACCACGCATTTTTCGAATACAACTTGACTACATTAGGTTGGCAATGTTTTATTGGGCAGTTAATTGTACTTGTTTTAAAAACACGTAGAAATTTGTCATATGTGGAATTAGTAGCTTCATTATTTACAACAATAGTCCAGGGATGTTTTGTTAAGTAAATTAGCAACTCGTTGATGCTTTTATTGCTGATATGATGAACAGTCTTTTTGAAGAAATACTTCTATTATTTTTAATATTACATTTGCATATAACAAACATATGGAGATGGACACTAATGTAATTTACTAACAGTTCACTGTCAATATTGCACCTGATTACAAAAAGTACAACTATTGTCTATTGGCGTTGCAGATGTAGATGTAATTCTATTGGTCTGTTAGTTGGACGGTAGACACCGAGAACACACAATCAATCAATTATTTCCTACCAATATGACTATCACATTTTAACAAATCTAGTCTTCGCGCATTAATTGCAACCTGGCGGAAAGCTTCCCACAAATGTCGAGATGGCGGTCGACTGAACAGGCGTGCCATTGAGTAAAGTGTTACACGCTGTAAGCAGTCCTAATGACTGGATACTGCCCTATATAAGAAATTACCTGATACACAGAGCAGAACTTATCAACCCAAAGAACACAATAATTTACGGCCACTTTCAACCAAAGACACTGATTCAGGATTCAGTGTCACTGATTCAGGAATCAGCGACACCCAGCGATAGGCCATGTCGAAGTAGAACGGGCGGCGACATCTCTTACTCTGCGGTGGCACTGCTTCGCTGTGTTTTGTATGGAATTCCCTTTTAGAAGCAACAGTCGCCGCTCATAAAGCACCCAGAAGCATGTTTCACTGTCAGAATGAATCGACGAGGAGATGTGATGTGAAGCAATAGTGCATTTGAATAGTAACAATAATCAGCTAAATTCTAAAACCACTGTGAAATAATGCTTCTTCAACAGATGGCCCTATCTTCTTTCGTGCAACAGATGGCCCTGTCCGATTGACTCTGCTCCATGAAACACTGTTATCGTGACGAATGTCCTATTTTTTATTATGGAAATGGGACTGACCTAACGTGACCCTAATTGCGAGGTGACCTAACCATTGAGGTGACTCAATACCGAGGTTCCACTGTATTACAGTATTACTGAGTAATCAGGGATAGGCTTATTTTTATTTAAATGTACTGGATTTTGGGGATGAGCCGTATCTAAGTGTAGGAGATTTGTGATGAGTACATTTTGGATTTTCTAAATTATACCAACAACATTTTTGTACAAACTTTTTTCTCAGTGAAAATCAGGGTAACGCATCTAGTTTAATACAATACGAATTATTATGTTTTTCGTTGGCGACGTGGATCAATCAGGTTGCTTTTCAGATCATATTTATTGCATTGTTTTCAGAAGGTTATATGGATGCAGGAGAGTTCGTCCGACCACCGAATGTTTCTAACCAACGTCATTATAAGGACGACTATGATAATTGATATCTTTCAGCCAGACAACGGTAGTATATTTAACATTATATAGCTGTCGAATAATTATAGTTGGAATTACTGCGTGTAAACCATAATAATGTGCGCGCTCATTCCACAATACTGGAGAACATTACTCGGAAACGCATATTAAAATTATATTGTATAAATTGTAAATTACCGGTATATGACAATAAATCTCCTTAAACTTGTGGTGTTAAACTAAGGCTCAGCGAACAAACTGAGTGCTAATTTAAGTTAAGAGACATTAGCGAATTTTCGAATGATGAAGTCAATAATAAATAAATAAAATATGTTGTCTTACTCTCAAATAAATACCAAACACGATCACACCAAAAAGTGCAAAACGGTAAGAAAAAACCTTTGACAAATAATAACTTTATCATTATATTGAACGGGATGTACCCCTCTTTTTTCCGTGTCGTGGAAGATTACACACGTATGTCCGCAGGCACGCACGCGCGAAGTGTGCGCATAAGTTCGCAGTTCCAAAAATACGTTGAGCATTACGCACGGGGTGGCTTGGTCTTCACCAGTTGTTGAAGAGATATTGATGCCGTGGCGCCGCCTAGCGAGTGAAACATGTAGACATGTTAATGAAAATTTACTCTAGGGCTAATGGTCATTTGGGATCGTATTTTTAGTCAATACTAAACGGATAACTTGTTTTTACGTTGCGACCTAATTATGCAAGTCTTAGTTGTGTCTTTACACATACTAAACGGATAACTTGTTTTTAAGTTGCGACCTAATGACACCAGTCTTAATTGTGTCTTTACATAGTAACGTGTTCCAGGCGGATCAACTCATCGTTGACAGAAAGAACCTTGCGGGGAGTCATATACGGGAAAGCAGCTTCACGAACTTTGTCGAAGTCAACAACAGAATGCCTGATCAGTCTGTTGTCGGAATTTCCAATTTGCGAACACTGGTTCGAACTTATTACAATAAATTTCTTCAAGTTGCTTTTCTTGGGTTATTCACTATTCCGTGATAACATCGTGAATCTGTCGCAATAATGTTTGACAATAACGCAGTAGTACTTTTACTATTTAGTAATTTTTCTATTGCAATGCTATCGCATTAGAAATTATCCACAATAGTTACACGTACCAGTCATGTCGGCATCAGGTATCAGATGTCAAGTTGAATATAGCGTTCTGCACCGTGCCTGAAGTAACATGTACAACATTATTGTTATTGACATTGTAACAATGTCATGTATTGTATACGCACGTACTCACGTGTTGCCTATGTGAATCGTAAGTTAACTATTAAGCTAATGACACAGTTGATAGTAATAACAATTGGTATAACGTTCTCGAACGTCACATGTATGACATTGATCAGAATAGTAGAGTAGTGTGTTTGTAGAAATAAAGGTAAAGTAAGTTCCAGTCCTTAACACTGCTCAAAGCTCTTTACACACTTTACCCGGGCTTTACAACCGTCTAGACCATTGGACATCATCTAGGCTTTTAACGCACTTTTAATTTCATTTAACACAGGACACATTTTAACAACTTCTTTCTCGGCGGTCATATTTTCCTGTGTTTTTCAAATGAGATAATAAAAAAAAACTAATCTTAAGAATGTATATAATGTGAATGTTCTGTGGTCTCTCGTTACAAAGACTTGTTGTTTGGCAAAAGTATATAAGGATCATCGGACATAGGACGGTATTGCACAATCCTGGCACATTCCTCATAATGCGAGTACATTGTATGGAGTCATAGACGTATACTGTACGGGCTAATACAATATTTAACCAAGAAATAGCGTTATGTGCATCATTCCACTGTTGTATATGCCTGATATAACCATATCAGTATGCTCACATATAATATTCAAGATCAAGCTGTAGAGCGGTGGTAACAAGGCCCGATTACCAGTTCTGTTCTGTAATGGCTTGTATGCCTGAGATTCTATTAGTTGGCAGTCTAACAACCAATGCATCCACCTCTGTGAATTGTGTTTCATCGTACAATCATTCCATAATACCTCTGGAAGGAACTGCGTCAACTGCAGAAACACTGCTTGATATTTCCGTGCCATATGTATCGGATAAACATTACATCCGATGAATTGTATGGTCAACTCTCGTTGTTAGTGTTTACAAAAGAATAAGCGAAATTGCACGGGCACCCCCCCCCCCCCTCCCGTCTTCTAATGTAATGTCCTGCAGCATCTAAGGCTCCGGTTCGTGGTTCACCTATGGTGGATTTTGGGGAAATTTGCAACAGCAGGTCCAGCTGCTTGTCGCTATGGCTGCCCAGAAAACATCCAAGCTTCTATCCATCGATGGCAGCTCTGCGTCCGTAGCCATGGCGAATTCCATGAATTACGCCTGCAAGGTGTCAGAGTAGAACTCCAGCAGTAGGTGTTCTGGCAAACGCTTGGCCAGATCGAGCATTGAAACATAGAAAAGCAAAGCACTCAACACAAATAAAGCAGAACTTTTTATGCAGTCTCCTTGAACACCAGATCCTACACTGAAACAAACCAAAACATTACATGTACAAGAAAGAACATACATACCTTATTAATGTAATGTGCATAGTTTAGTACTGTTAGTTTGTTAACTTACCTATTTTATATCAATGCACTTAATATAGGTTGTCAGAATGGCATACCCCTGTATGTACCTGTTTGGGATGAATTTCTCGAAATCGCGAGAGAAACAAACTGTCGAAATGGAACGAAAATTTCGTTCCGTTTTTTATTTTTAAAATAAAAAAGCTGATGTTGATGTTGGTTGATGTTGATGAAGTCCCGTGACTTTGGCAAAAATTGGTGAATAAACGTAACATATTAACTAATGCGAGTCAACTTACCACGTCGATATTAACATTTGAAGATTCTCGAATGTTTTCCTTTAGTTGCTTACAGCTGAACACTGCCGTCATATTCCTGGTTAATCCACCAATTTATTGTGTATCTGTTTCTTTTGCACTTGCTGGAGTGGGTTGAACTGGCGCTCCACAATGAATCACGTCACACTCCCGTAGTGACTACTCTAGAAAACACCATACGAGTTACATAACCACGAGACAGTAAAAACAAAGGAGCCAACATTTATGTAGTGGCCGTCACTTGGCGAGATCATGGCGGTCTACTATGTGTTTGCCCGCCATTTAGGAGGTTGACGCATACGCCTGCGGGAGCGTCAGTGCATGTTCTGGCTTGGCACGCCTCCAGAATGGCGGACAAACCGCTCCATAGACGTATTTTTTTAATAATCCGAAAAGCGCGCGCTACACCATCTTATATTGATATACGGTCTTTAGTCTACACCACTCTCCAGGCAGCGACTCGTTTCTGGTCGCGAGCTCCTTCCAACACTCTTGGAGGGAGCTCGAGACGGGAAGTGAGCCTCTGCTTGGAGATTGGGTCTAAAAGTAATCGTTGGTTCACGCCTCGCCACTGTTAGTAAAGTCATGCATCATTATACACAGATGTCAATATCCACAAAACACGCTTCTCCTCCCCATGTCACAGCAAGGCGAACTACGACGTCAACCATTAAAACAGATTCAGCTTGTTTCAATGTATTACAGGTATTACTTAATCTTTTCAATTGAACTATTTGCTAATTACTGAAATAATCCGCAAATAATGACCATATTACCTAATAATTTATTCTAACAAAATACACAAAAATTACTAATACGATAATAATTATAAACCCGTATTAACACGGATATATTTAACTGAATCCAGATTAAACACATAAATATTTACAAAGAGAAGATATTCAGAAATACTTACATATATATATACAAATGTACATACATACATACATACATACTTGCATGGATGCATGCATGCATGGAGGGAGGGAGGGAGGGAGGTAGTGAGGTAGGGAGGAAAGGAGGGAGGGAGGGTGGGAGGGAGGGAGAGAGGGACGGACGGACGGACAGGGTGTGGGAGGGAGGAAAGGAGGGAGGGGGAAGGAGGAACGGACGGACGGACGGAGGTAAGAAGGAGGTACGGAGAAAGGGAGGAGAAAGGGAGGGAGGGAGGGGGAAAGAGGGGGAAGGATGAGGGAAGGTGGGAAGGACAGACGGACGGACGGACGGACGGACGGACGGACGGAAGAGGGAGGGAGAGAGGAAGGGAGGGATGGAGGGAGGGATGGAGGGAGGAGAGAGGGACGGACGGACGGTGGGCGGGAGGGATGCGGGGAGGAAGGGAAGGAGGGAGTTAGGGAGGATGGGAGGGAGGGAGGGAGAGAGGGAGGGAAAGAGGGAGGGAGATAGAGAGAGGGAGGGAGCTGGGAGGAAGCTAGGAGGGATGGAGGGATCCTTCTCGAACTACGAACAAGTCTCCAACACTACCAAACTTGTGCTGGCTATCTTGATTGTAAATCTAGTGAAGTAAACAGCCACTAAGTACTCTC
Source organism: Escarpia spicata (assembly GCA_963995525.1). NCBI lineage: Eukaryota > Metazoa > Annelida > Polychaeta > Sabellida > Siboglinidae > Escarpia > Escarpia spicata. The sequence continues at coordinate 1,713,527 of OZ023212.1, forward strand.
GACCATCTCGCATACGAATATGTTTTAAATAGTCCTATAAAATAATTAGTATCACATTTTTTCAGATATTCCACCTAATATGCAAATATTCAGATATACCGACCGACCGACCGACCGACCGACCGACCGACCGACCGACCCAGGCACCAACCCACCCACCCACCCACCCACCGACTGACCCACCGACCCACCGACTAACACACAGACAATATGCTTAAATACATAAATGTTCTTTTCGCACAACTAGAAAATTCGACTCACATCAATATTTCTCCTCTCCATCAGATTCGAATCTTCTAACTGTGAACTAACAAAATTTGTGTACTTAATTATTCTTCCAACTTGACGACATTTTCATAAAGACACTGTGTTTGTTTGTGCATGTATTCGAGTGCCTGCCTATTTGCTTGCATGCGTGGTTGCGTGCGACAGCGTGTGTATGTGCGAGTGTTGAATTATTTTATCGAGATCTGAAACAGTTGTATTTGGAAGGGGCTTAGTGTGGTTGGTGGAAGGGTAATTCACTGTTAAACTTCCTGGTCTATTTGTTTGTAAACTCAAGGCAGTGATGTTTGTCAACGAGTATGCAATGCACCCAGCACCGAACAATGACGTTATCGGTATTGATCAGCTAGTAACCGGTTTTCACACTGTGACGCACAAATTATATTATAGTTGGCAATCACCACATTCGGCTGAATACAAGCAAGAAACTTAAAAAGTCCCGATAAACCGGCAAGCTTTTACAAACTTTATGTTCACTAACGACTGGGGACTGCGAATATTTTCTCTAGAAAATAAACATCCTGACAAGGCTCTGTTTGATTACCAAAGCTGTCGTTTATCTGCAGGTAGGTGTGTGTTTAAACTTCCTCGTGTATATTTCTAGTGATTACAAAGCTCATGTAGGGCGCAAAATTGTAAATCCCGTGGTTACAAAAATATTGAGACAAGCAGACACATGCTCATGCACACGCACGCACTCACGTACAATGTCGTACATTCGTACACACACAGGAAACACACAACCACGCACGCACGAATACACACAAACACATATATACTCAAACGTGCACACACGCTCGGAAAAATACGCTCACATAACCACGCACGCAAGTACGTACAGACACACACGCACGCTCGCACACACGCGCGCTCACAATCAAATATGCACGTACGCACTCACACACGTTGTACGTTTGTCAGTCAGTCAGTCAGTTAGTCAGTCAACCAGCCCGGTTGCCTGCACGACCGATTGCTCTAACAACAAGTTAGCGTCAATCACTTATTCTATTGATTCGTAACTCAATAATCAATCTGCCAACTAGTATTACGTGCCTCTCTGTGTCCCTCTTTCGCTAGATATAAGCATGTATTGTATGTAGGAATGGTCAACTTATGGCTGACTTTAGATGTGCAAGGGGATTCGGCAGACATAACTCGAAGAAGGTGAACAAAAAAACATCCAAACAAATCATACGCGACTGCGCCTGAGCGAGCGCCCGCTTGCGTGGGAACACCAGGCTGGCTCAATACTGCCCCGGGACCTGAAAGCAGATGTGATTGAAACGACGTATAGCCTGGTCGGTGTTGGTTCTATGTCGACGCAGCCAACAGTGTCGAGAGAAGTAGCGAATCTAATCTGATGGAAAATCCACGTTTATACTTACTGGTTAAGATTTGTAAACTTAACACATGAATGTATGTCGACAATGACGTGCGTGAAATGTATTCAGTATCGAACATTGACTATGTTTCTTGGTCTTATATCACCGGTTCTCGCACCGTGACGCACAACGTCTCGCGTAGGTAATTGTAATATGATTTTGCTGGTTTGAAAAATTATTTTCATTTTTATTATTATTAATTTATTCAACCTCCGTTACAGGAGAACACACATTAAAATACGCATATAAGTTTATGCATTCACATATGAGAGACACACGATGGTAGTAAAATGACCTGTAAGTGACTACCGGAAATACTTAAAATTACATGATATAATATGTCAACTTAATATAACTTACGTAGATTCACATGAATAAGGCATACGATAAATAGTAAGATGGAGGGAGGGATCCCTCTGGAACTACGAACAAGTCTCCAACACTAACAAACATGTGCTGGTTATCATGTTTGTCAATTTAGTGAAGTAAACAACCACTACGTACATTCGACCAACTCGCATACGAATAGGTTTTAAATAGTCATACAAAATAAGTAGTATCCAATTTTTCAGATATTCCACCTAATATATAAATGTTCAGATATATCGACCGACCGACCGACCGACCGACCGACCGACCGACCGACCGACCGACCGACCCACCCACCCACCCACCCACCCACCCACCCACCCACCCACCCACCCACCCATCGACCTACCGACTAACAAACAGACAATGTTCTTAAATACAGATATTTTCTTTTCTCACAACTAGAAAATTCGACTCACATCAACATTTCTCCTCTCCATCAGATTCCAATCTTCTAACTGTGAACTAACAAAATTTTTGTACTTAATTATTCTTCCAACTTTACGACATTTTCATAAAGACAGTGTGTTTGTTTGTGCATGTATTCGAGTGCCTGCCTATTTGTTTGCAAGCGTGCTAGCGTGCGACAGCGTGTGTATGTGCGAGTGTTGAATGATTTTATCGAGATCTGGCACAGTTGTATTTGGAAGGGGCTTAGTGTGGTTGGTGGAAGGGTAATTCACTGTTAAACTTCCTGGTCTATTTGTTTGTAAACTCAAGGCATTGATGTTTGTCAACGAGTATGCAATGCACCCAGCACCGAACAATGACGTTATCTGTATTGATCAGCTGGTAACCGGTTTTCACACTGTGACTCACAAAGTCTATCGTAGTTGACAATCACCACATTCGGCTGATTACAAGCGAGAAACTTATAAAAGTCCCGATAAACCGGCAAGCTTTTAAAAACTTAATGTATGTGGATCGTTCACTAACGACTGGGGACTGCGAATATTTTCTCTACAACATAAACATCCTGACAAGGCTCTGTTTGATTACCAAAGCTGTCGTTTATCTGCAGGTAAGTGTGTGTTTAAACTTCCTCGTGTATATTTCTAGTGATTACAAATATAGGGCGCAAAATGGTAAATCCCGTGGTTACAAAAATATTGAGACAAGCAGACACATGCTCATGCACACGCACGCACTCACGTACAATGTCGTACATTCGTACACACACAGGAAACACACAACCACGCACGCACGAATACACACAAACACATATATACTCAAACGTGCACACACGCTCGGAAAAATACGCTCACATAACCACGCACGCAAGTACGTACAGACACACGCGCACGCTCGCACACACGCGCGCTCAAAATCAAATATGCACGTACGCACTCACACACGTTGTACGTTTGTCAGTCAGTCAGTCAGTCAGTTAACCCGCCCCGTTGCCAGCACGCCCGATTGCTCTAACAACAAGTTAGCGTCAATCACTTATTCTATTGATTCGTAACCCAATAATCAATCTGCCAACTAGTATTACGTGCCTCTCTGTGTCCCTCTTTCGCTAGATATAAGCATGTATTGTATGTAGGAATGGTCAACTTATGGCTGACTTTAGATGTGCAAGGGGATTCGGCAGACATAACTCGAAGAAGGTGAACAAAAAAACATCCAAACAAATCATACGCGACTGCGCCTGAGCGAGCGCCCGCTTGCGTGGGAACACCAGGCTGGCTCAATACTGCCCCGGGACCTGAAAGCAGATGTGATTGAAACGACGTATAGCCTGGTCGGTGTTGGTTCTATGTTCCATCCGTCAGGGGACTCCCTTGCACGCACATCGAGGCTATATTTGGCGGAGATAGATCGTAGAAATTGGTGGTGTAAAAACGTTGATAAACAAGCGGAATTACTGATTGATAAGTATTATTCTTGCCTTAATATCATTCATAAAGTTGCAATAAACATATATTGAGTAGCAGTTGTGCTTAAAGTTAGTTAGTTAAAGTATTTTAGAACACCTTAATATAGTGAGTGATAATAGGGTAACTCACTTAGGCGGCTTAGCCTTCGATAAGTTGTAAACAAAAATTAACAAACCTGATTATGTGGTAGAATATATAGGAGATAAAGTAACAACCATCAAACTACTTACATAAGATAATATCTGTGTAAGCCAGTACTTGCTAGATATTTTGATTAGGTAGCATTGTTGTTAAAATTAAGCAAGGGCGATAGTCGGGCGGCGTAACCTAAATAAATAAAGCAGCCTAACATAACGTAATTGATTGTATTTAAATTAGGTCACTACCGGTGATGTTAGCGTTCGTGTTAGAATAAATAGTCGGCTGTGTAATTGAAATTTGTAACCTAAAGTGTGCTGTAGTACACAGGAAACAGTCTTTATAAAGACTAAGTTAGTTAAGTTATTAAATAAATTCTGATCGGGATATGGCGCATTGCAAGCGGCAAGTCAAGGCAAAGCGACACTTGGTGTGCGATCACTGCCACAGCTGGGTAGATTTTGCATTGTCCGGGTGTGGAAAGTCATGGGCAGAAACCATGGAGGAAGGATTCACCTTTCAGTTCATTGGATGTTGGAAGGTGGAGTGTCTGCAGAAGGAGATAGTTAGGTTGACAGATATTGTGAAGGAAATGGAGATGGGAATTAGCAAGGAGGCAGGTCGAATGGAGAGAGACGACAGGGAGAGAGGCGAGGATACAGCAAGACTGAAGGAGAATAGCAGTGGCAAGAAAACTTAGGAAAGGAGATTGAGAGGAGGGAAGGTGAATGGAGGGGAAGAAATTGGAAAATCGACAACAGAAAACGTGACAAGCGTGAAGTGAAGGTGACAGGGAAGAAAGTGACTGTAGAGAAGGAGGGAGGGAAGATGGAACCGGAGAGGAGAGAGGAAAATGAGAAGGGACGAAAGAAGAAGGGATGAAAGGAAGTGAGAGCAAATGTGATAGAAGAGAAGTCGGTAAAAGGGATGCTGACAGGAGGAAAGGGGACAAGAGAAAAAGCGACAGGAAAGAATGTGACAGGAGAGAAGATGACAGGGGGGAAAGACAACAACCAGACAGATGCAAACCGAAGAAGGAGCTATTCTAAGGCAGTGGTTGAGGGGGCAATGAGGAAAGAGAGGGTGTTTATGGGTGACTCCATTATGAGAAAGACGGACAAGACACTGAGCGAGGGGAAGGACGTCGTTGTTTGTTTACCGGGGACTAGGATTGAACATGTAACTGACAGGGTAGAGAAGGTATTGGGACATGGCAAGGGTCTATACTGGTACATGTAGGGACAAATAATGCAGACTGGGAGGGAACAACTGCGATAGTACAGAAGTATAGACAGTTAGTGAGGAAGCCAAAGAAGACGAGAGTCGAACAGGTTATTTTGTCAGGAATTTTGCTAGTAATGGGAGGAAGGGGGGCAACGTATAGAAACTGCAAGAGGATGGCGATCAATGCACTAGCTGAGCAGATGTGTGAAGAAGAGGGGGTGGGATTCACAGATGTATGGGGATACTTTGTTGGGAGGGAAGATATGTACATGAGAGATGGCCTCCATCTTAGTGGAAAGGGGCAGCAGTTTTCTCAGAGAATCTGCTGCAATCTGTCGACAGTGGGACAGGTTGCATCTATTTAAACTAGATTCGCAGGGGGGACTCACAGAAAAGCCTGAAAATGGAGGCATAGATAAAGACAGGACAAATAAATCAACAAATAACAGTCTGGAAAACTCTTCTGAAGCTGGATATAAATGTGTTTGTTTAAATGCAAGGAGTATAGTAAACAAAAGAAATGAACTAAACATTATGGTAGAAGATATTGATCCTCACATAATAGGTCTAACCGAATCCTGGACCACCACCGATACATCAGATGCCGAATTGGGACTGACAGGATATGTATTGTTTAGGAAAGATAGAATAGGAAGAAAGGGAGGTGGAGTTATTTTATATATTAAAGACTCTATCCAGGCTTATGAAATAAAATTAGAAAGAAAAGCAGATTGCGAAGAAGCTGTTTGGTGTAACATAGTTACAGGAAACTCAACGTTAACAGATGGGTTATTTTATCGAAGTCCAAACATAAGCATAGAAGAGAATGTCAAAATACAAAATGCTATAAGGGAAGAAAGCAAACGAGACTGTATTATTATGGGGGATTTTAACCATCGGCATATACAATGGAAATGTCTACAGAGAATGGGGAGTGAGGTCCACAACTTTTTAGTTTTAGTTCAAGATACTTTCCTTTCTCAACATGTGCTAGAACCAACCATGGGTGAGGATGTGTTAGACATCGATTTGTCCTCATAGAATAAACTAGTTGACAATGTCAAGATATGTGAGTCACTGGGGAGTAGTGATCACAACCAGATACATTTTACCATCAAAGTAAATTCAGAAAGGAATAGTAAAAAGTAGTACAGGAGAAATTTCCACAAAGGAAGGTATAAGGACATGAGGAAATATTTAGCAAAGATAGACTGGAATAACACACTGAAAAATAAGACAGCAACATAATGCTGGAATATATTAAAGAGTTAAATTAAGTGCATAGTCGATAAATTTGTACCCTTCAAAAAACAAGGGAAATGGTCCAAAAAGAAACACTTATCGAAAGAAGCCATCAGAAAAATAAAGTATAAAAAATGATGTGGAAGTCATATAGATGTACTGGAAATGATGAAGACTACAACAGTTATAATGAAGCACTTAAATAATCTACAGCTGAAATTCGAAATTCAAAGAGAAGGTATGAACAACGATTAGCTAGTAATATAAAACATGACAGCAAGAGTTGATATGCGTATGTTCGAAGCAAACAGAAAGTTCAAGATAAGGTCGGTCCTCTGGAAGATAGTGCTGGAAATATAATATCAAAGGGATTCTTAATGGCAGAAGACCTGAATGAGCACTTTAGTTCAGTGTTTACCAGGGAAGATATTAGTTCACTGCCAGTACCAGAGGCTAAGTTCAAGGGGGCAGATTCAGACTATTTAGGACAGTTAATTGTAACCCCGGAAATGGTAGCTAAGAAAATAAGGGCTATGAAAGATACTAAATCACCTGGAGTGGATGGGATTCCGCCCAAACTACTATTGGAAATTGTAGAACAAATTAGCGTACCGTTTGCAACAGTTTTCAATGTGTCATTAGAAGAGGGAGTTGTTCCTTTAGAATGGAAAGAGGCAAACATTATACCGTTATTTAAAAAGTTCTAGAAACAAGTCAGAGAACTATAAACCAGTGAGCTTAACATCAGTTATTTGCAAATTATTAGAAAGACCAATTAAAGATCACATGGTGGATTTTCTTGTTAAACATAACTTGATAAACCCATCTCAACATGGGTTTTTTAAAGCGAGGTCATGCTTAACAAATATGTTATGTTTTTTGGATGATATCACTAAGTGGGTAGACGAGGGATCACCAGTAGATATTGTCTATTTAGATTTTCTAATAGCTTTCGACAAAGTACCACATCAAAGAGTACTGCCTAAACTAAAGCCCCATGGCATAGGAAAAGATATAATAAACTGGATAGAAAAATGCCTGATTGACAGAAGACAACGTGTAGTAGTCGATGGGGAGGCTTCAAGCTGGAAATCGGTATTGAGTGGGGTACCACAGGGATCAGTACTAGGACTAATATTATTCTTAATATATGTCAACGATTTGGGTGATTAAATAACAAGCAAGGTGTTGAAATTTGCGGATGATACAAAAGTGTTTAGAAGGATTAAAAGTGATGGAGATAGACAACATTTACAAGATGATCTTGACAAGTTGATCAAATGGTCTGAAAAGTGGCAAATGCTGTTCAATTTTGGGAAATGTAAATGCCTCCACGCAGGACAAGGGAACGAAGAGGTAGAATATACAATGGGGGATACTGTACTAAGTACTACTGTAAAATAAAAGGATTTATGATTAACCATTAGTGCTGATATGAAGGTTTCAGAGCAGTGCGGAATTGCAGCTTCAAAGGGAAATCAAATCCTTGGATTAATTAGGCGAAACATAACGTATAAGGAAAAAGAGCTAATAATACCGCTGTACAAAACAATAGTTACGCCTCATTTAGAATATTGTATTGAAGCGTGGAGGCCATATCGCAGGAAGGACATAGATATGCTAGAAAGAGAACAGAGGAGATCAACTAAAATGATACCAAAACTGAGGGATCTTGGTTACGAAATACGCCTAAAAATGCGGTTTAACAACACTAGAGACCAGGAGATTGAGTGGAGATCAGATAGAAGTGTTTAAAATAATGAATGGTTATGAAAATATTGATAGAAATATTTTTGTCTTAGTTAAGAAAGATAGAAGGACTAGAAGACATGAAGCTACATTAGCAAAGGAGCAGTGTAAATTAGAAATAAGAATGTTGTAATTTTCACAAAGGACTCTAAATTAATGGAACATATTATCTGCTGATTGTGTGGGTGCTACTAGCGTGAATATGTTTAAAAAGAGAGGAGAACAGTGGATTACTGAAGACTAGTGGAAACTGATTGATAAAAGGAAGGATATGAAGATCAGAAGAGATCAAGCAGCTAGAAACATCCAACAATGGAGATCATCAGATGAAGAATATAGGAAACTGGACAAGGAAGTAAAAAAGAGCTGTAGGACAGAAAAGAGGAAATGGTTAGAAAAGAAAGGTAAAGAAACGCAAATAGTAGCAGAACGGAATGACTCGAAAACGCTGTATGGGATTGTGAGGGAACTAACTAGCGCAAAAAGCAATTCCAACATACCAAGAAAAGACAAAGATGGCAGGGTGCGTCTAACAAGCGTGGAACAAGCCACGAGGTGGATCGAACACTTCCGAGAAATACTAAATCAACCAACACCTACCACACTCTTCAACTTCGAAAAGGAACGAAACACAAACGAGTTCGATGTCACCATCAGTGACATCACCAGGGCAAAAGCTCCAAAGCCATCGATAGTCTCAAGAACAAAAAAGCAGCGGGCCTCAATGAAGTATCGGCCGAACTATTGAAACATGGCAGGGACGTGGTTGTAGACGAGTTAACCTACTTGTTCAATCTGATCTGGTCTGAGGAGGAAATCCCTGATGATTTGAGAAGAGGAGTGATCGTGACGTTAGCAAAGAAGGGGTACCTGAGCGATTGCAATAACTGGCGAGGAATAACATTGCTGTAAGTACCTGGAAAGGTGTTCTGCAGCGTGATCCTAATCCGGCTGAAGACAACAGTTGACCAACACCTTCGTGAGGTACAAGCTGGTTTTCGAAGAGGAAGGTCATGCTGTGAGCAGATCTTCACATTGCGAAACAACATCAAGCAAAGCAAAGAGTTCCAGATACCTCTTTTAGTCAACTTCATTGTCTTTAAGAAGGCTTTCGACAGTGTCCATAGAGATTCGTTATGGCAAATCCTGAAGCTATACGGCGTACCAAACAAATATATAGACATTTTCAAATCGCTATTCCGAAACACCAACTGCTGCATCAAGACCAACGATGGCTACATGCAGACATGTTCGATATAGAGACAGGTGTACGTCAATGTTGCATCCTGTCCCCTTTCCTCTTTGTTGTTGTTATCGACTTCATCATGAGGAAAACGATGAAAGGTCCTAACTTTGGTGTTAAGTGGATAAATAATAGGTTGACAGACCTTGACTTTGCCGATGACATTGCACTGCTCAGCCACACGCTGGAGATCTTGCAAGATATTACCAATAATGTAAACGACAATGGAGCGATGGTCGGATTACGAATCAGCTATGAGAAGACAAAAACATTGTCAGTTGGTGATGCATTAGAACCCCACATTATGATCGCTTAGCAAGACTTGCAATGCGTCGAGAACTTCCTTTATGTCGGAAGCTACATCTCTAGAGAAAGCGATCCGGAAGTCGATGTGCGAGCGAGGATAGACAAGGCATCAGCAATGTTCCAAATACTACGTCCAGTATGGTCCAGTACGACTATCAGAAAGGTAATAAAACTACGACTTTACATGTCAATCGTAATACCAACAGCGATATATGCTTGTGAAACGTGGAAGAACACGGCGAGGATATCCAAAAAACTAGACATATTCCACAGGCGATGTCTCCTTTTCATATTGGACATATCGTGGAGAGAGCACATCACCAATGAAGAAGTGACGAGGAGGGCAGGTGTGGTTAGCCCGCATGACATAGTCGACAACGGCAGCGGGACATATCCTACGCTTACCAAGAGAGAGAATAGCACACATAGCGACGGAGTGGTTGCCTGAAGGTGGAAACCGAAGGAGAGGAAGACTGAGACCTGGCGCAAGACATTTAAAGAAGGCATAAATGGAAATTACCTGGAATGAGGCCAAATATATTGCGAAAGACCGTAATAGATGGAGAAAACTCGTTGCCCGATGTCCCGAAAGGAACAGGAGGAACTAAGTCTAAGTAAGTTTAAGAGGTTGACTAAAAGATGTTCATAAATGTGAATATGGACTCATGGATACGACCCTGTCCAGCAGAGTCCAAGGTACTGTTACGCCATAGACAATAACACGACACAACAGTTGCTGCATCAGTCTGCTCGCAGGACTTTCCACTTTAAAAGTTCTTTCATATAAGGGTAACACATTTATATTTACAATATCCTGGACCTTATCAAAGTGTGGTGCTCTAAGTCGCATTGTGCGATTGTTTACTTAGTCCAAGACTTTGCTTCATTAATTTACCCTGCACAGATTCAAGTCGATACATTTGCATAACGGAGTTGCTCATATATTATAATCCATGTGTTAATGTGGGTTGACATATGCATTTATAAAGATACGCTTGAACATCAGAAGTAGCTCCTGGGTACAACCCGCACTACCAAGCACATAAAGCAATTGTCTACATTTTGTTAATCTATTGGTGACATGGCTGGCGTCATTATCATCACGATTAATCACATTGTCGAGTATATCAAGTGTTTATCAAATTTTAATGGCCATCTTTTGCTGTATTTAACACACATATCAATTAGGTTTGTAGAGAACAGGTTAATATCGTCGGCATAATCCATAACATTGAACAGTGTATCACCTATTCTTACGCGTACATCGCAGTCATTCAAGTCCAGTAAATTATTTTATATTAATAAAAATGTTAAACAGATACGGTGAGATACAGCTTCCTTGTCGAGTGCCACGAGTTACACAACAAGATTTACTGCAGGAACCATTCCATTTGACCATAGCCGTCTGTTTATTGTACCAGTTATACAATAGTTGCCACTGATGTACAGGTAGAACACGGATTAACTTAAAAAACATATACATATACAATCGAGGCTATATTTGGCGGAGATAGAACGTTGAAATTGGTGGTGTATCAAAGTTCAAAAGCAAGTGGAATTACTGATTGATAAGTATTATTCTTGCCTTAATATCATTCATAAAGTAGCAGTAAACATATATTGAGTAGCAGTTGTGCTTAAAGTTAGTTAGATAAAGTATTTTAGGACACTTTAGTCTAGTGAGTGATAATAGGGTACGTTAGGCTACGATAAGTTTGTAAACAAGATTTAACAAACCTCGTTATGTGGTAGAATATATAGGTGATAAAGTAACAACCATAAACTACCTACATAAGATAATATCTGTGTAAGTCAGTACCTGCTAGACATTTTGATAAGGTAGCTTTGTTGTTAAAATTAAGCATTTGCGATAATCGGGCGAACTAAGTTTATGTAGCTAGTGTCTCTCTTATTCGCTAGGGCGCTGTATAACCTAAATAAATAAGGCAGTCTAGCGTACGCAATCTTACGAAAAGTATAACATTTGTGCACAGAAAACAGTCTTCTTAAAGACTACATAGACAGTGAATGGTGTAAACACAGTTGACAAAACTATTTTAAATAGCTAATTAGATTATTATTATTAAATAAATTCTGATATGGCGCCTTGCAAGCGGCAAGTCAAGGCAAAGAGACACTTGGTGTGCGACGACTGCCACAGTTGGATAGATTTTGCCTTATCCGGCTGTACGAAGCCATGGACAGAAACCAAGGAAGAGGGATTCACCTTTCAGTGCGTGGGGTGTTGGAAGGTGAAATGTCTGGAGAAAGAGGTAGCTAGGTTGGTAGATATTGTGAAGGGGATGGAGATGAGAATCAGCAAGAAGACAGACGGAATGGAGAGAGACGACAGGGATAAAGTTGGGAATACTGTGAAACTGAAGGAGCAGAATAGTGGCAACAAGACCGAGGAAAGGAGACTGAGAGGAGGGAAGGTGATCGGAGGGGAAGAAAGTGGAGGATCGACGGCAGGAAATGTGACAGGTGTGAAGGTGGCAGGAGAGAAAGTGACCGTAGAGAAAGAGGTAGGAGGGAAAAAGAGACGGGAGAGGAGAGAAGGAAATGCAATGGGAGGAAAGATGACGGGAAGAAAGGAAGTGAGAGTACATGTGACAGAAGAGAAGTCGGGAGGGACGATGACAGGAAGAAAGGTGACAAGAGAAACAGCGTCAGGAAAGAATGGAACGGACGAGATTGTGACGGGAGAGCAGAAGACAGGGGAACAAGATTACAACCAGACAGATGCAAACCGTAGAAAGAGCTACACTGAGGCAGTGATTGAGGGGGCAATGAGGAAAGAGAGGGTGTTTATGGGCGATTCGATTATGAGAAAGACAGATAAGACTCTAAGCGAGGGGGACGACGTCGTGGTTTGTCTACCGGGGGCTAGGATAGAACATGTAACTGAAAGGGTAGAGAAGGTACTGAGGCATGGCAAGGGAGGGTCTATACTAGTACATGTAGGGACAAATAACGCAGAGAGGGAGGGAACAACTGGGATAGTTCAGAAGTACAGACAGTTAGTGAAGAAGTTAAAGAAGACAAGAGTAGAACAGATTATCCTCTCAGGAATTTTGCCAGTAATGGGAGGAAGGGGGCCGACATATAGAAACTGCAAGAGGATGGCGATCAACGCATTAGTTGAGCAGATGTGTAAAGAAGAGGGGGTGGGATTCGTAGATTTATGGGGATACTTTGTTGGGAGGGAAGATATGTACATGAGAGATGGCCTACGTCTAAGTGGAAAGGGGGCAGCAGTTTTCTCAGAGAACTTGCTGCAATCTGTTGACAGTGGGACAGGCTGCATCTATTTAAACTAGATTCGCAGGGGGGATTCACAGAGAAGCCTGAAACTGGAGGCATAGATAAAGACAGCAGAAATAAATCGGCAAAGAACAGCCTGGAAAACTGTTCTGAATCAGGATATAAATGCATTTGTTTAAATGCAAGGAGCATAGTAAACAAAAGAAGTGAACTAAACATTATGGTAGAAGATACTGACCCTCACATAATAGGTATAACCGAATCGTGGGCCACCACTGATATATCAGATGCCGAATTGGGACTAACAGGATATGTAATGTTTAGGAAAGATAGAATAGGAAGAAAGGGAGGTGGAGTTATTTTATATATTAAAGAATCTATCCAGGCTTATGAAATAAAATTAGAAAGAGAAGCAGATTGCGAAGAAGCTTTTTTATTGTAACGTAGTTACAGGAAACTCAACGTTAACAGTTGGGTTAGTTTATCGAAGTCCAAACATAAGCACAGAAGAGAATGAAAAAATACAAAACGCTATAAGGGAAGTAAGCAAACGGAACTGTATTATTATGGGGGACTTTAACCATGGGCATATACAATGGAAATCTCTACAGAGTATGGGGAGTGAGGACCACAAGTTTTTAGTTTTAGTACAAGATAGTTTCCTTTCTCAACATGTGCTAGAACCAACCAGGGGAGAGAATGTGTTAGACTTAGTTTTGTCCTCACAGAAAGAATTAGTTGACAATGTCAAGATATGTGAGCCACTGGGGAGTAGTGATCACAACCAGATACATTTTACCATCAAAGTAAAATCAGAAAGGAATAGTAAAAAGCAGTATAGGAGAAATTTCCACAAAGGAAGGTATAAGGACATGAGGAAATATTTAGCAAAGATAGACTGGAATAACACACTGAAGAATAAGACAGCAACCGAATGCTGGAATATCTTAAATAGTGAAATTAAGTGCATAGTCGATAAATTTGTACCTTTAAAAAAAAACAAGGGAAACGGTCTAAAAAGAAACACTTATCGAAAGAAGCCATTAGAAAAATTAAGTATAAACAAATGATGTGGAAGTCATATAGGTGTACTGGAAATGATGAAGACTACAACATTTATAAAGAAGCACTTAATCAAGCTACAGCTGAAATTAGAAATTCAAAGAGAAGCTATGACAAAAAATTAGCTAGTAATATAAAACATGACAGTAAGAGTTTTTATGCGTATATTCGAAGCAAACAGAAAGTTCAGGATAAGGTCGGTCCTCTAGAAGATAGTGCTGGAAATACAATATCAGAGGGATTCTTAATGGCAGAAGACCTGAATGAATATTTTAGTTCAGTGTTTACCAGGGAAGATATTAGTTCACTGCCAGTACCAGAGGCTAAGTTCAAGGGGGCAGATTCAGACTATTTAGGACAGTTAGTTGTAACCTCGGAAATGGTAGCTAAGAAAATAAGGGCTATGAAGGATAATAAATCACCTGGAGTGGACGGGATTCCGCCCAAACTACTATTGGAAATTGTAGAACAAATTAGCGCACCGCTTGCAACAGTTTTCAATTTGTCATTAGAAGAGGGAGTGGTTCCTTTAGAATGGAAAGAGGCAAACATTATACCGTTATTTAAAAAAGGTTCGAGAAACAAGTCAGAGAACTATAGACCAGTGAGTTTAACATCAGTGATTTGCAAATTATTAGAAAGACTGATTAAAGATCACATGGTGGATTTTCTTGTTAAACATAACTTGATAAACCCATCTCAACATGGGTTTTTAAAAGAGGTCATGCTTAACAAATACGTTATGTTTTTTGGAAGACATCACTAGGTGGGTAGATGAGGGATCACCAGTAGATATCATCTATTTAGATTTTCAAAAAGCTTTCGACAAAGTACCACATCAAAGATTACTCCTTAAGCTAAAGGCCCATGGCATAGGAAATGGTATAATAAACTGGATAGAAAAATGGCTGAATGACAGAAGACAACGTGTAGTAGTTGATGGGGAGGCTTCAAACTGGAAATCGGTATTGAGTGGGGTACCACAGGGATCAGTACTAGGACCTATATTATTCTTAATATATATCAACGATTTGGACGATGATATAACAAGCAAGGTGTTGAAATTTGCGGATGATACAAAAGTGTTTAGAAGGATTAAAAGTGATGGAGACAGACAGCCTTTACAAGATGATCTTGATAGGTTGATCAAATGGTCTGAAAAGTGGCAAATGCTGTTCAATTTTGGGAAATGTAAATGCCTCCACACAGGTCATGGGAATGAAGAGGTAAAATATAAAATGGGGGGTACTGTTCTAAGTACTACTGTAAAAGAAAAGGACTTAGGGTTAACCATTAGGGCTGATATGAAGGTTTCAGAGCAGTGCGGAATTGCAGCGTCAAAGGGAAATCAAATCCTTGGATTAATTAGGCGAAATATAGCGTATAAGAAAAAAGAATTAATAGTACCGCTGTACAAAACAATAGTGAGGCCTCATTTAGAATATTGTATACAAGCATGGAGGCCATATCGCAAGAAGGACATAGATATGCTAGAAAGAGTACAGAGGAGAGCGACTAAAATGATACCAAATCTGAGGGATCTTAGTTACGAAATACGCCTAAAAGAATGTGGTTTAACAACACTAGAGACCAGGAGATTGAGAGGAGATCACATAGAAGTGTTTAAAATATTGAATGGTTATGAAAATATTGATAGAAATTTTTTTGTCTCAGTTAAGAAAGATAGAAGGACCAGAGGACATGAAGCTACATTAGTAAAGGAGCAGTGTAGATTAGATATAAGAAAGTTCTCATTCTCACAAAGGACTGTAAATGAATGGAACAGATTATCTCCTGATTGTGTTGGTGCTAGTAGCGTGAATATGTTTAAAAATTAAATCGACACACACCTTAAAAAGGCAGGATACATGTAGATAAAAAGTATTGGACTCTCGATAAGCCAAAAGGCTTCCTTGTCCAACTGCCATCCAGAGTAATTTTCTGGATGGCAATCTTGTTAAATCTTGTTAAACAATCGAAAATGGTTTCATCAAGGGCAGCTACACTGGGCTGTTTTGTGATTTAAAATAAGATATAATATCATTGAGTAAATAACATGCAAATGTTGTACCTCTGTTCTCCCGGAAACCAAAGTGGTTATCAGATATATTAGTATTTGGTACAATCAGTGCCTGTACCACCCTGGTGTGTGTATAACTTAATGTAAATGACCGATACCTCTTTGCCGTGTTCGGGTTAAGAGTAGAATTCTTTAATACGGGAACAATTAAACCAGTGGTGAATAATGTTGGTACGCATGGCCTGGATAGTATAACAGTACATAGCGACGTAAGCAATGAACACAGCAATGGGGATTTGCCATAGATAAGATGCTCAGCAAGATCGAATGATTTCATCTCATGAAGATTGGATATAACCTTGTCGACTTGCTCCTGATCTACAGTTTGTGTATCCACCGTATAACAATTATCATTAAAATATTACTCCACCATTTCCTTATCACGGTTTTGTTCACCAGTGTGTCTGGTAGAACTTGCATAACATCATCATAAAATTCACTAAAATCTGTGGCACATAGAGATGACTTAACTTCTACAAATCCACTCTTCTTAATTATGTCCCAGAACGTTGACATTTCCCAGTTGTTTAACATAACATTAATTTTCCGGTACTCGTTGTTCATTGAATAATCAACGCACTGCCTACTTCTACATCGGAAGGTCTTCTTAATATATTTATTCAATTCATACACTGCCCCTACACGTGGTCTGTCGTTGTCATTCCAAAGTCACCACCAGATCCGTTTGCGATCTCATAGGTGACTGAGTTCAGGGCACCAATACGGTTTTGGTTTGTTGCAGTGTTTCTGTTTGTACCCTGCTTCCACTGTAGCGTCGTGTGGGGTCGTTCAGTTGGACAATGTAACAGTCAACCAGCCACTCTTGTCAGCGTTCTCGTCACAAGTTAGGCTTGTTGTTCTCGATATCGTTGTATGCCCAGGTACACTCCGGGTTGTCCTATATTGGTGTAACGTGGTAGGTGTATCAGTCAGGGACACAGCGAGTTGACCCTGGTCACAGAGAACTCTGGTCTGTAGACAGAGGGGCAAGTGATCGCTGACGTTATCAGCATGTCATGGTAGGATATATGCTAATGGAAAGCGGCCAGAAACGCAGCGTATGAATCGTTGTTAGTAAGTACCCATAAACAGGCTTTCCTTGGGCTCTCTGTGCTACAGCAACTGTAGATTTAATCTCTCTGTTGTAATATTTTAAACGCTATGCAGCAATATATTTATTTATTATGAACCCCAGGTTTATATAAATATTCAAACGGACCACACGCACAAATAAACAAGGAACAAGTTTAATGTGAACCACTATGTCAGCACATAATATATGAGCATGTGGCTGGCAAATTAACCCCGACATATGCGTATACAGATTTCTGGTCGCCGGCAGCTCTCCGGCCGACGAATAGTCCACAAGACAGAGACATTCGTCCCTCTCTTAATGGACCACAGGATTACGTTTACGCCGGTCTTCTTTTAAGTATTTATTTTAACATAATAATTTACATTTATGCTAACCAAGTTGCCTAATCTAAGATGTTTACAAAGCACCATTACGCTAATTTATTTATTCTTATATTTAACATTGCTTTGTTTCGACTATTTATGTATTTGTCTTACGGAAAATGCTACGAGCTACGAACGTTATGAACCTGGCACTATATAAAATATATATTTTCTCTGAACCATATTAGTAAGTCCAAGTGTAAACCTTGTATAGTTATACTTCGTGTCTCCTCATACCTCAATCAGCATATGTTGTCGCAGGGCACAGAAAAAACATGTTTTAGTGGAATAAAACCAAGCTGGATATCTTTAAAATGCTTTACAAATGTAGCATACTACTATGACCAGAAAAATGAGCTTTCTAAGATTAGAACAAACTGACAGTAGGGCATTGTAGTTATCATATGATAACAGTAGCAAGACACCTCCATCAAATTTAGTTATTCAATAAATTTATAAATCGGGAATCATACTTTGCCCAACTCTGATACGGATCTCAAACAACAAAACACCATGGTATACTTTTATTATAATTTGCCTCGCTGTGATACAATCTCCGCCCACCTTTTGATATTTTTACAAAAATAATTATGTTGTGCGGTATACTCATAATTACAAACCCGGTTACCTTGCCATTGCAAACATTATGTAGCTCATCTTGGAAGACTATTTCAATGAATGTTTAAAAGCAATGTGTAAAATCATTAAATGTAAGAGTTTGTGTGTTTAGCCTATCTAAAACACGCGACAGATATCCTACAATAAAATACCAAAACTGTTGTTCTGACGCTTTCATATTAATGCGCGAGAAAATATTATTTAGACTACGGTAACCAAAAAAAGAGGCAACATAGTCCCATGATGAAACATTATCATAAAAAAGTATACACAATTACAATAACCACCTATTTCCACAAATAATGCAAAGTTTTACTGTACAGAAAGTAAGGAAATTAGCTACAATTAAATATTCTATAATCTTTAAAAAATATACATAACATATCTATAGAAGCATGGCTTATAGCAAGAGAACAATTGTTCGTTTGTTTTTTGTATAAGCATATATCGTTTAACATTTAAAATGTTCGATGGGGCTGTTAACACAATCTTGTACTGTATTTGACTGAGTAAATATATCCGACGAAACGTGTTGTAGTATTTCATATTGACTCGGTCGAACTATTCTGATAGAATATACAATTTATGGAGATGATATTGACCCAAAAAATGCATAATTTAAAAAATCCGGACCGCCAATCTAGTGAATGTAATGTCAACATACTTTTGAACGAGACAGTAAAATGTGTATAAATTAATACTGGTTTAACGGTTTTGATGTAATGCTGTTTTGCTTATGTTTTTGCTGTATGGTTCTGAACAATAGGGATTTTGACTATGGATATTTGATTGGCAAAATACTATTTAGTTTTGCCAAATGCCATTCCTTCCGATACAACATTACGAGCATATTAGTAGCTGCATAATGTGTAGCTCACTCAAATCTACGGCGTGCTAATGGGGGTAGTGATGTGTCGTGACTAGCTAGACTGAATTAGTACTAATAGTGTCGTAGTTTGTATTGCACACATCTTGCTTCTAACAAGGTTAAAAGCTCACAGCCGATCTCGTTAAATATGACAGTGTTCAAAGGAAATTATTTCCACATCAAGTTATTGTAACTTCAGTATCCTAGCCGGCCGACCGACCGACCGACCGACCGACCGACCGAACGAACGAACGAACGAACGAACGAACGACCGACCGACCGTCCGACCGAACGACCGACCGAACGATCGAACGACCGACCGACCGACCGAACGACCGACCGAACGATCGAACGACTGAACGACCGGACGATCGACCGACCGAACGATCGAACGACCCTGCTTAAATAAATACATTTTCTTATTTCACAACTAAAAAAATCGACTCACGTCAACGTTTTTCCTTGTTCCATATGATTCGAATTTAATCTAATTCGAATCTAACTATGAAATAAGAAATTGTTTGTATTTAATTTGTATTTAATTATTCTTCCAACTTGATGACATTTTCGTTAAGAAAATGTATTTGTTTGTGCGTGCGCGCGTGCGCCCGCATGTGTATGTGCGAATGTTTAATTATGTTATCGAGATCTGACACAGTTGTATTTGTAAGGGGCACAATATGGTTGGTGGCAGGGTAATTCACTGTTAAACTTCCTGGTCTATTTTTGTAA